>JARBWK010000010.1:116748971-117024560 GCA_030556195.1 Anolis apletophallus
GATGAGGAAAACAGTGCAGCTTGAGCTATGAAAGTTAATGGGATTCTTAATGTAAATGGAAAACACCATTTGCCAAAGAGTTCGACCTTCTCTGCTGCTGGCAGGAAGCCCGAACCAATGTTGCAAGTAAAAGAACAGAGAGGCTCAGCATTGATAGCTTGCACTGTGAGAAAAGAATACCTTATAGATGGCTATTGTTCTCATTTTTAGTGATGACAGAGAAATGAAGCAAATGATTTGTGCAATATATATTGGATTAATTAAATGTCATGTAACAACAGTAATCATCAGCCAATTATGATTGATTTAACCATGAAGAAGGGGTGGGTTTAACTGGATGGACTCCATTGAGGTATAAATGTCTTTGTATGAGATGTAACGGGGTCTCTTTGCCCCTATCTGCAGCTGTGTTCTGCTGGCAAAACCCACCAGCTGGTGCCAGGAATAAAACCTTTTTGCTTTTCACCCTACTTCACAGTTGTCGCGTGTTCTCCCTCATCCTAGTATCCGCACGTTCGGGCAGCTTTGGTAAGGTTAACTTGGTACTTGGAGTTCCATAACTCCTCAATTCTGCTTCAAAAGTGGTGAGCCTCCTTCCAACATTGTGATTCTGGATAGAAAACAAACAACAACATAACACAACATTGTTTGAGTCCACAGTGCTTTCTGCGTATAGGTGAACTACAACTTCCAAACTTAAGGTCAATTACCAAGCAAACCCTTTCAGTACTTTCTGTTGGTAATGAGAGTTCAATATGCCAAGTTTGGTTCAATGCCATTGTTGCAAGACTTCAGGATGTTCTTTGATTCTGTGTTAACTATAAGTCCCAGAAACTGTAACTCCCAAATGTCAAGGTCTATTTTCCCCAAACTCCATCTGTGTTCACATTTGGGCATATTGAGTATTCATGCCAACTTTGGTCCTGATCCAACATTGTTTCGATCCACAGTACTCTCTGGATATAGGTGAACTACAACTCCAAAACCCAAGGTCAATGCCCACCAAACTCTTATAGTATTTTCTCTTGGTTATGGGAGTTCTGTATTGGAAGTTTGTGTCTTTCTGCCATTCCTGCCAGGATATCTATGCTGTGTTCATCGAAACAGGTCCAGGTTTCACACTGAGTGTATACATACATTTAAAAACATATTAACTCTATGTATTACTGTGTTAGAGTGTCATTTTGTGTCATTTTGGTTGGTGGTGTGCCCCGGGATTTTGTAAATGTAAAAGTGTGCCGCGTCTCAAAAAAGGTTGAAAACACTGCTCTAGAGTAAGAAGCCGGGTAAGAAGCCTCCTTAAAGTGTGCAACTGCCTGCAGCTGAGCGCCTCACCTCTAGAGTAGAGCTTAAACCCCTAAAAAGATGGGAAGGGGAGCCTGGGAAGCCCTCCACTATAATGGGCCAATAGGAAACGAAATCTTACCTTATCCCTGATCCCCTGTCCTGATATATTTAATTGCTCTATCACCCAGTGGTTTAAATTTTTTTACCTTGAATTTGGCCCTGCCCACTGTGTTTATGTTTAGTATTCTAATGTTCTGATTTTATAGTGTTGTGCTGCTTTTTTTATATTGGTTTTGCATTTTATGTAATTTTTTTCTTGGTATTTTGTGTTATCTTGTGTTATTTTGTGTTACTGTACGGAAGGGCGTGGCCTCATGTAAGGCACCCCGAGTCCCCTTGGGGAAATGGTGGCGGGGTATAAATAAAGTTTAATAATAATAGAAAACAGATTTTTCAGCACCTCAAAGTGAAAACAGATATCGGTCCTCCCGATTTCGGGAAACTCTCAAAAACAGAACGGGCCCCCCACTGAAAGCCGGGATACAAAACGGGTCAAAGTTTAACCGGATTGCACAAGCCTAGTTAGTGGTTTCTCTGTGCATACATATGCTCTTGTGTTCCCTTCAGAGAAAGGAAGGTAATGGCACTCCAGATTCTATTGGACTACAGCTCACATAATTCTTTGCTGTTATCTATGTTGGTAATGGTCCATACAAGCTATGGTCTTACAGTATCTAGAGCTGGTGGGGCAATCATATGACTCTGCAGAGATTGGTAGACTACAATTCTCACCATTCCTCACGATTGTCTTTTCTGGCTAGAACTGATAGGAATTGTAGTCTGAAAAGTCCTACAATTCGGGGCTGAGTTTGGTCGGGGGGGCTGAGACTGGGTGGAGGAGGGTCTACCCTAGCAAACCTTTTGTATTGTTATCCCAATAACCCCATTAATGTGGGATATAATGAGCATGGTGATCAGATCATGATATAAATGCACATAACAGTTTTAAATAATGTACCAGTAAGGCCTTCTCATGACCATCCTGAGAATTTCCGGGGGGCTGAAGCCCCCTTAGCCCCCCCTGGCTACATGCCTGCTGCCAACTAGATGGTTTTCTTTCAGAATCTAAACTTTACACTCTTCCCATCTTCACTGTTCCCAATGGATGTTTTTTCTATTTTATACTGCCATGGAATTAATTAATTCCATTAGATTAGGCTATAAAATAGAGGAGGGAATCGTGAGGGGTTTTAAAAGCTGTTGCACTGCAACTCCCAACAGCCCTAAGTAGTGCAGCCAATGCTGAGGAACGATGGGAGTCGCAGCCCAATGACATCTAGAAGACCACATGATTCCTATCTTGCTATAAAGCAGGGGTAGGGGACCTATGGCTCGAGAGCCAGATGTGGCTCTTTTCATGATTGCATCTGGCTCTCCTCTTCCTTCCTTTTTCTCCCCGTCACCCTTTCCTTCTCTCCTTCCTTTTCCCTCCCTCTCTCCTTCCTTCTTTCATCCATTCTCCCTCTTCCTTCCTCTTCTTCTTTCTCCTCTTCACCCTTTCCTTCTCTCCTTTCCTTCTCTCCTTTCCTTCTTTCCTCCATTCTCCCTCTTCCTTCCTCTTCCTTCCTCTTTCTCCCCTCCACCCTTTCCTTCTCTCCTTCCTTTTCTCTCCCTCTCCCCTTCCTTCTTTCCTCCATTCTCCCTCTTCCTTCCTTCCTCTTCCTTCCTTTTTCTCCCCTTCACCCTTTCTTTCTCCTTCTTCCCTTCCTTTCTTCCATTCTCCCTCTTCCTTCCTTCCTCTTCCTTTCTCCCTTTCACCCTTTCCTTCTCTCCTTCATTTTCCCTCCCTCTCCCCTTCCTTCTTTCCTCCATTCTCCCTCCCTCTTCCTTCCTCTTCTATTCTTTCCCCCGTCTTCCTTTCCTTCTCCTTCCTTTCTTTTCACTTCCCCCTCTCCCCTTCTTTCTTTTCTTCTTTTCCCTTCATTGTTTACTTTTTTCTCACTCCCTTTCCTTTCTTTTCCCCACCCTTTCCTTTCCTCCCTTCCCATTTCCTTCTTTCTTTTCCCCTCCTTGTCTTTCTTCTGCTTTTCTTCTTTTTCCAGTTTGTTCTTCTTTCCTTTCTTCCTCTCCCCCTCCCTCCTTTATTTCATTTGTCTTTTTCTTTCCCCCTTCCACCTTCTCTTCCTTCCCAGAGTCCTGAGCATGCCTTTTGCAGAGCCAGGTCTGAAGTGTCTCGTCATTCTGCCGGGGGAATCCTTTTCTCATAGTATGTACTGTACGTATATACATTTAGTTGAATTCAGTCTTAATATATATTATATATATTATATGGCTCTCACTGAAATAAATTTCCAAATATTTTGCTTTTATGGCTGAGTCAAAAAGGTTCCTGACCCCTGCTATAAAGTGTATATATGATATGACTTCTGTGTCGTGTCTATGGTCCATCCCACCCCTCTACTTGTCTATACACCAGGGGTGGGCAACCTCCGGCCCCCGGCCCGGATCCGGCCCAGGAGCCGCTTCTGACCGGCCCGGGGAGCCCTTCCGTGCCCAGAGGCCACGCTTCCTTCCCTCCCTCCGTGAAGGGGCCTTCCTCAGGGGCCCAGTCAGGCCAGAGCGGCGAACTCTGGCCGCCTACGCACCACATGAGGGAGGCCCTCTGGGGCGGCCTGCCTGCCTTCCCCGCTTCCTTCTTTCACCTTTTGCACGGCCCTGGAGGAGGAGGCGGCGGCCCCGGAGGCCCCTCCAGCCGAGGCGGTGTTTGTGTTGGGTGCCCTGCCGGCTTCCCTCGGCTCCTCCACCCACGTGGGAAGAGCCTAAGCACGCTGAGAGAGGGCAGCTTCTGCTGCTGCTTCGGGGAGCATAGTCGCCGCCTCCTCCTCCTCGTCAGGCTCTTCCCATTCTCTTCCGCCTCCCTCTATCTTCCCCCCTCCCTGGGCTTCCTCTGTTGCTTCTTCCCGAGGCCCTGATTCCCCCAAGGCTCTGCGAGGACTGGGGGGGAGGGAAACTGGGGTGGAGTGGGGAGCATCGGGTGGGGTGGGGAGGGCCCCCAGGGTCCCTTCGTTAGCCCCACCAACAGCGACGTCTTCTCCTTTTCCCCCCAGCGAGGCGGGTGGGTAGCTGCCCGTGCGAGCACTGCTCGCCAGGCCTCACCTTTCCTTCGTCAGCTGAGTTCAGTGCTCTTTGGATGCGGGTGAACCACAACTCCTCTTATTATTACGATTTGAATTTGCATTTCCTCATGGCAGAAGGAGGTTGAACTTGTGGAAGTCTCTTCCCACATTAGAATTCTATTATTATTATCACTATTCTTATTATTACTACCGTATTACTATTATTATAATTATTGTTGTTGAGCAGAGGCAGACTGGCCATCTGTCAGGAGTAATTTGATTGTGCATTAACCTTATGGCAGAAGAAGATTGGACTGGATGGCCCATGGAAGTCTCTTTCTACTTTAGGATTCTATTGTTGTTATTAAACAGAAGCTGGGTGGTCATTTGTAAGAGGGCTTTAATTGTGTTCCTTGATGGCAGAAGGGGGTTGGACTGGATGGCCTTTAGGGGTCCCTTGCGACTCTAGGATATTCAATGTTGTGGAATCTTATCTGCCTTCCTTAACATCCTGAAGCCCCTTCCACACAGCTGAATGCAATCCCTCATTATATGCTTTGAACTGGATTATATGGCTGTGTGGACTCAGATAAACCAGTTCAAAGCAGATAATGGGATGTTCAGCCTTGACATCCTGAGCCCCCCTCCACACAGCTGAATGCAATCCCTCATTATATGCTTTGAACTGGATTATATGGCTGTGTGGACTCAGATAAACCAGTTCAAAGCAGATAATGTGGGATGTTCAGCCTTGACATCCTGAAGCCCCCTCCACACAGCTGAATGCAATCCCTCATTATATGCTTTGAACTGGATTATATGGCTGTGTGGACTCAGATAAACCAGTTCAAAGCAGATAATGTGGGATGTTCAGCCTTGACATCCTGAAGCCCCTCCACACAGCTGAATGCAATCCCACATTATATGCTTTGAACTGGATTATATGGCTGTGTGGACTCAGATACACCAGTTCAAAGCAGATAATGTGGGATGTTCAGCCTTGACATCCTGAAGCCCCCTCCACACAGCTGAATGCAATCCCACATTATATGCTTTGAACTGGATTATATGGCTGTGTGGACTCAGATACACCAGTTCAAAGCAGATAATGTGGGATGTTCAGCCTTGACATCCTGAAGCCCCCTCCACACAGCTGAATGCAATCCCACATTATATGCTTTGAACTGGATTATATGGCTGTGTGGACTCAGATACACCAGTTCAAAGCAGATAATGTGGGATGTTCAGCCTTGACATCCTGAAGCCCCCTCCACACAGCTGAATGCAATCCCACATTATATGTTGAATTCAATTGATATTATGTAGAATGTAGTTCAGCTTTTAGGTGCAGCCCTCCATAATTTTTTTGGCTCTCGTGTGGCCCCTTGGAAAAAACAGTTGCCCACCCCTGCTATACACTATGGAGCTAGGTCACTGTGAGTTTTCCAGGCTTTATGTCCATGTTCCAGAAGCATTCTCTCTTGACGTTTCACCCACATCTATGGCAGGCATCCTCGGAGGTTGTGAGTTTAGAAGCTAAGCTTGTCTCTGAATCTTTTCGTTGTGGTTCACCAATACTGTCTTCTATGTGGACCTGATAAATAACTTTTGTCCAGTGTTTTTACAGACAGCAACCCACTTCCTCAGGAGTTAGGAGCACAAAACCCTGTGGAAGTGGAAAAATCATGAATTTCTTAACCCACCTCCCAGCCATAGTTAATATGTTTATTGGCTTTAGAAGGACGTTTTCCCGAATCTTCTGGGAAGATATGGGTTACTGTTCCCTCTCACATGTACCCAAATAGATTCAAACATTCCCTTGCCTTGTTCTTTTTGAGATGTGCAAAAGTGCTGAACGAAAGGATTGGAAACATACCCACCCACCCCCGCAAATCTGGGCCAAGTCCAGATGATAAATCCCATCAAACAGGCATTCAAGAACATCTCTATTGTTTCTTAGCCAGACAGAATATATTACCTTCCATCTCCTTGGCCAATAATGTTTGCCATGTTATTCTGAACTTCTGGGATATGACACAAAGCATTGCTTAAATCAGTGGTTCCCAACTTGTGGTCTGTGACCCACCAGCATTTCCCTCAAGAAAAAAGACACGGTCACCGTTACTACGCCATTGCAACAAAAGTGAGTGGTCTCACAAAAGCCCTCTTATAGTGCCGAGGCAATGAGGATGCCAGGAGGGAGAGGCTGAGTACTCATAAAGGTGGGACAAGATTGAGCAATCTCAATCTGCTTCTCCCCCCGGAGCTGAGCCGTTCCATATGGTGCTTGGAAGTGGGGAAACCTTGATGTCCTTTTTAGGCCTGTTCCTGGCGTGATTTGGGAGTGCCGATTCAGAAAATTGCATTGGACCACATCAGCTCTAGATTGTTAAATATGGTTTTGTGTGGGTGAGCAGTTGGCAACTACTGGATGGCATATGTTTTGTATAAAAAAACTAGAACGGATGAGGTCTATCCAATGCAATTTTCTGAATCAGCACTCCAAATAACTAAACCGAATCCAAAATTGACCAAAAACTGATTTGTAACCCTTTTGGTACAACTGTTGGCGAGTGGTCCCTGGTCAAAGTGGTCCCTGGTCAACCTCAAAAAGAGGTTGGGAACCACTGGTTTAAATCAAAGCCTTGGATAGATTTCTGCATTTTAGCCAACTGTCTTCAGAAATAAATTCCGCATTCCAATATGCATTTAGGTATAATCTAAAGTCTCGATTCATTTGGTTTGTAGTTCAACAGACCTCACATCCTCAACCCCTGATCTGATTTCTGGATTTCTCTACTTTTTCTCCCATCTTCTTTATTCTCTCTGTTCTGAGGATGAAGAGAACTTGAAAGCTTGCAGATTTCTGTGATGTTTTGGTTGCTTCTGAGTAATGTATTGTTCAGCTATGAAGTTTATTTTGATTCCTGGTATCGGTTTCAAAATTGGCCTTTAATTTCAAATCTCTGAATCAAACACAATCAAAGGCCAAGATGCATTTACAAGTTAATGCCTATGCAATAGGACAAGGCACTTCAGCTTTCCCACACTGCAGTGTGTTGTAGAATAGACAGACCCAGATCTGCATTGTAGACATTCTGTGCTACTGTCACCTCCCCAATTGTAAACAATGTTCTCAAATTTCAAGCACTTACCATGTTCTTTCTCACAAACAAACAAAAACATCCCAACAAATCTATTGATCTCTCCTTCCACCCCAAGTCGGATAATCTTTTGTGTCAATTTAAATGGCTTGGCCCGACTTACCGGGCTGAGCAGATTGCAGCGCTGGGTGTCCTCGCCACCATTTTGTATCGGGAGGGGGCCTTCTTCCTCCCAGAAGCCCCCTGGGTGGCCAAGCTCGTTGGCCAATGGTGGGGCTGGCCCTGCCCTGGCCAAGCTCGTAGTTGGGGCCAGGCCTCTCTTCCACCCGGGCAGCCTATGTAAGGCTGCCCGAGGCCTACCAGCAGGCACTGGGCCTGCATCAGCTTTCCCACCCTCCCTACCTGCATGTAGCATTGTTTCGCATGTTAGCTGATCTTGCTGTTGTTTGGTGTTCATCTTGCTCTGTATTTTGTTAGCTGTTCTTGCTGTTGTTGTGTGTTTATCTTGTCACAACTCTGTGTTTGGCGTGTGGCATGGCCCCTGGATCGGGGTGGTGTATCGCCCCGGGTTGGAAGGGGGAATAACGCCCGGCCCCCTGGGGTGCCAAGCTTGCGGGAACTGGCGGTGAGCCGGTAGCACCGCTTCGGACAGCAGTGGTTGTCCGACCCCCGATCCAGGACCCATGCATGGCTACCAACCCTTGTTCCTGTTATCACTAAATGAGTTGTGGCCATATTTTACTCCAACTACTTGTGTCAGTGTCTTCTTGCTAATATGGGGGTGTATCACCCATACACACACAATGTACTTTAATGTACTGAAAACAACAATGAAGTAGTTAAGGTACATATGGACACCATTTGGGAGATACCAAAACACTTCAATCGAGTGGAATTCACCAGGGCGATTGAAAACGTGTACATACCATGTTTCCCCGATAGTAAGACACCCCCGATTGTAAGATGTATCGGGGATGTCAGGGGGGTCGGCTAATGTAAGCCGTACCCCGAAAGTAAGCCGTACCTGAAAAAGACCATGCGAGGGAGGGGGAAAGAAGGAGCAAGAGGCGGGCGAAGCGGCGTCGCGTCAGAGGCCTGGCTGTGACGCGCGCCTTAGCGCCGCCTCTTCTCTCCTTTCCCCCCCTCCCTTCGTTCACTCGAATGGACGAGGGAGGAGGCGAAAGAAGGAGCAAGAGGCGGGGTGAAGCGCCGTCGCGTCAGAGGCCAGGCACTTCGCCCCGCCTCTTGCTCCTTCTCCTTTCCCCCTCCCTTCCTTCGTTCACTCGAATGGACGAAGGAAGGGAGGGCGAAAGAAGGAGCAAGAGGGCGGGCAAGCGGCATCGCGTCAGAGGCCAGGCAAGAGGCGTGCCGTGCAAGAGGCGTGCCGCGCAAGAGGCGTGCCGCGGTCGGCCCGTGTGGCCGGCTGTGCGGCGGCGGCCGGCGCGGCGGTGCCCCTCACAGGTACCGTCGCCCCTCACAGGTACCGTCGCCCTACTGGGTGAAGAATTCTTTCGGGGTATGTCCAATATAAGACGTACCCCGAAAGTAAGACGTAGTGGGGCTTTTGGGGGTAAAAAGAAAGTAAGACATCGTCTTACTTTCGGGGAAACACGGTATTATTGTGTCATATTTTGTCTGATTTTATTTTAGTTCCACTCCCCCCTTGGTTTTTTGGGAGGTGGATCATACTTTAAGAATGGAACACATTTGATGGTGTACACACAAATACTTTTAATATCCCACAATATATTGGGTTTAGGAAATACTCCACAACTAATACAACTAATGATACACACACACACACACACACACACACAATCAACTACAAAAGTTAACTGAGATAACTGTGTGATATATTATAGTGCCCAAAACAATACAGCAAAAATGGCAAAATGGTAAAACACACAATCACTTCAATGAATAGTGATATTGAAGGTGAATTAAGAAGATTGTGAACGCTGCTACATATGCTGAAATAGTGTTAACTAAGAAGAAAGTATGAGCAATGTCGGAAAGTTTAGCTGTGCAAAGACAGTCTCAAATCCAAAAGAGCACCGAGATATTCTTCATTTCCAGGATCCAGGCTCAGGGCTCGTTGATAGCATTCGATTGCTTCTTTCTTTTCCTCGCGGAGTCGGTGGGCAAACCCAAGAGTAGCCAAACTCTCTGCATCAACTAGACCTCTATTAATTCTTTTTTCCATTAACCTCTTCAAACTGTATATGGCCTTCTTTCTGTCAATTGACTCTTGTTCAATTTCCACAGCTTTCAGATAGAACTTCCGAGCTTCAGAGTCAGATCTTCTGCGAAACTCTAGAAAGCCTCCGTAACTGAGATACAACTGCTGCTTTTCGACACAGGTTAGCTTGCTCTTTGCAAACACCCTCTGGAAGATTTCTTCTGCTTCCTCCAGCTGTGCCGCTTCTGCGTACATGTTGGCAAGGTCCAGATGTGCATAGACGTATTGGGTTTTGCGTTCTACCACTATCTTTAAATGATCGATGCTAAGTTGGAGCAGCTCTTCCATCTTTTCAGTGGGCCGGCCTCTCCCATTGGCTTGTTTCAGCTGATAGAATTGTGTTCTGTAGCAAATTGCAACCTGGTGATGTAAGAAGCTTGAATGTGGTGTCAGACTCAAGGCCTCAGTCAAACACTTCAGGGCTTTTGGCACATCACCTATTTTCCTATAAAATTTGGCAGCATACCTCAGAACATAAGGAATGCCCGGATGTTTTGCAAGCGCTTCCTCAATGTACTTTTCCCCTTCTGGTGTGTTACCGCTTTCCTGCAGCTTTAAGGCAAGGATGGTCACCACAAAGACATCATCCGGGTTCAGCTGCACTGCCCGTCGCAAGGGTTCCAGTGATGATCTTTCTGCCAGGGACCTTCTCTCAATAGTACCCTCCAGGCGGTACACAGTGATCGCGTATCCTGTATTAAATTCTGGGTTGTCAGGGTCTTCTTCTAAGGCTTTTGCAAAGCATTCCTTGGCCTTTTCATAATACTTCCCTCCAAATTTGTGAAGGGCCCACCCCTTTTCACAAAGGATCTGGGGGAGTTCCATCTTATACGGTGTGGCACTTCCATGTTCTTTGCAGGTCCTTTCTATCTTGCCTATGTACTCCTGCGCCTCTGCCAGTTTGTCCATGTGGTAGTACAGCCAAGCATAGTTACTCCAGGTCACAAGGCTCTGCCTCTCCGTGTCCGTAGGGTGCGCTGTTTTAACAGCCTCTTCAGCCTTTTGTAGGTTTTTCAGAGCTTCTTCCTTCTTGCCGCTCAAAAATTTTACATAGGCTAGCAGGTGATAATTTTGGATTTTGGATCTGGAGTGTAAAAACTCGATCTGGTCGGCAATTCTCTCCTCCAGTTCATCAGGATCAATGTCCTCCTTGAGCAGCACCCAAGTGAAGTGGCAGTCCAGCTTCAGCAGGGCCTTCTTTAGGGAATTCTTTACAATGTCACTAGCAAAGAAAGAGAAACATATTTGAAAACTTGGTTCATTTTTAGTGCTGGTCATTTATTATTTATTTACTAGCTGTAACCGGCACGCGTTGCTGTGCCCTATTTAGGAGATGCGAGAAAGTCTGAGTATGTAAGGGTTGGAATTGATGTTACTTATGGTCTTGGTGGGGGTCATGGCTGTGTCGTTGTGGGTTGTTCTGGTGGGTGGGATGTTGAAGTCCTGGGGAGTTGTCGGTGTGTGGTGTTGCTGGCGTTCTGCAGAGCTTGTGGATATACAATGTTTTTTGTCTTTCCGTCTGCTGTGTTGATGTAGAGGTTCTGTGGATTCCCAACTCTGGAGCACGCTACGTAGAGTTGTCCGTGGGAGAAGCATTCTGTGTCAAGGTCTATGCCACAGATTTGTAGTGTTTGTCCTTGAGCCTTGTTTATGGCGATGGCAAAAGCTAGTGTAGTGCAGTGTCTTTCTGTTCTGGCGTTTGTTCTGCCCTTTTTTGTGTGATGTATGTAGCGTTGTGAGTGTGTCGTCCGATGCTGTTCTTTTTAGGAGGCATGGCTTGTCTTTTGGGTCAGCTTATGCCTGTGTGGAAGGAAGGAATGGCATACAAATGGGTTGAGCAGTAGACGCAAGGTTGTGTTAGGTGCGTATTGTGTTGTGTGTAGGTATTACTTTTGTGTTATTCTGGGGGTATGTGTTTGTCAGTGGTGCCTGTGTCCCTGGTGCCCTATTTGTCTCCCTCCTAGATCTTGAACATGGCAGTTTAACCCTCAACTGAAATCACTCAGCATTCTAAGTGGCTTTGCCCACCGTTACTATGGTAACTGATGTTGGCCAATGGGTCTCGCTGGCTGCCGCAGAGGATGCTGGGAAATGTAGTTTTTTGTATCGTTGTTTTGGGGGCCTTCTAGGTTTTTTTGGGGGGAATGTTTCTTTGCTAAAAACCTTCCTTGTCTGAGGCCTATTTGTGTTGGCAAGTTTGGTGTCTCTGCCTTGGAAGGTTTCTCTGTCTCTGTCAGTTGTTCGACGACAGGACCTCCTTTATATAATAGATTTATTTACATCCCGGCCTTCTCACCCCGCAGGGGACTCAGGGCGGACCACAAGGCACATATACAGGCAAACATTCAAGGCTATTTGACATTCAACATATATAGACAGACATAGTGGCAATTTAACATTCCAGCTTCTGGCCACTAGGAGGAGCTGTCACATTCCTTTCTTTTTTGTGTGTATTTCCTGGAGATTTTATGGCCTCATAAATCAGTTAAATTTAGCCTCCCCACACAAATGGTACCTAATTTCCTACTTGACAGATGCAACTGTCTTTCGGGTTGCAAATGTCAACAACAAGCTACACTAATGGTGGAGAGCTCACCCTGACCTGGGCAGGCCTCGAACTCATGACCTTCTGGTCAGTAGAGATCTTATGCAGCTGACAACTCAGCCAGCTGCGCCACATTCCTGGTGCTAACCATAATAAATAAATATATACACATTTGAAAACTTTACTTTAAAAAGCCAGATCCAAGCACATGCACCCTTTTGATGAAGTCTTTCTGTCCACCAAGGATGTCACCTTCCCTCTACAAAAACTCATGCCAAAGTATTTGTGCTAATCTTTAACGTAGCTTTTGTTATTTTTGCTGCAACGAACTAAACACAGCTACCCTTGGGGAAATTGATTTTTATCATTCTTTCCCAAAAATGTCTTACATGTACTGTATATCTAGTAGATTGCATTCTGGGTTGTATTTTGGATCTTTTGAGTTTGAATTTTTAAACAGAAAGCCAATCTGGGTGCCGTCAAGTCCAGAAATGGGGCATTCCTTCCTATTGGGCAGACTATGGCTGTATCTACAGTACACCGTTGCATTCGCTTTCCCCTTCCATGAATCTAGGAGGGAAGGGCTATTTGCCTACTCAATGAATTGAGGCAAACAACATAAAATAAGTTGGACACGGAGCCTGGTTAGGCAAATTGACACCCCTGCTTTATCTCTTCATTCCAGCTTGACACTGACCCACCCATTCCACCCTTTAATAGTGTACTATGATCAGTACCGTAGCCAGGATTTTGATTCCGGGGCTGAGTTTAATGGGGGGCTGAGTCTGAGTGAGAGAGGATCTGCCCTAGCAAACCTTTTGTATCATTATCCCAATACCCCCATGCATATGGGATATATTGAGCAATTATGATATGAATACACATAACAGTTTAAATAATGTACCAGTAAGGCCTTCTCGTGGATCACCCTGAGAATTTCAGGGGAGGGGGGTCTGAGCCCCTCAAGCCCCCACCCGGGCTATGACCCTGACCATGATAGTACTGGGTCACTTTGGAGCTGGGTAGAAATCCCCCCCCCTTGTGCCCCCCCCCCCACTTACCCTACACTGTTGAGGTTTTTTCGGAAGCTGGCATTGAGTGTTGCCTTAAATAGGTTTTCATGTTGGAAATGGGGATGGAAATTAACATCTCATTGTGCACCTATGGCACCCATTTTGGTGAAGGCCAGCAATGGGAACCCCCACCAGTAAGTTCGCTCACCTGAGGTGGGGGCAACAGAAATGGCCTTGGAGCTGTGCTGGGAATTCTAATCCCGGAAGTTTTACAACTGGGGGTTTGAATTCTTTATAGCTTCCCAAGAGTATATATATATACGTGTGGTGGCTTCGCAACTCCAGGGGTTCTTGGTAGATACTGATTATCTTGATCCGGCACAGTCTGGCTTTAGGCCGGGACATGGTACTGAAACAGCCTTGGTCGCCTTGGTAGATGATCTACGCGGGGAACTCGACAGGGGGAGTATGTCCCTGTTGGTTCTGCTGGACCTCTCAGCAGCTTTCGATACCGTTGACCTCGGTATCCTTCTGGGTTGCCTTGCAGAGATGGGGCTTGGGGGTACTGCTCTGCAGTAACTCCAATCCTTTCTGGAAGGTCGCACCAAGAAGGTGTTATTGGGTGACACCTGTTCAGCTCCGCAACCTTTGCCTTGTGGAGTCCCTCAGGGTTCGGTTCTGTCCCCGATGTTATTTAACATCTACATGAAACCGCTGGGAGAGATCATTCGGAGTTTCGGAGTAAGGTGTTATCTGTACGCAGATGACGTCCAGATCTGTCACTCCTTCCCACCTGTCACCAAGGAGGCTGTCCAGACCTTGAACCGGTGCTTGGCTGCTGTGCCGGACTGGATGAGGGCTAGCAAATTGAAACTTAATCCAGATAAGACAGAGGTCCTCCTGGTCAGTCGAAAGGCCGAACAGGGCATAGGGTTACAGCCTGTGTTGGATGGGGTTACACTCCCCCTGAAGACGCAGGTTCGCAGCTTGGGAGTGATCCTGGACTCATCGCTGAGCCTGGAACCCCAGGTCTCGGCGGTGGCCAGGAGCTTTGCACAGTTAAGACTCGCGCCGCCAGCTGTGCCCGTACCTTGGGAAGTCTGATCTGGCTACGGTCGTCCACGCTCTGGTCACATCCCGAATAGATTACTGCAACACACTCTACGTGGGGCTGCCTTTGAAGACAGTTCGGACATTACAACTAGTCCAACGGGCGGCAGCCAGATTACTAACTGGAGCTACATACAGGGAGCATACCACCCCCCTGCTGTGTCAGCTCCACTGGCTGCCAGTCCACTTCCGAGCTCAATTCAAAGTGCTGGTTTTAACCTTTAAAGCTCTACACGGTTCTGGCCCAGCTTACTTGTCCGAACGCATCTGCCGCTACGTCCCACCTCGTACTTTAAGATCATCCGGGGAGGCCCTGCTCTCACTCCTGCCAGCTTCTCAAATGCGGCTGGTGGGGACGAGGGAGAGGGCCTTCTCGGTGGTGGCTCCCCATCTGTGGAATGCGCTTCCTAGCGACATACGATCAATTCCATCCCTCCTGACATTCAGGAAAAAAGTAAAAGCCTGGCTATGGGACCAGGCGTTTGCACATTAGCACAAGGCAGCATTTTGAATAGGATTTTAATGGACATTGATGAACAGTGCTCAATGCTTTTTATGGACGGAACACTGGTTTTAATATAAATGAATGCGTAGGATATGTTAATGTAATTGTATTTTAATTGTTTTTTATTGTTGAATGTTGGGGGTTTTATACTCTATTTTACTGTGTGGGCATCAAATTGTGCCTTTTTGGAAGCCGCTCTGAGTCGTGTCCCCCCCCCCCCCGGGGGGGTTGAGAAGAGCGGGGGAAAATGCCAAAAATAAATTATATATATATATATATAATTTAAAAAATTTCACACGAGCAATACTTTTATAAAAAGGGGAGAGAAAAGTCGTGGTGACGGAAAAAGAAGTTAAAGGGGGGGGAACAATTTAAAAGAGTAGAGATTTTTTTTTAAAAACTGGTTACGACTCAGGTGAGTTATGCGTGGAAGGAAGGAAAGGATGAAACCAAAGAGTAGTTCATTAATATGAATTCATTAAGCCCAAAAATGTTTCTTTTAAAAATGCAGTGCTAAGTATTAGATAAGAAACATAAACCAGGTTGCACTATGTAGTGGTTCCCAACCTTTGGGCCTGCAAGTGTTTGGACTTCAGCTCCCACAGTTCCCAACAGCTGCTAAGCTGGCTAGGATTTCTGGGAGTTTAAGTCCGAAACGCCCAGAGCAGTGTTTCTCAACCTTCCTAATGCCTCGACCCCTTAATACAGATCCTCATGTCGTGGTGACCCCCAACCATAACATTATTCTCGTTGCTGCTTCATAACTGTAATTTTGCTACTGTTATGAATTGTAATGTAATCCAATATGCAGGATGTATTTTCATTCACTGGATCCAATTTGGCACAAATAACCAATACACCCAAATTTGAATACTAGTGGGGTTGGACGGGGGGGGGGGGTTGATTTTGTCATTTGGGAGTTGTAGTTGCTGGGATTTAAAGTTCGCCTACAATCAAAGAGCATTCTGAACTCCACCAATGATGGAATTGAAGCAAACTTGGTATATGCAACTCCCATGACCAATAGAAAATACTGGAAGGCTTTGGTGGGCAGTGACCTTGAGTTTTGGAGTTGTAGTTCACTTACATCCAGAGAGCACTGTGAACTCAAACAATGATGGATCTGGACCAAACTTGGCACGAATACTCAATATGCTCAAATATGGACACTGGTGGCATTTGGGGAAAATAGATCTTGACATTTGGGAGTTGTACTTATTTATTATTTATTTACATCATTTATATTGTGCCCTTCTCACCGCGCAGGGGACTCAGGGCAGATCACAATGCACATATACAGGCAAACATTCAATACCATTGACATACATATAGACAGACATAGAGGGAATTTAACATTCCAGAAATCAGTTAAATTTAGCCTCCCCACAAAGTGGTACTTACATTTCCTACTTGACAGATGCAACTGTCTTTCGGGTTGCAAAGGTCGACAACAAGCTACACAAATTGGTCAAGAGCTCACCCTGACCCGGGCAGGCCTTGAACTCATGACCTTCTGGTCAGTAGAGATCTTATGCAGCTGACACCCAGCCAGCTGCGTCCCATTCCCGGTGCTTGCTGGAATTTATAGTTCACCTACAATGAAATAGCATTCTGAACCCCACCAATGATAGAGCTGGGGCAAACTTCCCACAAGGAAACCTCATTACCAACAGAAAAGACTGGGTTTTCGGATGGTCTTTGGTGACCTCTCTGACACCCCCTAGTGACCCCCCCCAGGGGTCCCGACCCCCAGGTTGAGAACCACTGGCCTAGAGGCCCAAAGGCTGGGTACCACTGATGTACAGTCACTTGCAGTTTTGCATACTTACCTCATGATTTCAGTGGATCATTCAGTTGCGAAGGAAAGTTCTCAGTTCCCCAGTTCTTCCACAGCTTGCGCTTCCCTCAAGTGCTTTCCCCTTCGGTCATACCTCTCTGTCCTTTATATAGCCCTAGCTGGCTCTGTGCTTGGAAATAGAAACCAAAATCAGCTATTGGGAACTGAAACAGAATGTGACAATACTGGCATGCCAATTGGTTTCCTTTCTTCTCCTGCTGTGTTGCTTTCTAAGACAGCGTTTCTCAACCTGGGGGTCGGGACCCCTAGGGGGGTCGCGAAGGGGTTTCAGAGGGGTCTCCAAAGACCATAAGTAAACATATATTTCTGATGGTCTTAGGAACCCCTTTGGCAGAGAAGGCTGAAGATCTCTCCACCTGTCCTTCTCTTCCTTTTGAGAAACAATCCTCCCACCAAAAGCCCTCCTCTGTTGTGATTGGGCAGCCTCTCAGCAAAGGGGAGGACTGTTTCTGAGACTCTGAGTGGGGAGAGTAGGCATGCTCGGGGTATGGCAGTATGGTGCGCATGTGTGGGCGAGGGAGGGCATGCGAAGCTGGAGGGAGGCTCATGCCAGTCAGTCCCTTCAAGGCATGGGGGTTCTGTGTGGGAAGTTTGGCCCAATTCTATCGTTGGTGGGGTTCGAGGGGCTCTTTGTTTTTAGGTGAACTATAAATCCCAGCAACTAAAACTCCCAGGTGTCATGGTCTATTTTCCAAACTCTACCAATGTTCACATTTAGGCATATTGAGTATTTGTGCTAAATTTGGTATGCATCTATCATTGTTTGAGTCCACACCAGGCCCGGATCAGGCCCTTTTGCCGCCCTTGGCCAAAGGGTCTGCCTCCGCCCTTCCCTGCCCCTCCCCCCCCCTCCCCGCCCCTCCCCACCCCGGCTCCGCCCCTACTCACCGGATTGAAGGAAGGAGGGCAGGGAGAGGAGAAAGAGGTGCCCTCACGCCGCGCGTCCTGCGCACCGCCCATCCCTTTTAGGCGGGGCTGGCGTCGCCAGGCAGGGAGGAGGAGACGAAGCCGCGTCGCCGCCCCTCCTCCTTTGCGTGGCGTGACGACGCAAGGGAGGAGGGCCAACAGCGCGACTTCTCTCCGCCTCCTTCTCCCTGCCTGGCGACGCCAAGCCAGGGAGGCGGAGAGAAGCCGCACCGCCGCCGCTCCTCCCTTGCGTCGCCACGCCACGCAGGGAGGAGGAGGCGGCGGCGCGACTTCGCCTCCTCCTCCCTGCCTGGTGATGCCACGCCAGGGAGGAGGCAGAGGAGTTCGCCACCGCCCCTCCTCCCCTTGTGTTGCACCAGCCCCGCCAAAAGGGGTGGGCGGCGCGTAGGGACGCGGCGGCGGAGGACGCCTCTTTCTCCTCCTCGCCCGCCCTGCTTCCTTCAATCCGGTGAGGAGGCGGGAGGGCGGATGAGCGGAGCCGATCCTCCCTCCCTCCTAAAGCAGAGCAAAGGGAGGAGGCAGCGCGCATGCAGCCCTTTTTTGGGTGATTTTTTGGGGGGTATTTTTTTAAAAAAATGGGGGTCCAGATCCGCTGCCCCCCCAAACGTGCCTCCCGAGGCCATGGTCTCGGGTGGCCTTATGGGTAACCCAGGCCTGGTCCACACTGCTCTCTGGGTGTAAGTAAACTACAACTCCAAAACTCAAGGTCAGTGCCCATCAAACTCTTCCAGTATTTTCTGTTGGTCATGGGAGTTCTGGGTGCCAAGTTTGGTTCAATAGTTGATGGAGTTCAGAATGCTCTTTAGGTGAACTATAAATCCCAGTAACTACAACTCCCAGATGACAAAATCCCCCCCTCCATCCCCACCAGTATTCAAGTTTGGGCATATCTGGTATTTCTGAATCAACATATATCCTTCATATCAGACATTTACAATATAATTCATAGCAGTAGCAAAATTACAGTTATGAAGTAGCAACGAAAATAATGTTATGGTTGGGGGTCACCACAACATGAGGAACTGTATTAAGGGGTCGCCGCATTAGGAAGGTTGAGAACCACTGTTCTAAGAGGAAGATGTGTCAGGGGGGGGGGGGAAACCTCCCCTCCATCAACTCTTGGCCCTTTGCTTGCTTGTTTTGAAACAGTAACACTTATTGGCCTGGGCAACTGTGATTAGATAAGGAATCGCTCTGACAAAACACACTGAACGAAACCCAAGAAGAGAGCGGAGCAAAATTGTTTCACATTCCGATTCCTAGTGAAATGAAGCCAGAAGACCGCAGAGCAAAAAGCTGTATTCCTACTGAGAGAGTCTCCTTGGAAGGGAGCCATAAACATCCATGATTTTTATAATACGAGGGCGGGTCAATAAGTCTGTGACTTTTTGAATGAAACACAGGTTTTTGGATAAAAAAAATCATTTTATTTTTCAACGTCGTCTCCTTTGAGCTCTATACACTTTGTCCAACGTTTCTCCAATTTTTTATCCCTTCCAAAAAATAAGATTTGTCGAGGTCATCAAAATAAGTATTTTTTTGTGAGATGATTTCATCGTTGGAGTCAAATCTCTTCCGCCGAGCCATTTCTTCAGGTTTGGAAACAGGAAATAGTCATTCGGGGCTAAATCCAGAGAATAGGGTGGATGAGGGAGCAATTTGTATCCCAATTCATGGATTGTTGCTATGGAAACTGCACATGTGGGCACCCTTGCATTGTGTGCACCCTTGCCTTGTCCTGGTCCCATCTTGCGGAAAACTTTCTCATACCCAAGTGATCATTTAAAATTGAAACCACTGAGCCATGTGAGATGTCTGTGGCTTCCACAATCTCTCGCACTTTCACTCTCCGATCAGCCAACACCATATTGTGAATTTTTTCAATTGTTTCAGGTGTAGAGACCTCAACTGGATGCCCAGAATATTAAGCACCTTCCGTGCTTGTACGGCCACAACGAAATTCAGTAAATCACTTTTTTACCATTGAAATTGATGGTGCAGAGTCCCCATAGTATTTATCAAGCTTACCCTTGGTTTGAGTGATGGGTTTTTTCCGCAATAAAGAATGCTTAATGAGCACCCGAAATTCACTTTTTTCCATTTTCTCCTCAAATCACGCGATAGTCTGCTATCAAAGGCTGTCAAACACAAACTAAATGACGCAACTTGTTCAAATTTTGACAGGAGTCAACTGACAGATTCCTGTTGACAGTAGCAGTGTTGCCTTTTCAGTTAAGAGGCAGGAAATTCAAAAAGTCACGGCCTTATTGACCCGTCCTCGTAAAATCATAGAATCGTAGAGTTGGAAGAGACCTCATGGGCCATCCAGTCCAACCCCCTGCCACGAAGCAGGAAAATCACACACAAAGCTCCCCCAACAGATGGCTATCCAGCCTCTGTTTAAAAGCCTCCAAAGAAGGAGCCTCTACCACACAACCTCTGAGGATGCTTGCCATAAATGCAGGCGAAACATCAGGAGAGACTGCTTCTAGAACATGGCCATATAGCCCGAAAAACCAACAACAACTCTTTTGAGCCATTTTTAATGGATCACACATGCCTAGTGTCTGAGTATGGGGACTTGGGAACTATGGAGTATGGGCTGCTTCTCGTTCTTAGGAGGCTAAAGGGAGGTCATGGGGATGATATCAGAGGTGACCCCCCCCCCCCCCGGTACTGTAAAAGATAGTTCAGAACCACGGGATTCATAGCTTTACCAATGATGATGAGGAATCTGGCTCGTTCTCAGGCATTCAGGCTGATCTGATTCACAGCAGCGAGTTCCGCAGTTGCTGCATGCCCACTTGGGCCAAATGAGATGGAAAATGTGACCAAACCACGGCTGCCTGGCTAATTTCTCCTCTCCTCACTTGCTATCCCTGTAACTCAAACATTGTAACCCATCCCTAAAAGGAAAAACTTGAAAATTGCAACATTGTCCCATCCATAGAAATACATGTAAGGATCCGTCGATTAGAGCAAAGAGTGCTCTAATCTTAGAACCTTCCAACAGAAGTAATCCTGACCAGGTGTGGCCTTGAAGACGCACAGAGCTGGAAATGGGCCTTGAGCCACACCACACCAACGTGAGAAGCCCTGGCATGGTCATTGCTGACTCAGAAGGGATATGAGGAAATATCCACTGGACATTGTGTAACTGGGTCAAAGGGGATATGATGCAATCTCTGTTAGGTATTGCACGCCAGGGATTGGTCTTTTGGGATGATTGACAGGTGATGGGGGGCGTGTTTTGTATATAAGTTAAGTTTGTTGCTGATAAAGCCAGTTCTGGCTTTATAGGTGCTGATACCTGGATTAAATCTTGTGAGATTGAATTGCTGCCTGCGCGTCATCTTTATGGATATCCGGTGTTCATTACAATACATAGTGTCCCTTTTGCAACCTACTAACTATTAACCATGAACCAAACTCCACGGGGACTGCGGAGCACCACAGACCCCTCCCGAGATGCCTCAGAGGCACCCCAGGGCCGCCAAAGCTACATTCCCAAAATCCACGGATACAGAATCACTAGGTTTCACGTATCCGTGAGATGGCGGATTGCCTCCATTTTGGTCTCTTGGTTTTTCTATGATGAATTTTAACACTATCTGCTATTGAGAATGGTCTCCCTGAGATCAGACATCTCAGATGCCAAGGTTGCCAATACCTGGGAGGTGTCGTTTATGTTTTTCACCAAAGTAAAAGCCAAATTATTTATTGCCCTGTAATTCATGGCAGCTGCCACAAATGGGAGACCACTCTTTAGGGCCACAATTTGCCTTTTCTTTCTTTCTTTTCTATGGTATTTTCCATGACACTGGCCCTTTCTACACAGCTGTATAATATCCCACATTATCTGCTTTGAACTGGATTACATGGCAGTGTGGACCTCTGTCTTATCGGGATTGATCCTCAGCTTGTTCCTCCTCATCCAAACCGTCATAGCGGCCAGGCACTGGTCCAATATTTGAGGGGCTTCCTTGGAATCTGATGGAAAAGAGTAGTGGAGTTGGGTGTCATCTGCGTAGAGATGGCACCGCACTCCAAAACTCCGGATGACCTCGCCAAGCGGTTTCATTTAGATGTTAAATAGCATGGGGGATAAAATAAATCCTTGCGGGACCCCACAGGCCAAAGGCCAGGGGTCCAAGCAGGTATCCCACAGCTTCACTGACTGGGAACGACCCTCCAGGAAGGAACGGAGCCATAGAAGAACCGTGCCCCCGAGTCCCATCCCGGCGAGTCTCCCCAAAAGGATACTGTGGTCGACGGTATCCAAAGCCGCTGACATGTCCGAGAGAACGAGCAGAGTCACGCTCCCCCTGTCCAGCTCTCTGCGGAGGTCATCCATCAAGGTGACCAAAGCTGTCTCGGTACTGTGCCCAGGCCTGAAGCCAGACTGCGAACAGTCCAGATAATCAGTGTCATCGAGGAAACCTTGGAGCTGCGAGGCAACCACCCGCTCCAAAACCTTGCTCAGAAAGGGGAGGTTGGAGATGCGTCTGTAGTTGTTACAGTTTGTTGGATCAAGAGAGGTCTTCTTTAACGAAGGCCTCACCACCGCCTGCTTAAGGCAGGATGGGAAAATCCCCTGGCTCAGTGAGGCATTTATTATCACAACAAACCACTCCAACAACCCCTCTCTAGGCAGCTTCACCAGCCAGGAGGGGCAAGGATCCAGAGCGCAAGTGGTCGCCCTCACAGTCCCAAGGATCCCCTCCACGTCATCAAGAAGGACAAGCCGGAAAGAATCCCAGAAGATGGAACAGATGCCTCGGGTACCTCATCTGGCACTGCGATGAAACTGGAGTCCAGCTCAAGACGTATCTGAGCAACTTTATCTGCAAAATGGTGCGCGAAATCGCTGCACCGAGCTGCTGAGTCGTTGCGCCCCCCCCCCCCCCCCACCTCAGGAGGTCGGAGGAGCTTCCCCACAACTCGAAACAGCTCCGATGGCCTATTGGCAGCAGATGCTTTGCGGGCAGTCGAGAACACTCTCTTGGCTGCCCGCAAAGCCACGGAGTAAGCGTTAATAGCGGCTTTAGCCTATGTTTGATCAGACACGTCACGAGACTTCCTCCAGATGCACTCTAGACCCCTCCTCCAGCGCTTCATCACAGCCAGCTCCTCGGGTAACCAGGGAGTTGGATTGACTCTATGCAAGGAGAGGGGATGTTTGGGGGCGATCGTGTCAATCGCCCTGGCCAACTCGCTATTATAGCACTCAACCAGGGTGTCAACAGGATCATCAGTCTCCAGGACAGGGAGATCCCCAAGAGACCTCAGGAGCCCTTCTGGATCCATAAGCCTCCTGGGGCGGACCATCCTAATGGGCCCACCACCCCTGCAGAGGTTAGAGGGCATGGTTAATCTTAAACTGATCAGATGGTGGTCAGACCATGACAATGGAAGAATAATTTGTGCTAGTAATCCTCTGCTATTCCTCAATAGCTCATTCAGTGCTATCCAGCTTAGAGTTTCATCTTCTAATACTATATCTTGTTCAATTTTGGATTGTCTCATCAGGTTTTCACGGTAATAGCTTCAAAGGCAATGGGAGACTGACCAGGATGTCAGCTCGCCCAATGGCAAATGCCCCCCCCCAAATATTAGACAATATGTTTTAAATGTTAAGGATCACTTACTATTTGTTTATTTATTCACTGTATTTATATCCCACCCTTCTCACCCTGAAGTGTAAGGGAACTTGGGTTTAGGGTCGCGGAGCCCACAAGATTGGAAGAATTCCAATGAAACCAATAGATCCAAAACAACCCCTTTGGGGTTCCCTTCCAACTGGTTGAGTCTTATAACAATAATAATAATGTCCAACGTCTTTAATGGGACATGGATTCAGTGCGGTAACCAATTTATTAGCAAAAAAAGAAACCGATTGCAAAATAGTCAATCGCGATGATTTGAGATGACTGCTGACGAAAATAGAGCCGAGGATGACTAGATCGGTAGCAGCATACCCGGTTCATCCTTCTCATTAAGATGATTTCGAATGTTTTAACTTTTTTTGTAATACCTTTCTATTCTAAGTTCAATAAATCGTTTCATAATTTCAAACTTATTGAAATTCCTATTTACAACTTTATTATATTTTATGAAAAAGGTAGAAATATTAATACATATATCTTTCTGTTTAATTGTTATTAAAATTTTAAAAAAATTCTAGGGGGGCCGTGAGTAAATTTTTTTCTGGAAAGGGGGCGGTAGGCCAAAAAAGTTTGGGAACCACTGCTTTAGAAGGACGTCTTCCCGAATCTTCTGGGAAGATATGAGTTAGTGTTCCCTCTCATATGTACCCAAATGGATTCAAACATTCCCTTGCCTTGTTCTTTTTGAGATGTGCAAATGTGCTGAACGAAAGGATTGGAAACATAACCCCCCCCCCCCCCAAATGGCCAACTCTAGATGATAAATGGCATCAAAACAATTTTCAAGTGCTATTAAGAAGGCTGTGGCAATATGTAAGGATACCAACAGGCATTCAAGAACATCTCTATTGTTTCTTAGCCAGACAAAATATATTGTGTTCTAAACTAACAGAAAAATAGCTTCTTGACTCTGCATGAAGCAAAGGTGAAGCACAAAGGCATTTCACAAACAGAGTACTGTCGCTTATCAACTGATATTTTCCTTTCTTGCTTTTTCTCTTCCTCTCTTTTTTCAGTCTTGGACTTTTTCCTCTTCCCTCTCCTTTCCCATTAAATGGCTCGGTCAGACTCACCGGGCCGAGCGCGTTGCGGTGCAGCGTGTCCTCACCGCCATCTTGGCCCTAGGGAGGGGGCTTCTTCCCAGAAGCCCCCTGGGTCACGGGAGTTTCTCGCCACCAGTGTCAGCTGGCCAATGGCGGGGCTGGCACCGCCTCCCTTGCCCCGTCTGCGGGCCAACCCTCCCTTTCCAATACGCAAACAATGTTACACTCTAGTAAACTGCAAATACACAATACAATTCCAAACACAGTATCCAGGGGCAGAACAGTATGCTGCAAAAATAACACCATGCTAAATAGCAAAAAATATCAAAATGTATTCTCTTATAACATATAGTTCTATGTCAAGCCAATATCACTATAAGTGCAATGCGGTATACATTTACAGATGAGCACAATACAATGTAATAGCCCTTATAAACAAGATTAGGGCTAGAGACGCAGGCATACAGTCTGTGTACCCCTATGGGTAATCTGGAGGCAATTCACTCACGGATATCGGACCGAGTCGTCGGGGGAGCCTTTAGAGTCAGGAGAGCTGGCAGACTGCTCGATGGGCAGGCGCCTACGGCTGGAGGTAACGACGCCAGAAGGCCGTTTCGCGTATTCCACGCTTCCTCAGGGCGCTGGTGTCTTTTAGCCGCTCCTCCCCAGAATTGTAGTTCATCAACTTAAGACTCAAGGGCACAGCGGGAGGTCGCGCGTTAGAGCTACTTCATACCAATCGTTATAACAAGTGTCCTCCCAGGCTGGAAGTTGATGAACTACAATTCTAAATGTATACCGCATTGCACTTATAGTGCTATTGGCTTGACATAGCAACCCTCCCTTTCACCTGGGCAGTCTACTTAAGGCTGCCCAAGGCTCCTCAACAGGCACTGGGCCTGTTCCTGCTTTTGTCCATCCCACCCACCCTGCTTGCATTCATTGTTTGTATCTTTTTCATTTTCATGCTATGTATTTATTGTTTGTATCTTGTAACTTTTCTTGCTGTTATTTGTGTTCATTGTCGCAACTCTGTGTTTGGCGTGTTCATCGTCGCAATTCTGTTTGGCGTGTGGCATGGGCCCTGGATCTGGCTGGCTTAACACCCCTTGGTGGAAGGGGGGATAACGCCCTGGCCACTGGAGTGCCGGGTTTTCGTGGACCGGTAGTGGGCCGGTGGCACCCAGGCATGCAAGCGTCTTTGGACAACAGCAGGTTGTCCGACCCCGGATCCAGGACCCATGCATGGCTGCCAACCCTTGTTCCTGTTATCAATAAATGAGTTGCGGCCAATTTTATCCCAACATATTGTCTGTATGTTATTGGTTATTAGGCGGGAGGTGTATCACCCATACACACGCAAAAAATAAAGTATGCAGATTGCTTGAAGTAAAAGCAGGACTGCAAAAGGTGACAAATTATATATTCTTATGATTTAAAAAGCAAGCTAACTTTAGATGTTATAATGTTCATCCTTGTTTACTAGAATGTACACAATACTGAAGTGCACTAATGAATGATGGTTATAATGATTTGGAGAAGTATATTAGCATTGGCAGGAGCTCTGGAACATTGATATGATTATCCTCTCCTGCGCGAACTGCACTGGCTTCCAGTTGAATTCCGGGTAATCTTCAAGGTGTTAGTTCTAACTTTTAAGGCCTTATATGGTTTGGGGCCAGTGTACCTGAAGGAGCGGCTTACCCCTTATGTGCCCAGGAGATCACTGCGCTCAGAGGGACTTAACCTTTTGGATGTGCCTAATATCAGGGTTTGCAGATTGGCTACTACACGCCGGAGGGCGTTTACGCAGCAGCGCCAGCTCTGTGGAACGGCCTCCCCGAAGAGATCCGGGCCAACCCGGGCTCTCTTGCCGTTCATAGAGCAGTAAAAACATGGCTGTTTAGGCAGGCATTCGGCCCATAGCCAACTGCCACTATCTGCACCTACGGGTTTGTTGTTAGCATGCCATTGCTAATTATTGCTATTGGCTGGCAATATGTTTTAATTCGGGTGTTTTAACTGTTTTACTGTATTTTAATATATTTTACATGTTTTTATTCGCACTAATTTTGTGAACCGCTCTGGGCGCCAGAGAGAGCGGTATATTAAGTCGAACTTAATAAATAAAAATAAATAAATAAATAAAAAGGATGTGCCCCTGTACACAATTTAGTTTCCATCTCCTTTGCCAATAACGCTTGCCATGTTATTCTGAACTTCTGGGATATGACACAAAGCACTGCTTAAATCAGTGGTTCCCAACTTGTGGTCCGTGACCCACCAGTGCTCCCCAAGAAATGAAACATGGTCACCATTACTACACCATTGCAACAAAAGTGACTGGTCTCACAAAACCCCTCTTATAGTGCCGAGGCAATGAGGATGCCAGGAGGGAGAGGCGGAGTACTCATAAAGGTGGGGCAAGGAGTCTCCTGACTGCTGCTTCTTCTACTCCTCCCTCCCCCGAGCAGAGCTGTTCCATGTGGTACCTGGAAGCGGGAAAACCTTGGCGTCTTCGTTTCTAGGCCTGTTCCTGGCGTGATTTGGGAGTGCCGATTCAGAAAAATTGCACTGGACCACATCAGCTCTAGATTATTAAATATGGTGTTGTGTGGGTGAGCAGTTGGCAACTACTGGATGGCATATGTTTTGTATAGCACCGGGAATGTGGGGCAGCTGGCTGGGTGTCAGCTGCATAAGATCTCTACTGACCAGAAGGTCATGAGTTTGAGGCCTGCCCGGGTCGAGGTGGGCTCTCGACCTATTGTGTAGCTCGTTGTCAACCTTTGCAACCCGAAATACAGTTGCATCTGTCAAGTAGGAAATTAAGGTACCACTTAGTGGGGAGGCTAAATTTAATTAATTCATGAGCCCATAAAAAGATCTCCAGAAAATACACTGAGGAATGAGTGTGACAGCTCCCCCTGGTGGCCAGATGTTAAATTGCCTCTGTCTGTCTTGTGTGTCTAAATGTAATGTGTACACTGTAATCCGCCCTGAGTCCCCTGCGGGGTGAGAAGGGCGGAATATAAATGAAGTAAATAAATAACTAAAACTGATGAAGTCTATCCAATGCAATTTTCTGAATCAGCACCCCAAATAACCAAACCAAATCTAAAGTTGACCAAAAACTGATTTGTAACCCTTTTGGTACTACTGTTGGCGAGTGGTCCCTGGTCAACCTGAAAAAGAGGTTGGGAACCACTGGTTTAAATCAAAGCCTTGGATAGATTTCTGCATTTTAGCCAACTGTCTTCAGAAATATTCTGCATTCCAATATGCATTTAGGTATAATCTAAATTCTCGATTCATTTGGTTTGTAGTTCAACAGACCTCACATCCTCAACCCCTGATCTGATTTCTGGATTTCTCTACTTTTTCTCCCATCTTCTTTATTCTCTCTATTCTGAGGATGAAGAGAACTTGAAAGCTTGTAGATTTCTGTAATGTTTTGGTTGTTTCTGAGCAATGTATTGTTCAGCTATGAAGCTTATTTTGATTCCTGGTATAGGTTTCAAAATTGGCCTTTAATTTCAAATCTCTGACTCAAACACAATCAAATGCCGAGGATCAGAATCTTCTAGAAGTTCCATCCATAAAAACTTGCCGCTTGTCATCCACGAGACGGCGTACTTTCTCAGTGGCAGCGCCTACCTTATGGAACGCCTTACCGGAGGAGGTCCAAGCAATAACAGATCTGCCCTCCTTCCGGAGGGCATGTAAGACCAACTTCTTCCGACAGGCATTCAATCTGTAATCGGTCCTGCCTAGCCATACTCTGTCTAGTTAAAAATTGTTTTTATTGCGTTTTAACTGCTGTCTTGCAAATGTTTTGTATATGTTTTGTGAACCACCATGAGTCATTGGGAATGGTGGTATATAAGTTTGAAATAATAAATAAATAAATAAATAAAATGAGAAACTAGTTATGCGCCCCCCCCCCCCCCCCAAAGCTATGTGGCTATTAGGCATGCTAAAATTGAAACGGAAATCTAATTGATTCGTTTAGAAATCCGTAATTAATGGGACTTTTGTTGTTTTACGGATCGCTGCCCCGAACCAGGAAGTAGACTTCCTTTTACGGTCCGTGAGGCCAACAATTTGCGTTAGGATCGTTAGAAATTCTTAATTATTAATTAATTAATTATTGTACTACTCACTTCTCCCTGTCTTCTCCCCCTCATTTCCTTCCCGCCTTCATTCAGCTTCTTCTTTTTCCCGCATTTCTATGGGGAACTGGAAGTGACGCTGCTGCTAGGTAGAGGCAATGCATTCTGGAAAGTGATTCACACACACACACACGCGCACGCTTCTCCTCCTCTCTCTCCAGGCTTCCCCCCCCTTCTCTTCCCCGTTGCTCTGCTGCCATGCATGCCCCATCGCAGGGGCCTGATTCACACACACACACACGCGCACGCTTCTCCTCTCTCTCCAGGCTTCCCCCTCCTTCTCTTCCCCGTTGCTCTGCTGCCATGCATGCCCCATCGCAGGGGCCTGATTCACACACACACACGCGCGCTTCTCCTCTCCCGGCGCTCTCTCAGATGCTTCTCTTCCCCGTTGCTCTGCCTTGCCCCATCGCAGGGACCAGCTTCAGCCTCCAGGTACGTGTTTTGGACTTCAACTCCCACCATTCCTCACAGCCTCAGGCCTCTTCCTTTTCCTCTCAGCCTGGGCAAACTTGGGCCCTCGCTCCCTCAGGATCGGGGTGAGAGAGAGGCAGCGAGGAGGAGCGAGGGGCTCCTCCTCCTTTTCTTTTGCTGCTTCCAAGAATAGAAAACCCCCTCCCTCCCTTCCTCCTTCCCTCCCTCCTTCCTATTTGGAGAGTCCCATCTAGAATTCAGTGTGGTTTATTCAAGAGTTTTGGCCTACAACTCCCAGAAATCCCAGCCAATTTACCAGCTGTTAGGATTTCTGGGAGTTGAAGCCAAAACCATCTGAAAGCGCATGCTCTGGCATACGAATTTCTAACGAATTTCGTTAGTACTTAAGTTACATTCCGAAAATTTTGGGAATTTTTTTTGTAAGTCTTTGATATACTAATAAAAAAAAATCCCCCCCCATTTGATTTTAGAATCGCCATTTTTCGATTTGTTATCATGCCTAGTGGCTATATCTGATACATTGCATTATACCGCCATCTGCTGTTGGTTCCCAGTACTACATTCTGCTTGCAATATATTTAGCGTATTTTGTCTTATACTTCTGTGTGGTATATAGTCTCCTGTGTTGTTGCGTAGAATAGACAGACCCAGATCTGCATTGTAGACATTCTGTGCTATTGTCACCTTCCCAATTATAAACAATGTTCTCAAATTTCAAGCACTTACCATGTTCTTTCTCACAAATAAAAACATTCCATCAAATCTATTGATCCCACCTTCTACCCCAAGTTGGATAATCTTTTGTGTCAATTTAATGTACTTTAATGTACTGAGAACAACAATGAAGTAGTTCAGGTACACATGGACACCATTTGGGAGATACCAAAACACTTCAATCGAGTGGAATTCACCAGGGCGATTGAAAACGTGTACATATTATTGTGTCATATTTTGTCCGATTTTATTTCAGTTCCACTCCCCCTTTGGTTTTTTGGGAGGTGGATCATACTTTAAGAATGGAACACATTTGATGGTGTACACACAAACACTTTTAATATCCCACAACATATTGGGCTTAGGAAACACTCCACAACTAATACAACTAATTATCTATATCTATATCTATATATATCAACGACAAAAGTTAACTGAGATATCTGTGTGATATAATATAGTGTCCAAAACAACACAGCAAAAATGGCAAAATGGTAAAACACACAATCACTTCAATGAATATTGGTATTGAATTAAAGGTGAATTAAGAAGATTGTGAACGCTGCTACATATGCTGAAATAGTGTTAACTAAGAAGAAAGTATGAGCAGTGTCGGAAAGTTTAGCTGTGCAAAGACAGTCTCAAATCCAAAAGCGCACCGAGATATTCTTCATTTCCAGGATCCAGGCTCAGGGCTCGTTGATAGCATTCGATTGCTTCTTTCTTTTCCTCGCGGAGTCGGTGGGCAAACCCAAGAGTAGCCAAACTTTCTGCATCAACAAGACCTCTATTAATTCTTTTTTCCATTAACCTTTTCAAACTGGATATGGCCTTCTTTCTGTCATCGGACTCTTGTTCAATTTCCACAGCTTTCAGATAAAACTTCCGAGCTTCAGAGTCAGATCTTCTGCGATACTCCATAAAGCCTCCATAATTGAGATACAGCTGCTGCTTTTCGACACAGGTTAGCTTGCTCTTTGCAAACACCCTCTGGAAGATTTCTTCTGCTTCCTCCAGCTGTGCCCCTTCTGCATACATGTTGGCAAGGTCCAGATGTGCATAGACGTAGTGGGTTTTGCGTTCTACCACTATCTTTAAATGATCGATGCTAAGTTGGAGCAGCTCTTCCATCTTTTCAGTGGGCCGGCCTCTCCCATTGGCTTTTTTCAGCTGATAGAATTGTTTTCTGTAGCACATTGCAACCTGGTGATGCAAGAAGCTTGAATTTGGTGTCAGACTCAAGGCCTCCGTCAAATACTTCAGGGCTTTTGGCACATCATCTATTTTCCTATAAAATTTGGCAGCATACCTCAGAACATAAGGAATGCCCGGGTGTTTTGCAAGCGCTTCCACAATGTACTTTTTCCCTTCTGGTGTGTTACCGCTTTCCTGCAGCTTTACGGCAAGGACGGGCACCAAAAAGACATCATCCGGGTTCAGCTGCACTGCCCGCCGCAAGGGTTCCAGTGATGATCCTTCTGCTGCAGACCGTCTCTCAATAGTATCTTCCAGGCGGTACACAGTGATTGCATATCCTGTATTAAATTCTGGGTTGTCGGGGTCTTCTTCTAAGGCTTTTGCAAAGCATTCCTTGGCCTTTTCATAATTCTTCCCCCCAAATTTGAGAAGGGCCCACCCCTTTTCACACAAGATCTGGGGGAGTTTCATCTTATACGCCGTGGCGCTCCCATGTTCTTTGCAGGTCCTTTCTATCTTGCCTATGTACTCCTGCGCCTCTGCCAGTTTGTCCATGTGGTAGTACAGCCAAGCATAGTTACTCCAGGTCACAAGGCTCTGCCTCTCCGTGTCCGTAGGGTGCGCTGTTTTAACAGCCTCTTCAGCCTTTTGTAGGTTTTTCAGAGCTTCTTCCTTCTTGCCGCTCAAAAATTTTACATAGGCTAGCAGGTGATAATTTTGGATTTTGGATCTGGAGTGTAAAAACTCGATCTGGTCGGCAATTCTCTCCTCCAGTTCATCAGGATCAATGTCCTCCTTGAGCAGCACCCAAGTGAAGTGGCAGTCCAGCTTCAGCAGGGCCTTCTTTAGGGAATTCTTTACAATGTCACTAGCAAAGAAAGAGAAACATATTTGAAAACTTGGTTCATTTTTAGTGCTGGTCATTTATTATTTATTTACTTATTTACATCCCGCCCTTCTCACCCCGCAGGGGACTCAGGGCGGATCACAATGCACAAATATAGGCAAACATTCAATGCCATTTGACATACAACATATGTAGACAGTAGGCATGGTTTAGAATCCTAAAATGGTGAATCGTAAATCAAATGGGGGGGGGGGGGATTTTTTTTATTAGTATATCAAAGACTTACAAAAAAATTCCCAAAATATCCGAACTGTAACTTAATTACTTACGAAATTCGTTAGTAGTTCTAAAGTAGGCAAAGCAGGGAAACAGGACTGATACTGTTTTAAACACAGGCAAATCAAGGGGCAACATTTCCCTTGGTTTCCTTGCAGGGAGATATAAAGCATTAATATATTATTATTATTAATATTATTAAAGGACAGGGTTCCTTTGCAGGGACACATATAATGCATTAATATATTATTATTATTAATATTATTAAAGGACAGGGTTCCTTTGCAGGGACACATATAATGCATTAATATATTATTATTAATATTATTAAATAAATGCCTAGGCCTACCTCTGGTGCAGGCCTTGCTAATCTGTAGTTCTCCTCACTCCATCTTTTTTCCCCATTCAGTGTTACCATAGCAGTCTAGGGCCTCCGTTGGAACTCTATGGCTTTTCTTGATTCTGAACTCTTCCTTCTCCTCTCCATGCTCTTTTCACTCCTGCTGCCCTTCTCTCAGCAGTTCTTATGTCCTCCTACTCTGTTCTTCTATCTAAACCCCCTTCCTGGGTGTTTAAATCGCTTTTTTCGTCAGTCCTCCAGCCCCTCTAGGAGTCCCGATTTCGGGCTCTCTATGGTTTCCGGCTCCCTTTTCACTTCCTGGAGGAGGCCTTCCACTCTAATTAGGCTTCAAGCATGGAAAGGCCCCGATTTCACTGTGAGTTATGTCTGCAAAGCTATTTTGGAGGGAAATTTTCCTGTTGGGGACATCCGAAATATTTAATAATCTAACGAAATTTTGGGACCAGGGGGTGCGTAAAAGAAAGTCCACTTCCAGGATTGGCCTTGCGATCCGTATAAACTTGAAAGGCCCATTACATACGAATCACTTACGATTTCTTTTAATTTCCGTTTCATTTTTCTCATGCCTAGTAGACAGACATAGTGGCAATTTTAACATTCCAGCTTCTGGCCACTAGGAGGAGCTGTCGCATTCCTTTCTTTTTTGTGTGTATTTCCTGGAGATTTTATGGCCCCGTAAATCAGTTAAATTTAGCCTCCCCACACAAGTGGTACCTAAATTTCCTACTTGACAGATGCAACTGTCTTTGGGGTTGCAAACGTCAACAACAAGCTACACAATTGGTGGAGAGCTCACCCCGACCCGGGCAGGCCTCGAACTCATGACCTTCTGTTCAATAGAGATCTTATGCAGCTGACAACTCAGCCAGCTGCGCCACATTCCTGGTGCTAACCATAATAAATAAATATATACACATTTGAAAACGTTACTTTAAAAAGCCAGATTCAAGCACATGCACCCTTATGATGAAGTCTTTCTGTCCACCAAAGAAGTCACCTTCACTCTACAAAAAACTCATGCCAAAGTATTTATGCTAATCTTTAAAGTAGCTTTTGTTAGTTTTTTGCTGCAACAAACTAAACACAGCTACACTTGGGGAAATTGATTTTTATCATTCTTTCCCCAAAATGTCTTACATATATAACTAGTAGATTGCATTTTGGGTTGTATTTTTGGATCTTTTGAGTTTGAATTTTTAAACAGAAAGCCAATCTGGGTGTAGTCGAGTCCGGAAATGGGGCATTCCTTCCCATTGGGCAGACTATGGCTGTATCTACAGTACACTGTAGCATTCGCTTTCCCCTTCCATGAGTCTAGGAGGAAAGGGCTATTTGCCTCCTCAATGAATTTGAGGCAAATAACATAAAATAAGTTGGGCACGGAGCCTGGTTAGGCAGATTGACACCCCCATTTTACCTCTTCATTCCAGCTTGGCATTGACCCACCCATAATTCAAAAAGGTGCCAAACACAAAACTTACATCATAAAGTCATTCATTTTATATTAGTAATTCATCTATAGCATATTACATCATACACATAAGACATCAAATCATATCACTGGTGTGTCTCGGAAATGTCCTTCCAGCCCTACCGGTTGTTGACCAGTCAGTAAGAGTTCAAGTCCACAGCTAACCCTCCTGGGTGCTGGGACATTTGTAATCCACAGGTAATGGGGGGTGATAAATCCAAGGGCAGTGGTAAAAGACAGGAAATCCAGGGAAGGTGTCCGAGGGATCAGAGAAGCCGGTCTGAGGAAAAAAGTTCTATTTTCCTCTGTGCTAGTGCCACAAGGTTGCAAACGCCGACGGTAAACAGATGCTTAAATCCAGTTGGCCATTACAAAGGGTCCATTTCTCCTTAAAGGTTTTTTCAAGGCGAGGCATTAATGGTATTAGTAACCCACTTCTGAAATTAATAATATTCTCTGATCTCTCGGACATTTCCGAGACACACCAGTGATATGATCTGATGTCTTATGTGTATGATGTAATATGCTATAGATCAGGGGTGCTCAGAACGGTGATCGCGATCACCAGGGTGATCTTCAGGCCTCATCCAGGTGATCTTCAGGCCTAGGAAGGTTGAAGGTTGAGCTGCGCAGCGCGCCGCTCCCTCCTTTCCTCTGCTGCACTCCTCCTCCCTCCCTCCTTCCGCTGAGTTCCAGAGGCAGCGGAAGGTGTGCTGTGTGGATGGGGCAGAGGAAGCGCCATCCACGCCCATTGGCCCTCCTTTCCTCTGTTGCACTCCTCCTCCCTCCCCCTCCTTCCGCTGAGTTCCAGAGGCAGCGGAAGGTCTTCCTTCCTGTGGATGGGGCAGAGGAAGATGGCCAATGGTGGGAGAGCATGCATTGAGCGTGCCCTCCCTTGGCCCCCTTCCTTCCTGTTCCAACTCTCCCCGGCGTTTAGCCAGGGCGCGGGGAAAGAGGGCTCCCTTTCCCCGTGCCCTGGCTAAACGCGGAGGAAAGTTGGGGTGAAGAGAGCCAATGCAGGGAGAGCGCGCTCTCTCCCTGCTTTGGCCCCCTTCCTTCCTGTTCCAACTCTCCCCGGCGTTTAGCCAGGGTGCGGGGAAAGGGGGCTCCCTTTCCCTGTGCCCTGGCTAAACGCGGGGGAGAGTTGGAACAGGAACAGGAAGGAAGAGGGCCAAAGCAGGGAGAGAGCGTGCTTTCCCTGCATTGGCCCCGGATGTGTGCCCCTTCCTTCGACTGGCACCGTGGCGCCCAGGGGCGTGGACAGGGAGTGTGCAGCATGCACCAGCCTCCCCCCCCCTTTCCAACCTGGGGTGCTGCTTGCCTGGAGAAGCAGCCTGGTGGCTCTGATGCCCTGGCTGCACCAGGCGATGGATGCTGCGCTTCTCCTGAGGGCTGTGCCTGCACTCATCTAGGACCCAGGAAGGAGGCCTCCCCCAGAGCTGAAGTGATTGAAGGTACTGCAAATCCCATCATCATTTATAAATCCTCCAATCCTCTCTAGTATTTTCTGTTGGCCTGTATGCCAAAGTTTGGTTCAGTTCAATAGTTGGTGGAGCTCAGAATTAAGCGGCTGAGAGGAATGGCCACATTGATCAGCATTGAATGGCATTGCAGCTAAAAGGTCTGTGTGCTTTCATTTTCCCTGTTTATATCTGTGGAATGATGTCAGAGTGGTAGAAGGAACTATTTGTCTGGATGCATTTTTGAATGTTCCATTGGCCACATTGATCAGCATTGAATGGCCTTGCAGCTTCAAGGTCTGTCTGCTTTCATTCTGCCTGTTTATATCTGTGGAATGATGTCAGGGTGGGAGAAGGAACTCTGAGAAACAAATGGCTTTGCAGCTACCAGGTCTCTCTGTTTATTTTCTGCCTGATAATATCTGTGTAAATATGCCAGGGAGGGAGGGAGAAAGGGGTGCTTGGATGTATTTTTGCATGTCCCATTGTTTACATTTCTGAGAAAGAAAGAAGCCCTGTGCGGACGGAAGGTGGCAGCAGGAGTGGGTGTCTTGCGCATGTGTGCGCGCACCAGGTGATCTTTTAAACTTGATTCTTCATATGGTAGCTCCCATGCTGAAAAAGTGTGAGCACCCCTGCTATAGATGAATTACTAATATAAAATGAATGACTTTATGATGTAAGTTTTGTGTTTGGCACCTTTTTGAATTTTGGTTTGCAAGTATAGCCAAGCAGTTTGTTACATAATTGACCCACCCATCCCACCCTTTAATAGTGTACTATGATCAGTACCGTAGCCAGGATTTTGATTCCAGGGGGGCTGAGTTTGATTGGGGGGGGGGTGAGTCTGAGTGAGAGAGGATCTACCCTAGCAAACCTTTTGTATCATTATCCCAATACCCCCATGCATATGGGATATATTGAGCATGGTGATCAGATCATGATATGAATACACATAACAGTTTAAATAATGTACCAGTAAGGCCTTCTCGTGGACCAAACTGAGAATTTCGGGGGAGGAGGGCTGAGCCCCTCAGGCCCCCCTGGTTACGACCTTGACCATGATAGTACTGGGTCACTTTGGAGCCGGGTAGGAATCCTCCCCCCCCTTAGTGTGCCCCCCCCAACTTACCCTACACTGTTGAGGTTTTTTGGGAAACCGTCAATGAGTGTTGCCTTAAATAGGTTTTCATGTGGGAAATGGGGATGGACATTAAAATCTCAGTGTGCACCTATGGCACCCATTTTGGTGAAGGCCAGCAATGGGAACCCCGACCAGTAAGTTCGCTCACCTGAGGTGGGGGCAACAGAAATGGCCTTGGAACTGTGCTGGGAATTCTAATCCTGGAAGTCTTACAACTGGGGTTTTGAATTCTTTATACAGTTTCCCGAGTGTGTGTGTGTGTGTGTGTGTATATCTATATATCTATATATATCTATATATATATATATATATATAAATGTTTCACAAGAGCAATAAAAGATAAAGAGTGTGGAAAAAAGAAAAAGTGGTGGTGATGGGAAAAAAGTTAAAAAGGGGGTGATGGTGAAATAATATAAATGAGAAAATAATAATAATAATAATAATAATAAAAACTCAGGTGAGTTATGTGGGGAACTCGGGTGTCTCGCCCAAGTCAGCTGAGGTGTGGGTCTGAGATGGCCACTGCCTCGTCTTACTCAACATGAAGTTCAAACCCCCACTTTTAGCAGGTCGCAGTTCATGAAGAACGTTTAAATCTGTAACAATTCAATAAAAATTGCCCATACTTATCCCAACACAATGGTCTTGTCTCATTATTTTGTCATGAGCGGGCAATTAAAGTAGCTTGACATTTTAACTGCCATAGCTCGAAAGTATGGAATCACAGGAGCTGTAGTTTTATTTACAAGGACTTCTCTGCTGGTGTTTCACCCAACTACAACTCCCAGAATTTCACAGCACTGAGCCATGGCGGTTAGAGTGTGTCAAACTGGATGCAACTGAGAGACACTGAATGAGACTGGCCTTATGAGTGATGTGCTGCATTGCATGCACCGATCCACTGCTTAGCAAATGCTGAGCAGGAAAAAGCATATAGCCCAGAACAAACCATTATGGTGATGGGAAATGGTGAGGAACTTAAGTTCAAAAAACAACCCAGCAAGCAATCTGCTTCAGGCATGGAGAGGACAGCCTATCCAGCTAAGGAGAGAAACATCACTCAGGCTAATGGGAAAGGCATCGAGCCACTGTATATACATGAAGCTGGGAGGAGTTTCCTGGGTTGTTTTCAGGGCAGCTGAGGCCCCTTCCACACAGCTGAATAAAATCCTACATTATCTGCTTTGAACGGGAATATATGGCAGTGTGAACTCTGATATTGTGGGATTTTCTGCCTTGATATTCTGGGCTATATGGCTGTGTGCAAGGGCCCTGAGTAGAGAAGTTGTGACGGCGCAGCAAGCGCCACTTCTATGTAAAACTTTTAAGTTCCAAAGGTTTTGCTTTGTTAAAATGTATTTTGCAAGCCTGCGCTGCTTGTTAAGGTTTGGTTGCATTGATTGGTTCTTTACACCCACACACACACACACACACACAACACTATATAATATAATGCTACTACTTCTCACACACACACACAACACTATATAATATAATGCTACTACTTCTCCACACACACACACACACAACACTATATAATATAATGCTACTACTTCTCCACACACACACACAACACTATATAATATAATGCTACTACTTCACACACACACACACACACTATATAATATAATGCTACTACTTCTCCACACACACACACACAACACTATATAATATAATGCTACTACTTCTCCACACACACACACACACTATATAATATAATGCTACTACTTCTCCACACACACACAGACATAACACTATATAATATAATGCTACTACTTCACACACACACATAACACCATATAATATAATGCTACTACTTCTCCACACACACACACAACACTATATAATATAATGCTACTACTTCTCCACACACACAAACACACACACAACACTATATAAGATAATGCTACTACTATATATTACTATATTACACACACACACCACTATATAATATAATACCTACTGGTACTCCACACACAGACAGGATAACACTATATAATAGAATGCTACTACTTCTCAACAGGAATGAAATAACACACTATATAGAAGGAGGGAGGGACACACACACAGGAAGGATAGAACTATATAATATAAAACTCCACACACACAGGTACACTATATAATATAACAGACAGGAAGGAAGGAGAGAAGGAAGAAGAGAGGGAAAAGGGAAGGAATGAAAGAAGGAAAGCGAGAAGGAGGGAGGGGAAGAAGGGAAAGGAAAGGAAAGGCAGGAAAGAGGTAAAGAAGGAAGGAGAACAGACAGGAAGGAAGGAGAGAAGGAAGAAGAGAAGGGAAAAGGGAAGGAATGAAAGAAGGAAAGAGAGAAGGAGGGAGGGAAAGAAGGAGGGAAGAAAGGAAGAAGAGAAAGTAGAAAGGAAAGGCAGGAAAGAGGTAAAGAAGGAAGGAGAACAGACAGGAAGGAAGGAGAGAAGAAAGAAGAGAGGGAAAAGGGAAGGAATGAAAGAAGGAAAGAGAAGGAGGAAGGGAAGGAAGGAAGAAGAGAGAGTAAAAAGGAAAGGAAAGGCAGGAAAGAGGTAAAGAAGGAAGGAGAACAGACAGGAAGGAAGAAGAGAGGGAAAAGGTGAAGGAATGAAAGAAGGAAAGAGATGGAGGGAGGGAAAGAAGGAAGGAAGAAGAGAAAGTAGAAAGGAAAGGCAGAAAAGAGTTAAAGAAGGAAGGAGAACAGACAGGAAGGAGAGAAGAAAGAAGAGAGGGGAAAAGGGTAGGAATGAAAGAAGGAAAGAGAGAAGGAGGGAGGGAAAGAAGGAAGGAGGGAAGGAAGGAAGAAGAGAAAGTAGAAAGGAAAGGAAGAGTTAAAGAAGGAAGGAGAACAGACAGGAAGGTAGGAGAGAAGAAAGAAGAGAGGGGAAATGGAATGAATGAAAGAAGGAAAGCGAGAAGGAGGGAGGGAAAGAAAGAAGGAGGGAAGAAAGGAAGAAGAGAAAGTAGAAAGGAAAGGCAGGAAAGAGGTAAAGAAGGAAGGAGAACAGACAGGAAGGAAGGAGAGAAGGAAGAAGAGAAGGGAAAAGGGAAGGAATGAAAGAAGGAAAGAGAGAAGGAGGGAGGGAAAGAAGGAAGGAGGGAAGGAAGAAAGAAGAGAAAGTAGAAAGGAAAGGAAGAGTTAAAGAAGGAAGGAGAACAGACAGGAAGGTAGGAGAGAAGAAAGAAGAGAGGGGAAATGGAATGAATGAAAGAAGGAAAGCGAGAAGGAGGGAGGGAAAGAAGGAAGGAGGGAAGGAAGGAAGAAGAGAAAGTAGAAAGGAAAGGCAGGAAAGAGGTAAAGAAGGAAGGAGAACAGACAGGAAGGATGGAGAGAGGGAAAAGGGAAGGAATGAAAGAAGGAAAGAGAGAAGGAGGGAGGGATAGAAGGAAGGAGGGAAGGAAGGAAGAAGAGAAAGAAAGGAAAGAAAAAGGAAAGGAAAGGCAGGACAAAGGTAAAGAAGGAAGGAAGGAGAAAAGTAAATAAAAAGTGAAAGACGGAAGGAAACAGGTATGGAAGAAAGGAGACAAAGGAAGAAGTAGAGAAAGGGGGAGGGAAGGAAGGAAAAAGAGAAGGAAGGATGAAACCAAAGAGTGAAAGAAGGAATAAAAGAAAGAGGTAGAGAAGGAAGAAAGGAGAGAAAGGGGAAGAAAAAGCGGGGAAGGAATAGGTAGGTACCTCTCTTTCATAATAGTCCAGACATCTACCTCTACTTTGAAAATTCTTACTATAGGCCACAGCAACGCGTGGCAGGGTGTAGCGAGTATAACTATAAAAAGAATGTACACCCTTTTGAATGTTTGGACGAAACAGAAGCCCGTAAGTCAGTACAGTAACACTTTGCATCCTGCCCTACCCTTCAAATTAAGTTACTATCAAACATAAATACATGTCAAATATGAATTCAATAAGCCCAAAAATGCTTCTTTTAAAAATGCAGTGCTAAGTGTTAGACAAGAAACATAAACAAAGTTGCACTATGTAGTGGTTCCCAACCTTTGGGCCTCCAAGTGTTTTGGAGTTCAGCTCCCACAGTTCCCAACAGCTGCTAAGCTGGCTGGGATTTCTAGGAGTTAAAGTCCGAAACGCCCAGAGCAGTGTTTCTCAACCTTCCTAATGCCTTGACCCCTTAATACAGATCCTCATGTTGTGGTGACCCCCAACCATAACATTATTCTCGTTGCTGCTGCATAACTGTAATTTTGCTACTGTTATGAATTGTAATGTAAATATCCAATATGCAGGGTGCATTTTCATTCACTGGATCCAATTTGGCACAAATACCCAATTCACCCAAATTTGAATACTAGTGGGCTTGGGCGGGGGGTTGATTTTGTCATTTGGGAGTTGTAGTTGCTGGGATTTAAAGTTCGCCTACAATCAAAGAGCATTCTGAACTCCACCAATGATGGAATTGAACCAAACTTGGCACATGCAACTCCCATGACCAACAGAAAATACTGGAAGGCTATGATGGGCAGTGACCTTGAGTTTTGGAGTTGTCGTTCACTTACATCCAGAGAGCACTGTGAACTCAAACAATGATGGATCTGGACCACACTTGGCACGGATACTCAATATGCTCAAATGTGGACACTGGTGGCATTTGGGGAAAATAGATCTCGACATTTGTGAGTTGTAATTACTGGGATTTATAGTTCACCTACAATCAAAGAGCATTCTGAAACCCATCAATAATAGAATTGGGCTAAACTTCCCACAAGGAAACCCCATTACCAACAGAAAATACTGTGTTTTCTGATGGTCTTTGGTGACCTCTCTGAGACCCCCTCACGACCTCCCCATGGGTCTCGACCCCTAGGTTGAGAACCATTTAGAGGCCCAAAGGCTGGGTATCACTTGCAGTTTTGCATACTTGTATTAAACTGTTATTGTAATATTGTATGTGTACCATGTAAACCGCCCCGAGCCTGCCGGAAGGAGCGGTATGTAAGAGTGAATAATAAATAAATAAATAAATACATCCAGAGAGCACTGTGAACTCAAACAATGATGGATCTGAACCACACTTGGCACGGATACTCAATATGCTCAAATGTGGACACTGGTGGCATTTGGAGAAAATAGATCTTGACATTTGGGAGTTGTATTTATTTATTATTTATTTACATCATTATATTCTGTCCTTCTCACCGCGCAGGGGACTCAGGGCAGATCACAATGCACATATACAGGCAAACATTCAATGCCATTGACATACATATAGACAGACATAGAGGGAATTTAACATTCCAGAAATCAGTTAAATTTAGCCTCCCCACAAAGTGGTACCTACATTTCCTACTTGACAGATGCAACTGTCTTTCGGGTTGCAAAGGTCGACAACAAGCTACACAAATTGGTCAAGAGCTCACCCCGACCTGGGCAGGCCTCAAACTCATGACCTTCTGGTCAGTAGAGATCTTATGCAGCTGACACCCAGCCAGCTGCGTCCCATTCCCGGTGCTTGCTGGGATTTGTAGTTGTAATTGCTGGGATTTATAGTTCACCTACAATGAAATAGCATTCTTCACCCCGCCAATGATAGAGCTGGGGCAAACTTCCCACATGGAAACCTCATTACCAACAGAAAAGACTGTGTTTTCGGATGGTCTTTGGTGACCTCTCTGACACCCCCTAGTGACCCCCCCAGGGGTCCCGACCCCCAGGTTGAGAACCACTGGCCTAGAGGCCCAAAGGCTGGGTACCACTGATGTACAGTCACTTGCAGTTTTGCATACTTACCTCATGATTTCAGTGGATCATTCAGTTGCGAAGGAAAGTTCTCAGTTCCCCAGTTCTTCCACAGCTTGCGCTTCCCTCAAGTGCTTTCCCCTTCTGTCATACCTCTCTGTCCTTTATATAGCCCTAGCTGGCTCTGTGCTTGGAAATAGAAACCGAAATCAGCTATTGGGAACTGAAACAGAATGTGACAATACTGGCATGCCAATTGGTTTCGTTTCTTCTCCTGCTGTGTTGCTTTCTAAGAGGGAAGTGATTTGTCAGGGGGAAAAAACTCCCCTCCATCAACTCTTGGCCCTTTGCTTGTTTTAAAACAGTAACCCTTATTGGCCTGGGCAACTGTGATTAGAGAAGGAATCGCTCTGACAAAACACACTGAACGAAACCCAAGAAGAGAGCAGAGCAGAAATCTGCATTGTTTCACATTCCGATTCCCAGTGAAAGGAAACCCTCTTAAAACTGAGCAGGAAGGCCGCAGAGCAAAAAAGCCGCATTCCTAGTGAGAGAGGCTCCTTGGAAGGGAGCCATAAACACCCATGATTTTTTTGCGTGTGCAAGGGTGATACACCTCGCGCCCAATGATAACACTGACACAAGGTTGGACGAAAATGGCCACAACTCGTTTATTAAACAGAACAAAGGGTTGGCGGCCACGCCAGGGTCCTGGATCAGGGTAGTACAGGCCCCCGCGAATGTCCAAAGGCACTTGCAAGCCTGGGTGCGAGCGGCCCAATGCCTCTCCACGGAACTCGGCACCCCAGGGGGCCAGGGCGTTATCCCCCTACCAACCAAGGGGCGACAAGCCATCCTGATCCAGGGCCCTGCCACCTGCCAACACGGAGTTGCGACAAAGCATATGGTAACACATAACTTTTACCAAGTGACAAACACATTGAGTAAATGCACAATATGAACATAAGTGAGCCATGTACCATGTGAAGTCGAGCCCCTGTTTCATTGACTTGCAGCAGGGAGTTCCAAATTTCCTGCATATGTGGTCTGGCATCTCTAGCACAAAAGGCTGGGATTTGGCATCAAAAAACCTTCAGCCATTTCTACCTCTTTGTTTTCTTGCCTCACTTGACCTGAAGCCATGGACTCTGTGTACAGAGTTGCATGCGGACAGGCCAACAGGGGCAAGCCCTGAGTGATTTGAGAGACATAGTTTTCTAAGGACTTCCGTGTGTTTGGACTCTCCTCTGGCTATTAGCAAAAAGGGCTTTTCTCTTATAGTTTTTCCCAAGGACACAGATGGACTTTCTTTCTACTCCCTGAATATGAAATAATTGTTTCCCTGGACTCTCTCGCTATGAAATTGTATGAAATACCAAAGCTGTATGAAAGTCAAGCATGATATTTTCCTGTATTTCCCTAGACTTCTGTGTAAGTTCTCCCTTTGCATGCCCTAACCCCCATGAAATGCATAGAAACTGTATAAGAGTATTATTATTTCCTTTTCCTTCTATCCTTGTATTTTTAAATTGTAACTTCTGAATGTTTTGCCTTGATGAAATGTATTTTGTAACAAAGATGACTCATCCTGCCTGTAAAAAGCCCCAGACATTAGGAAAATTCCAAGGACCCAAACAATAGGTGGTAAGATTGCAGGACAGCAGGGGTCTTCCCTTGCCAATCAGACATGCTATAATTTCAAAACTTCATTAACACATCTATTAATTGATCAGGGATTCCTCTAATGACTCAGGAAGAGCCCTGTCTGTTTAGCCTCACATGGAAAATCCCACAATCTCTCACACATTTACTAAACAAAGAAAAACCATCAGAAGTGCATGCTACTGCCAGGAAATGTCATTATTTTTTGCCACCACACAAGAGATAACTGATGTCACCAGATTTAGATTTTCCTCTCATCAATGAAAACCAAATTAGCATGTCTTAAACCCATTTATCCCAGATTTCCTTCCCATTGTCCTGAGCATGTTCCTGCCTCTTGCTCCCCATTGGCTCACTGGCTAGGCGAAGAAATTCCCTTATTGGCTAAAAGACAGATGGCACTGGTTTGTGATTGGCTGGGGGAACCAACTGGCGCCTAGCCCCAGCTGCTTGCCAAAATTCCAACCAATCAGGGCGAAGCGCAGGAAGCATGAAGGGCGGGAGGAACTTGAATCTGGTACCTTTGCAAAAGTGAATAAATATTCCAGAAAATGCCAATAAAGTTTATGTCAAGCTTTGCGGACTCAGGAAAATTGCAGCTTGTCATCCTTTCCAGCTGGGACGAACCTTCTCTCGTGTGGCACGCCGGAATCTTGGTGAGAAATCTCTGGGGCGCTGGGGTTTTCCTAGGCACCGGAAAAGCCCACCAAGGTTATTTTTCCATCTCAAGGCCCTCGATTTAGGGGGACCGGGTCTCTGCCCTTAAGGCAAGGCTCCCTAAATTTCTATCGATTTCACATGGAGGGAGGGAGGGAGGAAAAACCGAATTGGCCCCAGCAAGTGCTGGGGGCAGTCCCAGGCAGCCATAAATATGCTGCCTGGGCGAAGAGAAGGGCCGGCTAGTCACGTGGAGGGGGAGAGGCGTGGCCAGCCCCCTCATTGGCTAGCCGGCCCTGGCGGCGGGAAACTGGGTGCCGCCCCAGGGGTCTCTGGGAAGGAGAAGACCCCTGACCTCCCCAAGATGGCGACGAGGACAGCCCTACCCCGCAAAAGGGGTTGGCCGGTGAGTCGGCCATGCCCAATTATACGAGGGCGGGTCAATAAGTCCGTGACTTTTTGAATTTCTCGCCTCTTAACTCAAAGGGCAACACTGCTCCTGTCGACAGGCATCTGTCCGGTGACTAAATACTATAACACGGGGGGAGTGCCAAAAGTCAATTATTTATTTATTTATTTATTTATTTATTTATTTATTTATTTATGGCATTTTACCCCGCTCTTCTCAACCCCGAGGGGGACTCAGAGCACCTTCCAAAAGGCATAATTTGATGCCTACATCCAGGGCCGGCCCCGCCCATTCCGCGCCTACGCGGCCGGGTAGGGCGATGGTACCTGGGAGGGGACGTCGCGAACTGGGAGGGGGGGCGCCCGGCCGCCGCGCCGCGCCGCTGCGCGCCCGCAGCCAGCTGTGCCGCTGCCGGCGGCATGCGCGGCGGGCGGGACACCCTCGCGTGGCGCGGGGGACGCCACTGCGCATGCGCGGCCGGCCGGGACGTCGCCACATGTGCACGCCACCGCTCGGGATGCACTCACGCGGCCGGGCAGGACGCCAGCGCACATGCGCGGCCTGGCCGGGACGTCGCCACATGTGCACACCACCGCTCGGGATGCACTCACGCAGCCGGGCAGGACGCCAGCGCACATGCGTGGCGGCGGGACGTCGCAGCGCATGCGCGCCACGCGCAGGACACACTCGCGGGGCCGCGTGGGACGCCAGCACGTATGCGCGAGGCCGTCCAGGAGCCACCGGGGGGCGCAAAAATAAGGTTTGCCTACCCCCCCCAGGAGAGGTGAGGCCGCCCCTGCCTACATCACAATTGCAGTATAAAACACAATATAAAGCCCTCCAGCATTTGACACTAAAATACATTAAAATACAATTATATTCACACATCCTATGCATTCACCTATGTTAAAAACAGTGTTCCATCCATAAAAGCATTGAGCCCTATTCACCAACTTTCCATTAAAACTACTAAAGTGCTGTCCTGTGCTACTATGTGAACGCCTGGTCCCACATCCAGGCTTTCACTTTCTTCCTAAATGTCAGGAGGGATGGAATTGATTGTATGTCGCTAGGGAGCGCATTTCACAGATGGGGAGCCACCACCGAGAAGGCCCTCTCCCTCGTCCCCACCAGCCGCACCTGGGAAGCCGGCGGGAGCGAGAGCAGGGCGTCCCCCGGATGATCTTAAAGTACAAGGTGGGACGTAGCGGCAGATGCGTTCGGACAAGTAAGCTGGGCCAGAACCGTATAGAGCTTAAAGGTCAACACCAGCACTTTGAATTGAGCCCGGAATTGGACTGGCAGCCAGTGGAGCTGACACAACAGGGGGTGGTATGCTCCTGTATGTAGCTCCAGTTAGTAGTCTGGCTGCCGCCCGTTGGACTAGTTGTAATTTCCGAACTGTCTTCAAAGGCAGCACCACGTAGAGTGCGTTGCAGTAATCTATTCGGGATGTGACCAGAGCGTGGACGACCGTAGCCAGATCAGACTTCCCAAGGTACGGGCGCAGCTGGCGCACGAGTCTTAACTGTGCAAAAGCTCCCCTGGCCACCGCTGAGACCTGGGGCTCCAGGCTCAGCGATGAATCCAGGATCACTCCCAAGCTGCGAACCTGCGTCTTAAGGGGGAGTGTAACCCCGTCCAACACAGGCTGTAACCCTATGCCCTGTTCGGCCTTTCGACTGACCAGGAGGACCTCTGTCTTGACTGGATTAAGTTTCAATTTGCTAGCCAATGGTAAACAAAGGACGCAGGTGTCCTATAATAACAACATATACATGTACAATTCAGTCCCAAGTGGGGTAACCATTCACGCAATGAAAGTCCAATCAAATGGGTGTAATCCAAAATCATATATTTTCTTTCACAGTCAGTCTCTATTATCAAACGAATGGTTATAATCCAATAACGATCAAGAGCATGTATTCTCAGTCAATATAAATCATCAAACGAATGGTTATAATCCAACAGCGATATAGTTCAATGTTCAAAATGCAAAGTTCAAATTAAAGTCAGGTGGACCAATCAATCGTGTGAGTAATTTCCGGAATATGGTGAAGCCACGAAACCTAAATAATATATCCTCCGATAATCCGGTATAGCGGGTCGCGGCAAAACACGAATTTACAATCCTGGGGTATACGCAGCCGACGAGCAATAATTAATCCGGAACTCCATAACTCGTTTCGACCGTATTCCAGTCTTTTTCAAGGCCCAGTATAGTCCCCTTCATTGGTCCCCAAACGGTACATCATAATCATTCTGTAATACAATAACAAATAATCAACATAGTTGTGATGGACAATATGGTCCTAAAGGCTACCCATATTTATGGCATTTTACCCCGCTCTTCTCAACCCCCGAGGGGGGACTCAGAGCGCCTTCCAAGCAGCGGACCTACAACTATTATATAATACAGTGAACCTGATTCATATTATACATTTTCTAACTAAATATACAACGAAGGCCAATCATACCTGTAATGCATAGGCTAATCCTGAAACGACCGTTGGGAATGCGGCATATCCCATGTTGCTTCAATTTATGCTGTGGTCAGTTGACTCCTGTCAAAATTTGAACAAGCCGCGTCATTTAGTTTGTGTTTGACAGCCATTGATAGCGGACTACCGCGTGATTTGAGGAGAAAATGAAAAAAATTGAATTTCGGGTGCTCATTAAGCATTATTTTTTACTGAAAAAAGCCATCACTCAAACCAAGGCTAAGCTTGATAAATACTATGGGGACTCTGCACCATCAATTTCAATGGTTTAATTAATTTCGTTGTGGTCGTACAAGCACGGAAGATGCCGAACGTTCTGGACGCCCAGTTGAGGTCTCTACACCCGAAACAATTGAAAAGAAATCACAATATGGTGTTGGCTGATCGGAGATTATTATTATTATTATTATTATTTCCATCATTTCTACCCTGCTTCTTCTCAACCCCCGAGGGGGGACTCAGAGCGGCCTAACAACGGCAACGATTCGATGCCACATAGTATACATATAATAAAAGCAAACAGTTAAGAATAAAATACATTAAAATACAGCTAGAATTAAATACATTAAAATACAATTAATATTAAAATGCATCGTGTACATTCACAACAGTTAAAACAGTATTCCATCCATAAGCATTAGGTCTTGTCCACCAGATTGCCATCTCAATCCAATCAAAGTGCCGTATCGTGCTAAAGTGCAAACGCCTGGTCCCATAACCAGGATTTCACTTTTTTCCTGAATGCCAGGAGGGATGAAGCTGATTGAATATCAATAGGGAGTGCGTTCCACAGACGGGGAGCCACCACCGAGAAGGCCCTATCCCTCGTCCCCACCAACCGCATTTGAGATGTAGGCAGGAGCGCGAGCAGGGCCTCCCCGAATGATCTTAAGGTACAGGATGGGACGTAGCGGTTGATGCGTTCTGACAAGTAAGCTGGGCCAGAACCGTATAGATTGAAAGTGCGAGAGATTATGGAGACCATAGGCATCTCACATAGCTCAGTGGTTTCAATTTTAAATGATCACTTGGGTATGAGAAAGCTTTCCACAAGATGGGACCAGGACAATGCAAGGGTGCACACAATGCAAGAGTGCACTCATGTGCAGTTTCCATGGCAACAATCCATACATTGGGATACATCATCCCAATTCATCCGCCCTATTCTTCGGATTTAGCCCCAAGTGACTATTTCTTGTTTCCAAACCTGAAGAAATGGCTCGGCGGAAAGAGATTTGACTCCAGCGATGAAATCATCTCACAAACACATACCTATTTTGATGACCTCGACAAGTCTTATTTTTGGAAGGGATAAAAAAATTGGAGAAACGTTGGACAAAGTGTATAGAGCTCAAAGGGGACTATGTTGAAAAATAAAATTATTTTTTATCCAAAAACCTGTGTTTCATTCAAAAAGTCACGGACTTATTGATCTGCCCTTGTAGAATCATAGAATCCTAGAGTTGGAAGAGACCACATGGGTCATCCAGTTCAACCCCTTGCCATGAAGCAGGAAAATCACATACAAAGCTCCCCTGACAGATGGCCATCCAGCCTCTGTTTAAAAGCCTCCAAAGAAGGAGCCTCTACCACACAACCTCTGAGGATACTTGCCATAAATGCAGGCGAAACATCAGGAGAGACTGCTTCTAGATCATGGCCATATAGACCAAAAAACCTACAACCCTTTTGAGCCATTTTAATGGCTCACACATGCCTAGTGTATGGAGACTTGTGAACTATGGAGTATGGGCTGCTTCTCGTTCTTAGGAGGCTCAAGAGAGGTCATGGGGATGATATCGGAGGTGACTCCCCCAGGTTCTGTAAAAGATAGTTCAGAACCAAGGGATTCATAGTTTTACCAATGCTGATGAGGAATCCGGCTCGTTCTCAGGCATTCAGGCTGATCTGACATGCAGCAGGGAGTTCCGCAGTTGCTGCATGCCCACTTGGGCCAAATGAGATGGAAAATGTGACCAAACCACGGCTGCTTGACTGATTTCTTCTCTCCTCACTTGCTATCCCTGTAACTCAAACATTGTAACCCATCCCCCAAAGGAAAAATTTGAAAATCACAACATTGTCCCATCCATAGAAATACATAGTGTCTCTTTTGCAACCTACTAACTATTAACCATGAACCAAGCACCCCAGGGAATGGCGGAGCACTGCGGACCCATCACGGGATGCCTCAGATGCACCCCGGGGCTGCCAAAGCTACATTCCCAAAAACCGCGGATACGGAATTGCTAGGTTTCACGTATCCACGAGATGCCGGATCGCCTCCATTTTGGTCTCTGATTTTTCTATGATGAATTTTAACACTATCTGCTATTGAGAATGGCCTCCCTGAGATCAGACATCTTAGATGCCAAGGCTGGCATATAGGCTGCCAATACCTGGGAGGTGTAGTTTATGTTTTTCACCAAAGTAAAAGCCAAATTCTTTATTTCCCTGTAATTAATGGCAGCTGCCACAAACTGGAGAACAGTCTTTAGGGCCACATTGGAGTCAGAGTCAGGACCAAAATTTAGGATCTCCCTAAGCGCTTGATTGGGGGAGTGTGCCTTTTCTTTCTTTCTTTTTTCTATGGTATTTCCTATAACAGGGCTGTCCAACTTCTACCTGCCCAGGGGCCTGAATTCCGGTCATGGATGACCTGGGGGGCCGTAGGGTCTGCCCCCGCCCCTGGCTCCGCCCTCTCCCCGGCTCCGCCCCGACTAATCGCGTCTGTGGGCCTCAGCGATCCAGTAGTAGAGTAGCTGAAGAGTATCACAAGAATACGCAATCCACACGGGATTTCGCTGTCAACGCCAGCGTGATCTCGCGTTGACAGCGAAATCCCGTGTGGATTGCGTATTCTCGCGATACTTGCTCTGAACCCGGAAGTAGGTATTTTTTTTAAAAAAAGTATTATTTATTTAATTTTTTAATTTTTATTTTTTCATTAAAAAGCTTAGGGGGCCAGAGGGAAGGGGCTGGGGGCCGCATACGGCCCCCGGGCCGCCAGTTGGGCAGCCCTGTTCTATAACACTGACCCCCTTCTACACAGCTGTATAAAATCCCACATTATCTGCTTTGAACTGGATTATATGGCAGTGTGGATTGAGATAACCCCATTCAAAGGTTATCTGCCTTGTGGATTATCTGTCTTGATATTCTGGGTTATATGGCTGTGTGAAAGATGTTATGAACCCCAAGAGGTTCCTGTTCTTTTGTGCAGAGTGTTCAAGGAATAGCAAGGTAGTTTAGACCAGTGAGACACTTTAGAAACCAAATGTGGTTTTAACACTATTAATGTAACATTTATTGAAATACAATCACCATAGAATCACATCAAGAGAGAGCTCTCATGCACGCATACATTCACACATACTCACACACGCACAGGCCTTCTCCAGATGAAGATGAGCAGCTTTCCTCTGAGAAGGTGCGGACATTTCCTGTTGCCGCGGATCAGGAAGCGTGCATGTTCTTGGGGTCCCCTGCATTTGTGGGCCAAAATCCATTTTTCTTTTTTTTAATAAACATGCTGTTCTGTTCTTTCCAAGTCCTGTTCTTTCAATTTCAAGACATCCTCATTCCAGGCCATATGACTTATGGGGTACACCTGCACACTCCTTGCACTCCTTACATGCTTGGCCGCACATCTTATTGTCCATTGTTGTTCAGCTATGCTTTACTGCCTCCTCGCTTCGACTGCCAAGACTGACCCATATCATGCTTTGCGCAAATTCCATGTTGTTTCTTCTTCAGGCCTTTGTCTTCTGTTCTTCTGCATGCATTCAAACATTCATTCCTTACAAAGGGCCCTCTGTCATACTTAAAATCAAACAAACAGGGCGTGGTGCTTAGCAACCTCAAACAAACACACGAATTTCGAGGCAGTAAATCAATGTTATTGTTATTGTAGCAAGTTCAAAACAAATACGTGTTAATGCACACACAAAATTATAATAGGCAAACGTCCATTTGTAATCCAAACGCCATTGCGTTAAATCAATTAGTAAATTTGTAATCCACACGCCGATGCGTGGTGATGGGTTGACCCCAAGTGGGGTGGTCGGTGGTGTTCCGGTGTCGTCGAAAGCCGACGAGGACACAGGTGCGTGGGCCCTTTCCACGTTTCGACCTGGCTGGTCTTTGTCAAGGCTGTGCGACAAGTGAGTAGGGGTATCCACAGAGGTAGGTGACCATATCAGTCTGTGAAAATTATACATAATAAGTCATCTCGACATCCATAAAAGCATCCACAAACAATACATCATAGACATGGTATTATGGTATTCAATATAATTATACACCAAATGCGGCAATATATAAAGCATGGTCAGAAGAAGCAAATATCCAAATATAATACAGGGCAAATAAACATACCTAGAGCATAGGGCGAGAAGTGTGTCTCCCTATGTGGTCATGGCAACTGCAAATAATTAAGGCAAACAATACAGTTAAGTACACACTGGAGGTAAGGAGCACAGGTGGGAATGGGGAGTAAAGAGAAGAGCATTCAGGAGAGTCTTAAAGGGTCAGATCATGAATTCGTAATCTTTCATTTAGGCCTGAGGGCTGTTCGCTATTGAGTTTTAAAATCCAGGCCGCTTTTGCACGTCTCAAAAGCAAATCAGCGTTTTGGTGTGGGGGGATGATGACCCGTTGTAAGCCAAAGAATCGTAGGGAGTCCGGTCCATGGTTTTTATCTTTACAATGTGTGTATAGTGGGAAATCTTCAGATAGCCGGCGGATCCGCGACCGGTGTTCCGACACATGCTGGCGTAGACAACGTTTAGTTTCGCCCACGTAAATGCTTCCACAAGGGTAAACCAATCCATACACCGTGCAATCCGAATTGCAGGAGTATGATCCTCGGAAGTTGATGTACTGTCCCGTACCTGGATTAAAGATGCGTTTGTCCGTGTACACAAACTTGCATTAACACGTATTTGTTTTGAACTTGCTACAATAACAATAACATTGATTTACTGCCTCGAAATTCGTGCCTCTGTCATACTTAGCATTATATCCTTTGGATCACCAGGTGTGCCGTGGGAAATTGGAACCCCCAATAGCCTTTCTTCCCCCTCCTGCCGAACACTTTTTCTTCTCCACTCGGGCTCCCTTCTTCCCAGCCTCGCTCTGCTCACTTTGCCTAGCTTTGCTCTGGGGCAAGTCTGCGCAGTGCTGCCCGCATGGGTCACGTCTTCCTCCCCCCCCCCTCCTGAACAAGCTCACGCTGCCCCCTCGGATCAAAATGGCGGCAGAAGCGGCAGTGGAGAGGAAAAAGTAAGTGTTTGGCTGTAGGGGGAAGAAAGGGCACGAAGGAGAATGGGGAGGAAGAGGTCTCTGTCGAAAGCTGGCATGGGCAAACTTGGACCTTCCAGGTGTGCCCCTCAGCCACTCAAGCAGGAAAGGGCCTCAGGCTGTTAGGAATGGTGGGAATTGAAGTCCAAAGCACCCAGAGGGCCGAAGTTTTCCCATGCCTGTTTTAGGAACCTTAAAGTGGTGAGCCTCCTTCCAACATTGTGATTCTGGATAGAAAACAAACAACAACATAACACAACATTGTGTGAGTCCACAATGCTCTCTGGGTGTAGGTGAACTACAACTCCCAAACTCAAGGTCAATTCCCAAGCAAACCCTTTCAGTACTTTTTTGTTGGTAATGAGAGTTCAATATGCCAACTTTGGTTCAATCCCATTATTGCAAGAGTTCAGGATGCTCTTTGATTGTGTGTTAACTATAAATCCCAGAAACTGTAACTCCCAAATGTCAAGGTCTATTTTCCCCAAACTCCATCTGTGTTCACATTTGGGCATATTGAGTATTCATGCCAAGTTTGGTCCTGATCCAACATTGTTTGAGTCCACAGTGCTCTCTGGATATAGGTGAACTACAACTCCTAAACCCAAGGTCAATGCCCACCAAACTCTTATAGCATTTGGAGGCTACAGTGCCCAGAATTCGAATGCAAGTCCTTGAATGGTCTTTGGTCATTCTGACTATGTGACTGGACCAGTTTGGGTCTAAAAAGGAAATTTGTATAGTTATCATGTCTCAGAAATAAAACCTTTGAGTAAAACCTTTGGTTAAGATGTAAAAACTTTCAAAAGTGTGATTTGCAATCCCTTTTCTTTGTAGGGACAGGTATAATTTGCACTGAAAAGAGGCATGTAAGGCCCCTTCTGCACTGCCGCATAAAATTCACATGATCTGCTTTGAACTGGATTATGTGGCAGTGTAGACTCATATAATCCAGTTCAAAGCAGATCATGTGGATTCTATTCTATGACAATCTTGATTATATGGCAGTGTAGAAGGAGCCGCTGTTAGACAGGTGAGGGCCACTTTGGTCCGGTGGCTTAAACATTGGACTATGACTCTGGAGGCCAGGGTTCAAACTGTGCTATGCAAACCTACATGGTAACCATGGACAAGTCACACCTTCTTGGCTTCTGACAACAAACCTTGCCAAGGAAACCCAGTAAGTTGAAATAATAATAAGTTGAAAATGACTTGAAGGCACAGAACAACAATGTACACCAGCCAGATCCTTTATTTGTCCTCCTCCCATTCCTTTATCTGCCAGTTTATTCTCTTGACTGAGCATCCGGTCAGGTTGTTTCATAAATAACCACGGTCAGTCAACATGGTTAGCATTCCTGTTCGAAACCACATGTCTAATTCATGGGGAAAAGTTATTTATACTTGATAATCTCCTGAAGTCAATGCTTGAGCTGAAGAAACAGAAACAAGAAACCATTCCAAGACAGCACTGTCCAGTTTTGCTTCTCTAGAACAGTGTTTCTCAACCAGTGTGCCGTGGCACACTAGTGTGCCGTGAACGATCATCAGGTGTGCCGTGGGAAATTGGAACCTACAATACCCTTTCTTCCCCCTCCTGCCGAACACTTTTTCTTCTCCGCTCGGGCTCCCTTCTTCTGGATAGAAAACAAACAACAACATAACATGACATTGTTTGAGTCCACAGTGCTCTCTGGGTGCAGGTGAACTACAACTTCCAAACTCAAGGTCAATTCCCAAGCAAACCCTTTCAGTACTTTCTGTTGGGAATGAGAGTTCAATATGACAGGCTTGGTTCAATTCCATAGTTGCAAGAGTTCAGGATGCTCTTTGATTTTGTGTTAACTATAAATCCCAGAAACTGTAACTCCCAAATGTCAAGGTCTATTTTCCCCAAATTCCATCTGTGTTCACATTTGGGCATATTGAGTAGTCATTCCAAGTTTGGTCCTGATCCAACATTGTTGCAGTCCACAGTGTTCTCTGGATATAGGTGAACTACAACTCCAAAACCCAAGGTCAATGCCCACCAAACTCTTATAGTATTTTCTCTTGGTTATGGGAGTTCTGTGTAGGAAGTTTGTGTCTTTCTGCCATTCCTGCCAGGATATCTATGTTGTGTTCATCAAAACAGGTCCAGGTTTCACACTGAGTGTATAAATACATTTAAAAACATATTAACTATATGTATTACTGTGTTAGAATGCCATTTTGTGTCATTTTGGTTGGTGGTGTGCCCCAGGATTTTGTAAATGTAAAAAGTGCGCCGCGGCTCAAATAAGGTTGGGAAACACTGCTTTAGCTCACCCATTAAATACGGCAATGTTCATATGTTTCAGTTCTTGTTTTACTATGTCTAGCTTTCTCTTTTTCATGCTTCTGAAATTTCATGTTTACATAATACGCATTGTGCAGTTTTAGATTTTCCTTTCTCCTCTCAGCACATCAACAGCTGATTGTCCCTTCAGATTGAGTCCAATTGCGTTATTAAACCTAGTGCTAGTAATCCTCTGCTATTCCTCAATAGCTCATTCAGTGCTATCCAGCTTAGAGTTTCATCTTCTAATACTATATCTTGTTCAATTTTGGATTGTCTCATCAGGTTTTCACAGTAATAGCTTCAAAGGCAATGGGAGACTGACCAGAATCACTCACAACAATGGGCACAAACAGACTCGCAACTAATTATAATATCTTATACAAAATTAAATATGTTGTAGGTCTGCAACGGTCTCGTCTATCTTCTAATTAACCATAATATCACAATACATATCAATATTTGTGTAACAATTATTACAGCGTGCAGGAGTACATACACTGGTTGGATGCATTCAATTACTCTGGGGCAGGGGTGCTCAGAATGGTGATCGGGATCACCAGGGTGATCTTTGAGCCTCATCCTGGTGATCTTCAGGCCTCTGACCAGGTTTTTTGCAGTTGGTCCTCTTCACGCGCCCCTGCACGCTGCAAAGAAGTCCTCCGTTGTTGCTCCTCCCCGCTCCCTGCTCGTGCGCCGCCTCCAAAAGCTCCAGAGTCCAAGAGGCAGAATGGGCCCCCTCTTTTGGATTCCTCCCCCTTCCTCCGTCCTTCTCCAGCCACTCAGAGTCGTAGGAGACCAAAGGGGGCGGGCCTGGATGATGCAATGCATGGCTGGCCCCGCACGCATGCGCAGAAGCGCCCATTTTGCCTCTCGTACTTCTCGTGAGCTCTTGGAGGCGGCACGCATGCTGGCGGCGTGGAAATAGGAGCAATGACGGAGGAGGAGAAGAAGGACGCTTTGGGGTCATTTCCTTACCGCATCTCAAAGGTCAGTCTTTTTACTTTGGGGTGGGTGCTTGATTGTTCTGTGGCATGTCTCTTTCTTTATTTTTAATGTTTAAAAATGGCCTTTTAGCACCAAAGCCTCTCTGCTTGCTTTGTTCCTTGAGAAATATATGTTGGGGAATATGGAAATGTGGGAGAAATGGGGTGGTTGGATGTATTTTTGCATGCCCCTTTGTTTACCTTGCTGAGTATTAAATGGCCTTGCAGTTCAAAAGCCTCTCTTCTTACTTTCTGGCTGATCATATGTGTGGTAATATGCCAGTGTGGGAGAAATGGGGTGGTTGGATATATTTTTATGCTCTGTTTTATATTGTTATTAAATTGAAATGTTGATGTTTTATAACTTCATTCTATGTAAACTGCTCCGAGCCTGCTGGAAGGAGCGGTACATAAAAATGAATAATAAATATAAATAAATAAATAAGAAAATAGTTACACGTTTTACATTTCTGGGTAGGTGATCTTTGGGACTTGGTTTTTTAATCAGGAGCTCCCATGCTGAAAAAGTGTGAGCACCCCTGCTCTGGGGCATTCCCCAGGGCATACCAAGAGTACTTACAGTCCCCAGTAGCACATGTCCCAAATTGTTTCCGTGAACTGTATAGTTCTGTAATGGAGAAAAACAAGAGGCTGCTTATAAAGCTACAAACACAAAGGTTAGGGCGAAGCTCTGTATGTCGCCTAGAGTCTATAAAAAACAATACCCACGAAGGGTTAATGGCAATAAATCACAAAATCAATAACGTATCAAATAGTTCTATATTCAATATAATACTGTATATAAAGTCACAGAAAGACTTGCATAATAAGATAGGGCGTTACATACAAAACCCAAATAGCAACGGTAATCAATCCCACGCAGGGGTTAAATCCATACAGTATTCAAACATCCCTTGCAGGGGTTAAATCAACACAAATATATATCAGTGCTCAATAGCATCTAAGCATGATAGCTCATAATAAAGAGTCCATAAATCATACTTATCCCCGGTGGGGAAGGAGAGGCAACAGGACGCGGAGGAGTAAATTAGTACTCATCCAGGTGAATGAATCAGGCCGACGGAGTCGCCATGCGTGTTATAAGGCCAAGAAATCCGTTTCACCGATAGTCCGGTTTTGTCAAGGCAAATCCAGGAAAGCGTCCAGCATCATCAAATAATATCAATAATAACCCAGGCTCAGTAGCCGATCGCGGGTGACCCAAAGGTCTAGAGTCTATACACATGGAATTCAAAAAATATATCATACATTATACACATTGTTCCATAATCCATTAAATGCAATGCAAATGATGAGAGCATACTGAGGATTCTAGGGGGTGGATATGATAAGGAAGTCCGGTCCCCCCCCCCCAATTAATAAACTCTTGAATTTACGTAGGATTGTGTAAACAATGTCAGTCCACTGACGCTACTCAAAGTAATTCCAAAAGTCCCGCAAGAAGGTACAGATACCCCAATGGGATTTAGCATCCGATGTTAGTAGCGGTAAAGGTGGCTGTTGCGAGCTGCAAAAAGTCTGTCGTAATCCAATATAGTTACTGCGAAAATGCGGATTACGGTCTACCACAATATAGAGGTCCAGAAGTACACGGAAACCAAAAATCTGGGTGCGGATGAATACTTACAGGGGTGCCTCAGGTATAAGGATATCAGCTCGCCCAATGGCAAATGTCCCCTCAAAATATTAGACAATATGTTTTAAATGTTAAGGATTACCTACTAATTTATTTATTTTGCTGATCAGCTTGAGACAGACACAAAGGACTGCCGCGCCGCATGGCGCAGTAGAAAAAACTTTTATACTCCTTTCCCCAATTACATCACCCTCCTTATCTCCTTCATGCTGTAACTGGGTTGGATACATCCCCTGTCCATGCACAACCTGATTGGCCCTGTATCTTTTAACACACAGAGTTCACGTGTAACAAGATATCACTCCATTCTTTGTTCAACTATCTCTAGGTAGAATGCATAAAGCATACGCAGTAGCTGTTTTCAGCATCTCCTCCTTTTGGGACGGGTAGTTTTCTTACTGGTTCCTCTCAAAAGGAGACTCAGAGTGGCTCTACAATCGTTAGCAATTTGATGCCATATCAACAGATATCTAATAAAATAGACATATACAGTAAAACAAAAATTAAAAAGCAATATAAACATTAAAACACATTAAAATCACGCAATCCGAAGACATAGTCAAAAGCCATTCCGGTTGTTATTGCACGTAATTCCACTTCACTTATTGCACTGCAGTATTGGCCAAAGGCTTGGTCCAAGAGCCATGTTTTTATTTTCTTTCTGAAGGTCAGGAAGGAGGGGTCGACTTGATTTAGCTAGGGAGGGAGTTCCAAAGCCGAGGGGCCACCACTGAGAAGGCCCAGTCTCTGATCCCCACCAACCGCACCTGCGATGGAAGTGGGACCGAGAGCAGGGTCTCCTCAGATGATCATAACCTCTCAGATGGCTAATAGAAGGAGATGCATTCGGACAGGTAAGCTGAGCCAGAACTGTAGGGCTTTATAGGTTAAAACAAAAAACAGGGGGCAACACCGTAATATACAATCTCAAGGGCTATTCAGGTATGCAAATCAGCACAATAAACAAATTATAATAAAATCAGTTCATTGGATTACAAGTCATATAAGTATCAATTTCCTCAATGGGGTACATAGATTAACTCAAACGGATAATCACAATAGCGAAGTCGCTATGGCTATACAATGTAAATATAAGTACAATTCATGTATTCAAGCACAATGGCAAATATGTATTAAACATAAATAGAAGTCCTATGCACAGAGAAAGGAAAAGTCTACCATTTCTGTTAGAAAAGACAGTTCATAAACATAAATACCACAATGGGGGTGTAAGAACCGTCGAGGTGGGAGGATCCCCAGGTGTTCCAAGTCAAGCGGAAGAAAGGAGGTTGGTGACGCTAAATCAATGCTAGACGCAATGGTGCAAACGCAGGCAGGCGCAGTGGCTTGCCGCTACGAATTCTGGGCGTCGTGGTCCAACTAGGACAGCTCTGGAGGCCGAACTCTTCTGCGCAACTACCCGAACTACCTCATCCGACATCCCTTGCGGGCCGCCATTGTGCGCTCTCCCGCACATGCGCAGAAGAGTTCGGCCTCCAGAGCTGTCCTAGTTGGACTACGACGCCCAGAATTCGTAGCGGCAAGCCACTGCGCCTGCCTGCGTTTGCACCATTGCGTCTAGCATTGATTTAGCGTCACCAACCTCCTTTCTTCCGCTTGACTTGGAACACCTGGGGATCCTCCCACCTCGACGGTTCTGACACCCCCATTGTGGTATTTATGTTTATGAACTGTCTTTTCTAACAGAAATGGTAGACTTTTCCTTTCTGTGCATAGGACTTCTATTTATGTTTAATACATATTTGCCATTGTGCTTCTGAATACATGAATTGTACTTATATTTACATTGTATAGCCATAGCGACTTCGCTATTGTGATTATCCGTTTGAGTTAATCTATGTACCCCATTGAGGAAATTGATACTTATATGACTTGTAATCCAATGAACTGATTTTATTATAATCTGTTTATTGTGCTGATTTGCATACCTGAATAGCCCTTGACTTTATAGGTTAAAGCCAGCACTGTGAATTGTGCTTGGAAGGAGACTGGAAGCCAGTGGAGCTGACATAACATGGAGGTTGTAGGCTCCGAGCCAGACGGTTGAGGGTGACCCCATCGAAGATGGAGATCCTTTGGCTGGGTCGCCCAGGTGTGTGTGTGTGTGTGTGTGGGGGTGTTGGCTACCTATGCTGGATGGCGAGACATTACATCCATTGCCCTTGGTTAAGAGCTTGGGGGTCCAATTGGACCCGCTACTGTCAATGGAGGCCCAGGTCTCCACTGTCAGTAGATCTGCCTTTTTTTCACCTACAGCAGGTTAGACGGCTGGCCCCCTATCTCACTGAACGTGACCTAGCCACAGAAATCCAGGCAACGGTCATCTCGAGGCTAGGCTACTGTAATGCTCTTTACATTGGTCTTCCTTTGTTGGTCATCCGGAGGCTTAAGTTGGTGCAGAACGCTGCTGCGAGACTCTTGGCGGGAGTACCGGCCAGGGCTCATATCACTCCAACTCTGCAGCGACTGCACTGGCTGCCAATTGAGCACTGGATTATCTTCAAAGTGTTGGTCTTGACCTTAAAGGCCTTGTATGGTCTGGGGCCAGTGTACTTGAGAGATCGTCTACGCCCATATGTTCCCCAGAGATTGCTTCGATCAGAGGATCATAACCTCTTACAGATTCCATCTCTTCGAAACATCCATCTGTCTTCAACAAGACAAAGAGCATTCTCTGTGGCCGCACCGAGTCTGTGGAATTCCTTGCCACCTGAAGTCCGGGCAATTACTGACTTACTAGCCTTTCGGAAAGCATGTAAAACAACCCTTTTCCGTCAGGCATTTAACCAGTAATCACTCTGTTTGAGCTAATGCTACTAATCCGTCTGAACTGTTGTGATGTTATTGTGTACTTGGATTGTTTTAACTGTTATTGGTTGATATGCTGTAAACCGTCCTGAGCCATCTGGGAAGGACAGTATACAAATCAAAACAATAAAATAAAATAAAATAAATAATACTGTGAAATGATAGCTATGGTGCCAATGATAAAATATTTTTAGTTTTCACCACAAGATGGCACTACAATATAAATAAGGACTTTCCTCTTAGCCAGCTCCTTCCTCATGTAGTGAATTTAAGCTAGGACCATGCATAAAAGGTTACATGCCTGGTAGGCATGAGAAAAAAGTTATGAAAATGATTCGTTTCGTAAAAAATTCGTAAGAAATGCTACTTTCGAGTATTTCCGCACCTGGAACGCCAACCAGGAAGTGGACTTTCTTTTTCGAACTCCGGGGGCCAGGATTTTCTTAAGTGTCGTTATTAGGTCTCTCTCACCACCCTCCCGCCTCCCTTGCCAATAAGTATTATGGCAAGGCAAGCCCTAAACTCGCTCCTTCTTCTTTTTTGCTGGAAGCCTGGAAAAATGTAAACAGAGGTTTACTCAGAAGTAAATCTGCAAAGGAGGGCACTTTGGATGAAGTACCCTCCTTTGTGGATTTACTGAGTAAACCTCTCTGTTTACATTTTTCCAGGCTTCCCTGCCTCTCCTGCCTGCCAGGATCTAAAGCATCAAAGAGTATTGGGGTGAGAAACCAACCTAATGTATAATAGAATGAATGCTACTGTAAGTGCCTAATATTATAAGTAATCCAACTGGTCATACCTACATTCCATGCACATGCAATAATACAGCAGTAATAACAATAACAAGAGGTAAAATTCAACCGAAGTATTCTGACTGGTCTCTCCTCATGCGGTGCAAACGGGCTCTTCTCTTATTAGCCGGAAATTAGCGGAAAAGCCAACGTTTGCTGCTTGGGAGCACACACATACATATTCTGGGGGATTTGCTGCAGAATCCGGGCTCATAGAGAAGATTCTGCAGCAAATCCCCCAAAGAATATGTATGTGTGTGCACCCAAGCAGAAAACGCTTGGCTTTTCCTGGCTCACAGAGAAGAGCCCGTTTGCACCGCATGAGGAGGGACAAGTCAGAATACTTGGTTTGAATTTTACCTCTTCTTATACCCATTGTTATTACTGTATTATTGCATGTGCATGGAATGTAGGTATATGACCAGCCTGGGCAAACTTGGGCCCTCGCTCCTCGGGATCGGGGTGAGAGAGAGGCAGCGAGGAGCCAGAGGGGGTCCTCCTCCTTTTCTTTTGCTGCTTCCAAGAATAGAATACCCCCTCCCTCCCTCCTTCCCTCCCTCCTTCCTATTTGCAGAGTCCCATCTAGAATTCAGTGTGATTTATTCAAGTTTTGGCCTACAACTCCCAGAAATCCCAGCCAATTTACCAGCTGTTAGGATTTCTGGGAGTTGTATCAAACCATCTGGAATGCATGCGCTGGCATACGAACTACTAACGAATTTCGTTAGTAATTAAGTCACATTTTAGAAATTTTTGGAATTTTTTTTGTAAGTCCTCCTATTACTAATAAAAAAAATCCCCCCCCCCCCCATGAGACTTCCGATTTCCTATTTTTGGGTTCTAAACCATGCCTAATGCCTGGTGAGCAAATGCGAAAATGAAAGGACCAGGACAGAATGTCTCGGCTGGTTGAAGACAACCCACAGAGGTTTAATTCAGTTCCGCCATTTGGTTAGATAATTGGGTAGCAGGCGGAATGATGACAGTGTTATGAAAATGGAGTGTGGACTGGCTTCGGATTGCAGAACTCGGACTATTTGTACAGTTGTATTTTTAATTGTGTATTTATTTATTTCTTTGTGGTATTTGTACCCCGTAGCTTCTAATCTCTGCAGGGGGACTCCGCACGGCTTACATTTGCAGCACTACAGGCCACACCACCACAATACAATATAAAAATACACCATATAATCAACATCGTTAAAAAGCATTAAAAACCACTACATACAACAATAATTAATTAAAGCCATCAAGCGGAACACATTGTCAGTCCAGTCAAGTCCAAAGTGCCCATCCAGTCAAATTCAAAGGTACAATTTACATTTGCTGCCCAAAGGCCTGGTCCCAGAACCACAACTTTAGCTTTTTTTCTAAAAGCAAGGAGAGATGGAGTTGATCTTATTTCATTTGGGAGTGCATTCCATAGGCGAGGGGCCACCGCCGAGAAGGCCCTGTCTCTCGTCCCCACCAGCCACATTTGCGATGCTGGCGGGACCGAGAGCAGGGCCTCCCCAGATGATCTTAGATTGTGAGATGGGACATAGAGGCAGATGCGTTCGGACAAGTAAGCTGGGCCAAAACCATATACAGCTTTATAGGTCAATACCAGCACTTTGAATTGGGCTCGGAGATGGACAGGCAACCAGTGGAGCTGACACAGAAGGGGGTGGGGGTGGTATGCACCATGTATGTCACCCCAGTTGGCATTCTGGCTGTTGCCCGTTGGACCAACAGAAGTTTCCAAACTGTTTTCAAAGGCAGCCCCATGTAGAGTGCGTTGCAGTAGTCTATTCAGGATGTAACCAGAGTGTGGACTACCGTGGCCATGTCAGACTTCCCAAGGTACGGGCGCAGCTGGCACACATGTTTTAATTGTGCAAAAGCTCTTGGTTTTAATCTGATTAATGTGTTAGTTATTGTGTAATTGTTGTTTTTATTGATTGTATATGTGAGCATCAAATCGCTGCTAGTTGTGAGCTGCCCTGAGTCCCCCTAAGGGGGTAGAGAAGGGCAGGGTATAAATATTTGAAATAAAATAAATAAATTAGCTTAACTGTCCATTTCTGTGTTGGACAAAGACAGGAGTTTCCAAAAACATTCTGGGAAGAGATACATGATCTATGCCAAAAAATTATGAAGAAGAAAATCCCACTAAAACCAGAATGCTTCCTTCTGGGAATGATAAGTATTCAATGGAACACTAATGAGGACAAATTGTTCACTTACATGACAACAGCGGCAAGAATCATATATGCAAGGACATTGAAACAAAAGTCAAGACCTCAAAAAGAAGAGTGGATAGGATAGAGAAAATCCTTGACATCATGAGTATGGATAAGATGACATCCCTGATCACTAGGCATGAGAGAAAAGTTATGAAAATGATTCGTTTCGTAAGAAATTCGTAAGAAATGCTACTTTCGAGTATTTCCGCACCTGGAATGCCAACCAGGAAGTGGACTTCCTTTTTCAAACTTCGGGGGCCAGGATTTTCTTAAGTGTCGCTATTAGGTCGTAAGGGGGCGTAAGGGGGGGCACCCTCCTTCTCTCTCACCACCCTCCCGCCTCCCTTGCCAATAAGTATTATGGCAAGGCAAGCCCTAAACTCGCTCCTTCTTTCGGCTGGAAGCCTGGAAAAAATGTAAACAGAGAGGTTTCCTCAGAAGTAAATCTGCAAAGGAGGGCACTTTGGATGAAGTGCCCTCCTTTGTGGATTTACTTCTGAGGAAACCTCTCGGTTTACATTTTTCCAGGCGTCCCTGCTCTCTTTGCCTGCCAGGATCTAAAGCATCAAAGAGTATTGGGGTGAGAAACCAACCTAATGTATAATAGAATGAATGCTACTGTAAGTGCCTAATATTATAAGTAATCCAACTGGTCATATACCTACATTCCATGCACATGCAATAATACAGCAGTAATAACAATAACAAGAGGTAAAATTCAAACCGAAGTATTCTGACTGGTCTCTCCTCATGCGGTGCAAACGGGCTCTTCTCTTATTAGCCAGGGAATTAGCCCGGGGAAAAGCCAGCGTTTGCTGCTTGGGTGCCCACACATACATATTCTGGGGGGATTTGCTGCAGAATCCGGGCTCATAGATAAGATTCTGTAGCAAATCCCCCCCAAAGAATATGTATGTGTGTGCACCCAGGAAGCAAATGCTGTGCCCGGGGTTTTGCCTTTTCCGGGCTCAGAGAAGAGCCTTTGCAGTTTGAGGAGGAGCACAGTCAGAATACTTCGGTTTGAATTTTACCTCTTCTTATACCCATTGTTATTACTGCTGTATTATTGCATGTGCATGGAATGTAGGTATATGACCAGTTGGATTACTTATAATATTAGGCACTTACAGTAGCATTCATTCTATTATACATTAGGTTGGTTTCTCACCCCAATACTTTGATGCTTTAGATCCTGGCAGGGCAGGAGGGAGTGGACGGCTCTCCCTGCCCTTCTGCCTGCCAGGATCTAAAGCCTTGAAGAGGCTTCATGACGGGCCAACTTCAGCCCTCCAGGTGTTTTGGACTTCAACTCCCACCATTCCTCATAGCCTCAGGCCTCTTCCTTTTCCTCTCAGCCTGGGCAAACTTGGGCCCTCGCTCCCTCAGGATCGGGGTGAGAGAGAGGCAGCGAGGGAGCGGGGCTCCTCCTCCTTTTTTGCTGCTTCCAAGAATAGAATACCCCCTCCCTCCCTCCTTCCTATTTGGAGAGTCCCTTCTAGAATTCAGTGTGATTTATTCAAGTTTTGGCCTACAACTCCCAGAAATCCTAGCCAATTTACCAGCTGTTAGGATTTCTGGGAGTTGTAGGCCAAAACCATCTGGAATGCGCATGCGCTGGCATACGAACTACTAACGAATTTCGTTAGTAATTAAGTTAAATAGTAGAAATTGTTGGAAATTTTTTTGTAAGTCTTTCTTTTACTAATAAAAAAATCCCCCATTTGATTTTAGAATCGCCATTTTGGATTTGAAACCATGCCTACTGATCACAAAGGCACTGAATAAACCAAGGAAGATAACAGACTGGACCTGGATTAAAGAAAATAGAGTGAAGATCTTGATCTAAAAAAATACCATCAAGAAAAGGAAGAGAGAAAGTATACAGTTCAAGAGATTAAGAATGATAACCTATATGGACTAACTGCTATGAAGAGATACAGAAGAACACCCCCCTGCACTTCTACCTCTATCCCAAGGGTGGGCAATTATTTTTTCCAAGGGGCCACACGAGAGCCAAAAAATATTATGGAGGGCCGCACCTAAAGGCGGAACTACATGCTAATTTACATAATTTATTTATATATTCACTTACTATATTTACTATATATTACACATCATTAATATTAACATATTAATATATCAAGAAATATTTGTATATTATTAGTATTAATATCATAATTATTTTATTATAGTATATATATAGACATTATAATATATTGAAATTATAATATAATATAACATTATATTATATTATATTATTTATTATATTATTATACAATAATAATAAAAACCACTAAAATAAAATAATGCTTCCTTGTAGTCCCCTTCTCTGGAGAGTTTTATGCAGTGGCTTGATGGCCATCAGTCGGGGGTGCTTTGATTGTGTATCCCTGGGGGTTGGGCTGGATGGCCCTGAGTCCCTTCCCTCTCAATGACTTCCTGTTCCCACCTTTCTAAAAACCTCCTGACAGCGAGCCTTTGAGATTCGTGATGGAAAAGGAAGAGATCAAACCTCATTGGAAGGATGGGAAACTCAGGACCAAACTTGGCACGAATCCTCAATATGCCCAAATGTGAACACTGGGGAAATTTGGGGAAAATAGACATTTGGGAGTTGGAGTTGCTGGGATGTATAGTTCACTTATTAAGGATACTCGGCGGCGGTAGCGGCGCTTGCTCCCTCCCTCCCTGGCCTCCTCCTCTTCTCCCCCTCCCTCCCTCTCCATCGGTAGCTCTGCTTGCCTACCTGGCTCACCCTCTCGCCCCGCCCACTCGCCACTCGCTCACCTTGCCCCACCCGCCTGCCTGTCTGGGCCCTTAGGAGGGCCGGATAGAATCGGCCAAAGGGCCGCATCCGGCCCCCGGGCTGTAGTTTGCTCACCCCTACTCTATCCCATTCCTAACCTAACCCCACTTCCCACCCTTCCCTACCCCATCCCCCATTTACCCGTCCTAAAACTGGTAACTTCACATTTTAATTATATCCCCCCCCATCATGTTGGTTGTTGAAAATCTTTCAATAAAAATATTTTTTTAAATAAAAAAAAATTAGTGTGAGGCTCCTGGAACAAAAGGTGATGATCATGGGCAAGCAAGCTCTTGGTTGTCAATAAAGGAGTTTTCAGGGGTAGCAATCTATCAGTCTTGGGTGAATCATATACTTATACAAACAGACTTGGCTTATCTGGGTTGGCACAGGAAATCACCTATCTTTGCATCTAGCAGTTCAAAAACATGCAAATGTTAGTAGATCTATAGGACTTGGTGATTATTTGGCTTGGGAAATGGCCAGAGGTTTTGCCCAGCCTTTCTATTCCCAAGGGATTGTCTTGGCAGTGTTGCTGAGAGTTAACTGTCTCGGAGTTACATCCGGATACATTTTATAAGCAACTTTTGTACATTTTATATTTAAGAAACAGACACAGTATACAGAAAGATACACAGAAAGTCAAGAAAAATAGATACAATTTATCAAAGGGTTTAGAAATGACAAAGTCTTTTGGCGTGTGCGCGCGTGTGTTTGTGAAGCTGCTGCTGGTCCACTACTGATCTCCTATGCTTCGAACTTGCAGAAGTCCAAAAAGATTTTTAATAGGAAAAACAATCATATATTATGATTTTTTCCTATTAAAAAAATCAGGGTTAAACTGCTGAGCTGCTGAACTTGTTGACCGAAAGGTCCCAGGTTAGAATCCAGGGAGCGAGGTGAGCTCCCGCTGTTAGCCCCAGCTTCTGCCAACCTAGCAGTTCAAAAACATGCAAATGTGAGTAGATCTATAGGTACTGCTCTGGCGGGAAGGTAACAGTGCTCCATGCAGTCATGCCGGCCACGTGACCTTGGAGGCGTCTATGGAGAACGCCAGCTCTTCGGCTTAGAAATGGAGATGAGCACTACCCCCCCCCCCCCCGAGTCCGACACGGCTAGACTTAATGTCAGGGGAGAACCTTTACCTTTTATTATGGTGCCCTTGGAGAACTATGAATCTTTGGGGAGGGGGGGGGTATTGTGGCTCAACAACACTCTGAAATAAGAAACCATAGCACCTGGGATTCGTTGGCTATTTTAAATACATCTATTTCAAAACCAAAGGAATATTTCTGGTCACTTCTGATCCCCTCACTTCAATTCACCCTCGACCGGTTTCGGCCACTGGACGCAGATGCTGTTGACGTTGAACATCGTAAATAGCTCCCTTGAGCAAGGAGTCTTTCCAGAGTGCTTTAAAGAGGTGGTGGTAGCTCCATTACTGAAGAAACCGTCACTAGATCCTGTGGTTCCCTCCAACTACCGACCAGTGTCGAACCTCTCGTACCTGGGCAAGGTAGTTGAGAGGGCAGTAATGGAGCAGTTGCAGTCCTTCTTAGATGATGCAACATGGCTAGACCCCTTCCAGTCCGGCTTCTGTTCGGGGCACGGGACGGAGACGGTCCTGGTCTCCATCACAGATCAACTCCGCTGCCAGCTCGACCAAGGCGGGTCTGCGCTGCTCGTGTTATTGGACCTCACGGCAGCGTTTGACACGGTCGACCACAATCTACTGATCCACCGCCTGGCCATGGCTGGAGTGAGGGGGGCAGTTCCTAAATGGCTGACCTCCTTCCTCCACCAGCAGTCTCAGCGTGTGAGGAGGGGTGAGGTGGTCTCCGAGGGCTCCTCATTAGTTTGTGGAGTTCCGCAAGGGGCCATTCTCTCCCCTCTGTTATTCAACATCTACATGCAGCCGCTTGCACAGCTGGTGCGGAGTTATGGGCTGGAGTGCCACCAGTACGCTGACGACACCCAGCTCATTCTGAGGATGGAGGACAGGCCGGGATCCATCCCCGATAATTTCCAACACTGCCTCGAGGCCGTTACTGGATGGCTGCGTGCCAGTAGGTTGAGGGTGAATCCGGCGAAGACGGAGATCTTGTGGTCGGGCCGCTCGGGTGGTGTAGATGTCCAGCTTCCGACCCTGGACGGTGTGGCGCTATGCCCATCGCCTTCCGTTAAGAGCCTGGGGGTCCATCTGGACTCCCAGCTGACCATGGAGGCCCAGGTCTCCGCGGTCAGCAAGGTTGCTTTTCATCTGCGACAGGCCCGGAGTCTGGCCCCCCTATATCTCCCGGAATGACCTGGCCACGGTGATCCAAGCTACGGTCATCTCAAGGCTGGATTACTGTAACGCGCTTTACGTTGGCCTTCCTTTGTCGGCGACCCGGAAGCTCAAGCTGGTGCAGAACACTGCCGCCCGGCTCCTGTCTGGAACCCCAGCAGGCCGCCACATCACACCTGTTTTGCAGGATCTGCACTGGCTCCCAATCGAGCACGGATCTCCTTCAAGGTGTTGGTTCTTACCTTTAAGGCCTTGCATGGCCTGGGGCCAGCGTACTTGAGGACCAACTCACCCCACACTGTCCCCCGAGATCACTACGCTCCGAGGATGCTAATTTGTTAGAGATACCCTCGGCGAAATCGGCTAAACTGACATCTACTCGCCGGAGGGCGTTCTCCGTTATAGCTCCTACGCTGTGGAACGCCCTCCCGGCTGGAACGCGGGCTATAAAGGACCTGCTCCCGTTTAGACACGCCTGCAAAACTTATTTGTTTAAGCAGGCCTTCGGTGAGTAGGTCCTGCCCATGTTCCGCTTTAGCCGCTGTCCTGGGGTGTCACGCTATCTAATTTCTGAACTGTACCTGGGGGTTTTGTATTTTGCTGTTTTAACTGTTTAATTGTCTTAGATGTTTTATCGCATTGCTTGTGTGTAGTTGTACCTTCGGTTCCTGTGAGCCGCCGCGAGCCTCAGGGAGTCGGCGGCATAGAAACCCGAATAATAATAATAATAATAATAATTTGACAGACATTTGCTTTTTGGTATTTAAATACATAGAAAGATTTGCAAGTAGTCGATTGTTGAAACCATGCAGAATCCATGGATACAAAGGCCTGGTTGTAATTTAATACAGGTTGAGCACCCCTTATCTGAAATGCATGGGACCAGAAGTGTTTGGGATGTTTCAAAGTTTGGAATACCTATAGTTACATATATGTACACATTTGGGATCCAAATCTTAAACCTGAAATTAATTGATGTTTCATTCACCTGCTACCTAAGGAGGCTGTTCAGGTCCGGAACTGGTGCTTGGCCGCTGTGATGGTCTGGGTGAGGGTGACAAATTGAAACAGAATCCAGACAAGACAGAGGTCCTCCTGGTCAGTCATAAGGTTGAACAAGGCATAGAGTTACAGCCTGTGTTGGATGGGGTTACACTCCCCCTGAAGGCGCAGGTTTACAGCTTGGGAGTGGTCCTGGATTCATCGCTGAGCCTGGAACCCCAGATTTCGGCCCAACTTACCTATCTGAACGTTCCAGGAATTTAATCATGTGGGGACGTCCTGCTCTCGATCCCACTTGCCTCACAGGCGCGCTTGGTGGGGACAAGGGACAGGGCCTTCTCTGTGGTGGCCCCTCAGGTGTGGATCTCCCTTCCTGGGGATATTAGATCAGCCACCTCCCTCCTGACCTTTGGAACCTCATTGTAACCAGATAAACTCAGTATTGTGAATGAATATGGAACGGCTGAATGATGCAAATGGACATGGATTTAAACCTGGAACTCATTGATTTTTATAGTTTTAAATTGTTTTTTTTATATGACTTTTATTATGTGATTTTCTTTTCTTCTTTGGCTTTTCTTCGTAAACAAAGATTCAGGAAGGACTCATCCCACGCTTTCCACAAGCGCGTTGATGACTGAGAAGGCCAATCCAAGATAGGCAAGTCCGGTTGCAGAAAGCACAGCAGAAAGTCTCCTTGGGTGATGTTGTTTCCAAGTTGTGGTTCTTTCTGCGTTGTTGTTTCTCTTCGAGACCCATCTGGCGTCTCCATGCCTCCCAATGTGAGGCCAGGGTAGACCATTGTTGGTGATCAATCTGGCCGAGCCTGAGATGATGTTTCAGGGAGTCCTTATATCTCTTCTTTGGGGCGCCTCTCTTGCGCTGACCCATGGAGAGTTCACCAGAGTAATATCTTTGGGAGGCGGTAGTCCTCCATCCTAGAGACGTGCCCTGCACAGCACAGCTGTGTTCTCAATAGCATGGCCTCAATGCTGGTGATCCCTGCTTGCTCAAGGAAAGCAACATTCATCACATAGTCGGTCCAGTGTATATTTAGGATTGAGCGAAGACAGTGCTGATGAAAGCGTTCGAGGAGTCGTAGACATGTGGCCCTACAATAAAAGCATAAAACATGTTAAAACACAGTTACATCACAGCATCAGTGGTGGACAACATACAGCCATATTTCTTAAACCAATATGCCTAATTAAAGGCTAGTCCAACCAGGGCGGTCGTGCAAGCCCCGCGGACTGGGGCCAGCTCTGAGATGGCTCGGGTACTGTCCGGGAGAGAGAGTTCCATAGCGCGGAGCTGCTACCGAAAAAGCTCTTTGTCTAACTGTCGACAGATGGCAGGAGCGGATTGATGGTACTTGTAGCAGATTCTGTTCATCTGAATGCAATGATCTCGGGGGAGCATACGGGGTAAGGCGGTCCCTCAAGTACGCAGGCCCTAGGCCGTGTAAGGCCTTAAAGGTCAGTACCAACACCTTGAAGGCAATTCGGTACTCAATAGGAAGCCAGTGCAGTTGCCGGAGGATGGGCATGATGTGCTCCCTTACTGGCGTTCCCGTCAGCAAGCGAGCAGCGGCATTCTGCACTAGCTTGAGTTTCCAGATTGTCGACAAGGGAAGGCCAACGTAGAGGGCGTTACAGTAGTCTAACCTCGAGATGACCATCGCTTGGATTACCGTGGCCAGGTTGTTCCTGGACAGGTAGGGTGCCAGTCGCCTAGCCTGCCGGAGGTGAAAGAATGACATCCTGCTGACCGAGGAGACCTGAGTCTCCATGGTCAGCGAGGAGTCCAACTGAACCCCCAAGCTCTTGACCAAGGTTGACGGGCTAAGTCGCTCGCCATCCAGGGTAGGCAACCGGCACCCACCCAGCCCAGGCCGACCAGGCCACAGGATCTCCGTCTTCGACGGGTTCACCTTCAGCCGGCTGGCACGCAGCCAACCAGTCACGGCCTCCAGGCATAGATGGAAACAATCGGCCCCACAATTCAGTGGGAGTCTCCCGGAGACCTCCCCGCCCCCCTCCATACGTTGTCCCCGGTCACGGAGGAAGGAGGCCACCCATTTAATCACATAGTCACATAGTCGGTCCAGTGTATATTTAGGATTGTGCGAAGACAGTGCTGATGAAAGCGTTCGAGGAGTCGTAGGTGTTGGCGATAGGTGACCCATGTTTCAGACCCATAGAGGAGAATAGACAGTATGATAGCTCTCTACACACTGATTTTTGTGCTTTGCCTCAGGTGCTTGTTACTCCAGACTCTTTTGTGAAGCCTTCCAAATGCAGTATATGCCTTTGCTAACCTGTGATCTATCTCTTTATCAATCTTGGCGTCTGAAGAGATGATGCTTCCCAGGTAGGTGAACTGTTGAACGGACTGAATCACAGATGTGCCTATGCTGATGTGGGGGTGATGGTGTTCTTCAGGTGGTGCGGGCTGGTAGAGGACTTCCCTTTTCTTCAGGCTGACTTCCAGCCCAAACAGCTCTGCAGCTGTTGCAAAGCAGGATGTTAGGCGCTGCAGGACTGCTTCTGTATGGGTGACAAGAGCAGCATCGTTGGCAAAAAGCAGATTGTGTGATTTAACCTGTTTTAAATTATGTAGGTATGTGTTCAGCATCTAATTGTTGCCAGTCTGTACGCCGCCCTGAGTAGCCTTCGGGCTGAAAAGGGCAGGATAAAAGTGTGTAAATAAACAAATAAATAAACACGCACAACCTGTAATTTTATACAATATTTAAAAAATAATAATTTTCTGCATGAAATAAATATTGGATTAAATAGATCCATCAGAAAGCAACTGCCATGGCTCAGTGCGATGGAATTATAGTTTTGCAAGGCCTTCAAGTGCTGGTGATTCATCCAATACAATCCGCAGGATTTACTCAGCCACTGCAGTTAAAGTGGTGTTCAAACTGTGTTAATTCTACAGTGTAGATGCACCCTCAAATCTCCTGGCAAGCAAGGCAGCTGAGGAGGCCAGCATGAGTTTGATCCTGGAGTGCAAACAATCTGGAAGGGAAGTGCAATGCAAGAGTGGGAGGAGCAGGAAAGGTAGGGGGGTTTCGAACGCTTTCTCCCCCGCGAGCTCTGATTGGACAACCCCCATAGCCTGAGAAGGATTCCAAGGCTTCTGATTGGCTGCGTCGCGCCCTCTTCCTCTTCCCAAGGAGGTGCCGGAGCAGCATTGATTGGGCTTCCATCTGCTGCTCATTCTAAACCGAATCGGCTCCTTGGTAAGTAGGGTTTCTTATTTTTCCTTGTTGCTGTCAATGAAATGCAGCCTGACACCACTTTAACTGCTCTGAGTCAAGGCTAGGAACTCCCGGGAGTTGTAGTCTGATACTCCTTGGCAGAGACCTTTGCAGACCTTATAAAACTGCAACTGCCACGCTATAGCATTGACGTTTGGCAGTTAAAGTGGTGCCAAACTACCTTCAGAGAGTCTTAAAGGCGCAGGACCGGTTTGGGAAACTTGCTTCAGCCCTACAATGCTTCTTAGGGTGCACACAGAACTATTTAAGTTTGAGATCCCTTGAATTGCATTGGCTCAATGCTATGGATTCCTGGGATTAGTAGTTTGGCCAGGCACCAGCTCTATTTGGTAGAGAAGACTAAAGACCCCTTAAAACTACATGTCCCACAAGACAGCTGAAGTGGTGTCAAACCACATTGATTAGCCCTTTGTCTAACACATTTCTGGTTCTTCCAACAAGATAAAAAAGGGGAGGTGGAGTTGGGTGGAATCTAGTAGTTCTTTTCAGACCTAGGGTGCATCTACACTGTGCAATGGATGCAGTTTGACACCACTTTCACTGCCATGGCCCCATGCTATAATCATTGGGAGTTGTAGTTTGGAGAGGGACCAGCACTCTTTCGAAGAGAAAGCTAAAAGACCTTGCAAAACTACAACTCCCAGGATTCCAATGCAATAAGCTATGGCAATGAAGGGGACATCAAACTGCATTAATTCTATAGTATCAGACCTGGGCAATTGCCGGCCCTCCAGGTGTTTTGGACTTCAAATCCCAGAAATCCTAGCCAGTTTACCAGCTGTTAGGATTTCTGGGATTTGAAGTCCAAAACACCTGGAGGGCCGGCAATTGCCCAGGTCTAATATAGATCCTCTTTTTTTTAAAAAAAATATTTTTATTGTGCATTTCAATATATACAGGTTCAGGTTAGGGGTAACGGGGGTGGGCTGGGGTGAGGGGTATCAGGATTACGGGTCGGGGGGGAAGGGTGGGATGGTTACAGAGAACTTCCCGAGAGTATCACAAGGTTTCATTATACAAATAATGTATATGTTGTTAATACAAAAAAAGAAAGGAAAAATGAGTTAGATGATTTTACATCATGAACTTTTTATATCTTCTTGAGCTATACTATTTTGTACAGCAAAAGTCTACGGGTCATTTAAGTCTATTACAAAATTAAAATTTTTATTCTGCAAGTAAGTTTCGAAGACTGTCCAGTCCGTTCTGTTCTTTTTGTTATTCAGATTTTGTGTAAGAGAGTCTATCTAGATCAGGGGTGCTCAGAATGGTGATCTCGATCACCAGGGTGATCTTCGGGCCTCATCCTGGTGATCTTCAGGCCCCTGACCAGGTTTTTTGCTGTTGGTCCTCTTCACGCGCCCCTGCACGCTGCAAAGAAGTCCTCCGTCGTTGCTCCTCCCGCTCCTGCTCGCGCCCCGCCTCCAAAAGCTCCAGAGTCCAAGAGGCAGAATGGGCCCCTCTTTTGATTCCTCCTCCTCCCTCCGTCCTTCTCCAGCCACTCAGAGTCGTAGGAGACCAAAGGGGCGGGCCTGGATGACGCGATGCATGGCTGGCCCAGCGCACATGTGCAGAAGCGCCCATTCTGCCTCTCCAACTTCTCATGAGCTCTTGGAGGTGGCACGCATGCTGGCGGCGTGGAAATAGGAGCAACGAAAGAGGAGAAGAAGGAGGATGCTTTGGGGTCATTTCCTTACTGCATCTCAAAGGTCGGTCTTTTTACTTTGGGGTGGGTGCTTGATTGTTCTGTGGCATGTCTCTTTGTTTATTTTTAATGTTTAAAAATGGCATTTTAGCTCCAAAGCCTCTCTGCTTGCTTTGTTCCTTGAGAAATATATGTTGGGGAATATGGAAATGTGGGAGAAATGGGGTGGTTGGATGTATTTTGCATGCCCCTTTGTTTACCTTACTGAGTATTAAATGGCCTTGCAATTCAAAAGCCTCTCTTCTTACTTTCTGGCTGATAATATGTGTGGTAATATGGCAGTGTGGGAGAAATGGGGTGGTTGGATGTATTTTTGCATGCCCCTTTGTTTACCTTACTGAGTATTAAATGGCCTTGCAGTTCAAAGGCCTCTCTTCTTACTTTCTGGCTGATAATATGTGTGGTAATATGGCAGTATGGGAGAAATGGGGTGGTGGGATGTATTTTTATGCTCTGTTTTATATTGTTGTTATTAAATTGAAATGTTGATGTTTTATAACTTCATTTTATGTCAACCGAGCCTGCTGGAAGGAGCGGTACATAAAAATGAATAATAAATATAAATAAATAAATAAGAAAATAGTTATACGTTTTCCATTTCTGGGTAGGTGATCTTTGGGACTTGGTTTTTTAATCAGTAGCTCCCATGCTGAAAAAGTGTGAGCACCCCTGATCTAGATAATATCAAGCACCTTTGTTGTCCATTCCTCCAAGTCCGGGGTCGTGTCTTTCTTCCAGTGCCGGGCTAGTACTATCCGGCTACAGGCGCTGAGTATGAAGAAGATTCTTTCCTGGTTTTTGTCTAGTATGGGGTTTGAGAAACCCAGCAGGTAGTTTTGTGGGTCTAACTTGAACCTGACTTTTAAAATATTTTGTACTTCTGTATGTATACTTTTCCAGTACCTATGTGTTTTCCTGCAATCCCACCATTGGTGAAAATACGTGCCCAGTTCTTTCATACACTTCCAACATATACTTGAGCCAGGCATGTAGCCAGGGGAGGGGGGCTAAGGGGCTTCAGCCCCCCCCCCGAAATTCTCAGGGTGGTCCGCGAAAAGGCCTTACTGGTACATTATTTAAACTGTTATGTTTATTCATATCATGATCTGATCACCATGCTCATTATATCCCACATTCATGGCGTTATTGGGATAACAATACAAAAGGTTTGCTAGGGTAGACCCTCTCCCACCCAGTCTCAGCCCCTCCCGAATCAAACTCAGCCCCCAATCAAAATCCAGGCTACGGCCCTGACTTGAGCTATTTTTTTAAATTAAATTTGGCTATCCTTGAAGGGTGCAGATGCCACCTGAATTGCATTTTGGTCCAGTTTTCTGTAATGTCAGTAATGGTGGTGTACTTTAACCTTTCTACCCATATTTCTTCCCACTGTCTTAAAAGTACTGTATGTCCCAGGCCTGGGACATAAAAACAAGGGAAGAACTCTCAAAGGAAGGGCATAACTTAACATGGTTTCAGTACTACCAAATATTCCAACAGTTCAAAGAGGACAAAAAGTTGGGCTTTGGAGAGGAAAATACTTGGGAAAAGGTACTGAAAACACATAAGAAAAACATTACCGGTAGCTCTTTTTACAAACAACTGTTAAACTGGGTTACAGAAGATGAACAAATCAAAAACTGCCATACGAAAGGGGCGCAGGATCTGGGACATACGGTCTGGTCAGGGCCGTAACCAGGATTTTGATTCGGGGGGGGCTGAGTTTGGTTCGGGGGCTGAGACTGGGTGGAAGAGGGTCTACCCTAGCAAACCTTTGTATTGTTATCCCAATAACCCCATTAATGTGGGATATAATGAGCATGGTGATCAGATCATGATATGAATAAACATAACAGTTTAAATAATGTACCAGTAAGGCCTTTTCGCGGACCACCCTGAGAATTTCGGGGGGCTGAAGCCCCTTAGCCCCCTGGCTACATGCCTGGGTCTGGTATAGATTCTCAACCTGTGGGTCCCCAGGTGTTTTGGCCTACAGCCAGGGCCGTAGCCAGGATTTTGATTCGGGGGGCTGAGTTTGGTTCGGGGGGCTGAGACTGGGTGGAAGAGGGTCTACCCTAGCAAACCTTTTGTATTGTTATCCCAATAACCCCATTAATGTGGGATATAATGAGCATGGTGATCAGATCACGATATGAATAAACATAACAGTTTAAATAATGTACCAGTAAGGCCTTTTCGCGGACCACCCTGAGAATTTCGGGGGGGGGGGGCTGAAGCCCCCTTAGCCCCCCCCCCGGCTACATGCCTGGATCTGGTATAGATTCTCAACCTGTGGGTCCCCAGGTGTTTTGGCCTACAGCCAGGGCCGTAGCCAGGATTTTGATTCGGGGCTGAGTTTGGTTGGGGGGGCTGAGACTGGGTGGAAGAGGGTCTACCCTAGCAAACCTTTTGTATTGTTATCCCAATAACCCCATTAATGTGGGATATAATGAGCATGGTGATCAGATCATGATATGAATAAACAGAACAGTTTAAATAATGTACCAGTAAGGCCTTCTCGCGGACCACCCTGAGAATTTCGGGAGGGGGCTGAAGCCCCCTTAGCCCCCCTGGCTACATGCCTGGGTCTGGTATAGATTCTCAACCTGTGGGTCCCCAGGTGTTTTGGCCTACAGCCAGGGCCGTAGCCAGGATTTTGATTCGGGGGGCTGAGTTTGGTTCGGGGTTGGGGGCTGAGACTGGGTGGAAGAGGGTCTACCCTAGCAAACCTTTTGTATTGTTATTCCAATAACCCCATTAATGTGGGATATAATGAGCATGGTGATCAGATCATGATACGAATAAACATAACAGTTTAAATAATGTACCAGTAAGGCCTTCTTGCGGACCACCCTGAGAATTTCGGGGGCTGAAGCCCCCTTAGCCCCCCCCCCTGGCTACATGCCTGCCTACAGCTCCCAGAAATCCTATCCAGTTTACCAGCTATTAGGAATTCTGGGAGTGTAAGGCCAAAACATCTGGAGAACCCCTGGTGTAGATTCAACTTATTTATTACTTGTTTATTTAGAAAATTTATATTCTGCTCTTCTCACCCCACAGGGGACTCAGGGCGGAGCATAACATATATATATTTCCAAACATTTAATGCTGGGACATAAAACCATAAATATATACAAATATTAAAATCAATATTAAAACAACCTTCCTTGCAAATGTCCTCAGAAGCACTTTAACTACCTGTTGCGTTGTCTGCCCCACATTATCTTTGACCTTCCTGCTACATACATTCTACCTCTGTTCGCATCCAGTGTTTATTTTTAAATTTTAATAATTTTAATAATTCATATCTGGCCCGGCCATAATGGTTTTAAATTGTCTATTTTTGCTTATCTGTAAGTTATATTGATTGTATTGTTTTGTTATTGTTGTTGGGTGGTTGTTGTATTATATGTCATTGGGCTTGGCTTCATGTAAGCCGTCCCGAGTCCCTTGAGTGGCAGGGTATAAATAATATTTTATTATTATTTGTTATTATTATGATTATATTCACATTAAAATCAGTTGCTTAAAAACCATCTCAGGACACCCTTTTGCCTCATTGCATTGCCCGAAAGGCTTGGTCCCACAACCAGGTATTCACCAACTTTCTGAAGGACAGGAGGGAGGGGGCTGAGCTAATATTCTCTCGGCATTACTTTGCGAACGGAGATTCTTAGGAAGGACTCATCCCACACTTTTTACAAGCGCGTTGATGACTAAAAAGGCCAATCTGAGATAGGCAAGTCCGGTTGCAGAAAGCACAGCAGAAAGTCTCCTTGGGTGATGTTGTTTCCAAGTTGCGTTTTTTTCTGCATTGTCGTTTCTCTTCAAGACCCATTTGGCATGTCTTCTCGAAAGAGGCCGCAGCATTGTGGATAGTGCATCTCCATGCCTCCCGATGTGAGGCCAGGGTGGACCATTGTTGGTGATCAATCTGGCCGAGCCTGAGATGTTGTTTCAGGGAGTCCGTATATCTCTTTTTCGGGGCACCTCTCTTGCGCTCACCCGTGGCGAGTTCACCGAATTCACCATAGAGTAGTATCTTTGGGAGGTGGTGGTCCTCCATCCTATGGACATGCCCTGCCCAGCGCAGCTGTGTTCTCAATAGCATGGCCTCAACGCTGGTGATCCCTGCTTGCTCAAGGACAGCAACATTATTATTTATTTAATTTATTTATTATTTCAATTTTATATTCCGCTCCTTTCTGCAGGCTCGGGGCGGATAACAGTAAAATAAATGGGCGGCATGTCACAACAGGTAGACATGTGGCCCTACAATAAAAGCATAAAACATGTTAAAACACAGTTACATCACAGCATCAGTGGTGGACAACATACAGGCATATTTCTTAAACCAATATGCCTAATTAAAGGCTAGTCCAAAAAGGGCGGTCTTGCAAGCCCTTCGGAATGGGGCCAGCTCTGAGATGGCTCGGGTACTGTCCGGGAGAGAGTTCCATAGCACCGGAGCTGCTACCGAAAAAGCTCTTTGTCTAACTGTCGACAGATGGCAGGAGCGGATTGATGGTACCTGTAGCAGATTTTGTTCATCTGAACGCAATGATCTCGGGGGAGCATACGGGGTAAGGCGGTCCCTCAAGTACGCAGGCCCTAGGCCGTGTAAGGCCTTAAAGGTCAGTACCAACACCTTGAAGGCAATTCGGTACTCAATAGGAAGCCAGTGCAGTTGCCGGAGGATGGGCATGATGTGCTCCCTTACTGGCGTTCCCGTCAGCAAGCGAGCAGCGGCATTCTGCACTAGCTTGAGTTTCCGGATTGTCGACAAGGGAAGGCCAACGTAGAGGGCGTTACAGTAGTCTAACCTCGAGATGACCGTCGCTTGGATTACCGTGGCCAGGTCGTTCCTGGACAGGTAGGGTGCCAGTCGCCTAGCCTGCCGGAGGTGAAAGAATGACATCCTGCTGACCGAGGAGACCTGAGTCTCCATGGTCAGCGAGGAGTCCAACTGAACCCCCAAGCTCTTGACCAAGGTTGACGGGCTAAGTCGCTCGCCATCCAGGGTAGGCAACCGGCACCCAGGCCGACCAGGCCACAGGATCTCCGTCTTCGACGGGTTCACCTTCAGCCGGCTGGCACGCAGCCAACCAGTCACGGCCTCCAGGCATAGATGGAAACAATCGGGTACGGTGTCCGGCCTGCCGTCCATTCTCAGCAGAAGCTGGGTGTCATCAGCGTACTGATAACACTCCAGACCAAAGTCGCGGGCCAGCTGGGCCAGGGGACGCATATAAATGTTGAATAACAAGGGGGAGAGGATGGCCCCCTGGGGGACCCCACAATTAAGTGGGAGTCTCCCGGAGACCTCCCCGCCCCCCTCCACACGTTGTCCCCAGTCACGGAGGAAGGAGGCCAGTGTATATTTAGAATTGTGCGAAGACAGTGCTGATGAAAGCGTTCGAGGAGTCGTAGGTGTTGGCGATAGGTGACCCATGTTTCAGACCCATAGAGGAGAATAGACAGTACGATAGCTCTGTACACACTGATTTTGGTGCTTTGCCTCAGGTGCTTGTTGCTCCAGACTCTTTTGTGAAGCCTTCCGAAAGCACTATATGCCTTTGCTAACCTGTGATCTATCTCTTTGTCAATCTTGGCGTCTGAAGAGATTATACTTCCCAGGCAAATGAACTGCTGAACGGACTTAAGCACAGATGTGCCTATGCTGACGTGGGGATGATGGTGTTCTTCTTGTGGTGCGGGCTGGTAGAGAACTTCCATTTTCTTCAGGCTGACTTCCAGCCCAAACAGCTCTGCAGCTGTTGCAAAGCAGGATGTTAGGCGCTGCAGGGCTGCTTCTGAATGGGCGACAAGGGCAGCATCGTCAGCAAAAAGCATATAAATTATAAAAGCATATAAATTATAACAGCATTTCAAACTGAGTCTCAAAAAGGTGTGGTCATTCACTTCTGACCGTTCCTCATATGTAGGAATATTTCAAATCAGGCACTGGTAAGTATAATCAACATAAGGTGAAATCATCCGCAATCCGTACTCCATCTGCTGTGGGTAGTCCCAACTCAGTTTGGAATTCTGTTATAATTTATGCATATAGAGATAATTTTGAATGATCCTTTTGGGACTCTGTTGGGAATGCTATTATAGCCGGGACTTGTTGGAATAATATCACAAGGACACATTTTGACAGGACTCTATTTCGGCACCGGTAGGAAACTATGAGATTATGTTATAATATGCGGTGATCCCGAACTATAGAATTTAATATAAAATATGGATTGAATTTGAATCTTGTGTATTGTTATTGTTATACCCTGTTTGTGGTAGAGAGTGCTGATGTAATATTGCCAGGAAGGGGGGGCAATCACTGAGAAGGCCCTGTACCTCATCCCCGCCAAACGCGCCTGTGATGGTGGCGGGACTGAGAGCAGGGCCTCCCCAGAAGATGTAATAATAATAATAATACTTTATTTATACCCCGGGCGGCTTACATGAGGCCAAAGCCCAATGACACATAATAAAACAACAATAAAACAACACTGCAGCAAATAATAAAACAATACAATCAATATAACAATCAGTAACAGACAATTTAAAACCATTACGGCCGGGCCAGATGTTAAATATTAAAATTTTAAAATAAATAAACACTGGATGCGGACAGAGGTAGAATGTATGTAGCAGGAAGGTTTTAAAGGATAATGTGAGGCAGACAACCCAACAGGTAATTAAAGTGCTTCTGAGGACATTATGCTATTGCAAGAAACCCAAGTAGATTAAAATAAAAAAACTGGTCCTGTGCACTCTCCAATTTGCCTCCCGATCTCATCATGCAACCATGCATCCAGTGGTATCTCCTCTGTACGGGACCATTCAACCTTGCCTGGCCTAGAGTTTTGTAGAAAGATATAACTAGCTTCTCTGGCCTCATTATTAAAGACTTACCAGATTTACTTTGTAAACAAGCTTTTGAAGATTAGAGCTGGGTTTATCTGGGACAGGTCTCTTGCAGGGCTGAAGACCATCTGGCCCTCCAGCTATTGTTGAAGTGCTTCTCCTGTGATCTTAGGTCAGGGGTCAGGAACCTATGGCTCGGGAGCCAAATGTGGCTCTTTTCATGATTGCATCTGGCTCTCCAGAGTAGCCCGGGCCTCGGTTTCCCAGCATGCAGCGGGGAGGAGGGACGCAAATTCGCCACGACTGCTGCTTCCGCATTGCCATCGCCGCCTCTTCCTCATCCCCCGCTGCTCCCGGAGCCATGCCCCCTGTTCTCCTTCTCTCCTTCCTTTTCCTTCCTTCTCTCCTCTTCCTTCTTTCCTCCATTCTCCCTCTTCCTTTCTTTCTCCCCTTCACCCTTTCCTCCTCCCCTTCCTTTTCCCTCCCTCTCTCACCTTCTTTCCTCCATTCTCCCTCTTCCTTTCTTTCTCCCCTTCACCCTTTCCTCCTCTCCTTCCTTTTCCCTCCCCCTCTCACCTTCTTTCCTCCATTCTCCCTCTTCCTTTCTTTCTCCCCTTCACCCTTTCCTCCTCCCCTTCCTTTTCCCTCCCTCTCTCACCTTTCCTCCATTCTCCTCCTTCCTCCCTTCCTCTTCCTTCCTTTCTTTCTCCCCCTTCACCCTTTCCTTTTCTCCTTCCTTTTCAATCCCTCTCTCCCCTTTCTTCTTTCCTCCATTCTCCCTCCCCCTTCCTTCCTTCCTTCCTTCCTTCCTTCCTTCCTTCCTTCCTTCCTTCCAGGCCCGGATTACCCATAAGGCCACCCAAGGCCATTGCCTCGGGCGGCAGATTTTGGGGGGCAGCATTTCCGGGCCTGAAGGAAGGGGTGAGGGGAAGTCCCGCTGCCCCTAGGGAGACTCACGCGGCTTCCCCCGCCGCCACCCCACTCACCCGGGTGGGCGCCACTCCTTCCTTCAGTGAAGGGAGGAGGGGCACCGGTGCAAGCGCGGCGGCGGTCCGTCGCCCTAGGGGTGGCACGGCGGCGTCGAGGCTTCTCCCAGCTCCTTTTCCCTCACGCTGGCTCCGCCCCCTGCAGGAGGCCACGCCCCCTCAAGCGGTCGCAGCCCCGCCCCTGAGGGGGCGTGATTTAGAGAGTGGCCTAGGGCAGCAGAAGCCCTTAATCCGGAACCCTTCCTTCCTTCCTTCCTTCTTCCTTCCTTCCTCCTTTTCCCCAAGTCTTCCTTTCCTTCTCCTTCCTTTCTTTTCACTTCCCTCTCCCCCTTCTTTCTTTTCTTCTTTTCCCTTCATTATTTTACTTTTTCCTCACTCCATTTCCTTTCTTTCCCCCTCCCTTTCCTTTCCTCCCTTCCCATTTCCTTCTTTCTTTTCCCCGTACTGTCTCTCTCCTGCTTTTCTTTTCTTCCTTTTCCATAGTTTGTTCTTCTTTTCTTCCTCTCCCCCTCCCTCTTTTATTTCCTTTGTCTGTCTGTCTTTCTCTTCTTCCGTCTTCTCTTCCTTCCCAGAGTCCTGAGCATGCCTTTTGCAGAGCCAGGTCTGAAGTGTCCCGTCCTTCTGCCAGGGAATCCTTTTCTCATAGTATGTACGTATATACTCACATTAGTTGAATCCAGTCTTAAAATATATTTTATATATTATATGGCTCTCACTGAAATACATTTCCAAATATTGTGCTTTCATGGCTCTCTGAGTCAAAAAGGTTCCCGGCCCCTGTCTTAGGTAGTCAACCCATTAACATGTTAGCTTGGAAGGATGGAAATGTTAGTCCAGTGTGTTTGAGGGATGCTTGGACTGGGAAAAATTGACACATAGGAACAGTATGCAATTTTTTTTAAACAGCATTAGGTCTTGTGCATTTTACTGTAACTTATGACAATGCTTTTAGGGGCCGCAGTGGTGCTAAGCTGCAGAACTTGCTGACCGGAAGGTCGATGGTTCGAATCCGAGGACGGAATGAGCTCTTGTTGTTAGCCCCAGCTTCTGCCAACCTAGCAGTTTGAAAGCATGCAAATGTGAATAGATCAATAGGTACTGCTTCAGCGGGAAGGTAACGGTGCTCCATGCAGTCATGCCGGCTATGGACAATGCCAGCTCTTGGGCTTAGAAATGGAGATGATCACCACCCCCCAGAGTCGGACTCGATTAGACTTAATGTCAAGGGGAAACCTTTATTTATTCAAAACTTTTATATACTGATCTTTTCTACCTCCGCAGAGGGACTCAGGCCAATTAACAGCAAGAATTCGATGCCAATTACAATTTAAAACATCATAAAAACAATAAAAGATTAAAATACATATAAATCAGGTTGCCAAGATAAAAAAAAACATGTCCAATTTCGGTCCGCATACATAATCGATGACTTAGTCTATTATTAAACTCAGCCATTATTCTGGGAATGCTTCTCTCCAGATCCAGTATTTCAATAGCTTCCTGATGGTCAGGAGTGAGGGGGCAGATCTGATCTCAGTTGGTGGAGGGGGGAGTTCCACAGCCGAGGGCCACCATAGAAAAGGCCCTGTCTCTCGTCCCCACCTTTTTATGACAATGCTGATTTATTTATTTGTTTTTTTTAATAACTCGTTCTTCCTTCTGTGTTTACTGTTCAAGTACAATAATAAGTCATAGTCAATTGGGAAACCTATAGGCATGGGCAATCCATGGTTCTAAATAGTTCTAAAGTACCTAAAGCCCCGCCCACTAAATGCTCCTTCTGGTGGTGAGGGGGCAAACTAGGTGGCGCTGTTGCTTTTCCCAGCAGCTGCTCCAGCCAGTGTTGCTAAAGTTCTGGTGGTGAGCATTTCAGAACTGGCTAACAACACTTTCAAAGCCGTTCTTTACTGTGTTATAAATGGCAGTTCCTAAGTTGGCTCTGTCATAAAAATCACCAATAATGAAATAATAACTGAACTTTTGAAAGTTTTGGTAGAGTTCTAAGATTTTCACCACCAGAACTTTAGCAACACTGTAGAGGCAAAGCACCAGTGCCACCTAGTGTTCACCACCAGAACTTTAGTTTTGTAAGTACTTTAGAACCATTTAGAACCATGGATTGCCCATGTCTAGAAACCTAGTATATCTGTTACGTGCTCGCTTCCCAACCCTTTGACTACATATTGAGTGTAGGAGGACTTTTATGCCTTTTCGTCGTAGATGTGAGAGTGCATCTCAACCACTACTTCCTCATATTAAGGCAGCTTCTATACATAGCTGTTGTGAGAAAAGAGGCATTTCTCTCTATCACAAGACCTTGCCTTATCAGATCCTGCCCACAAAAGGAAACAATACCCTTTTCATGGGAAAGTAAACTTCACTAACAAGTTACTTTAAAAAACAGCTTTTTCTTAGAGTCGACTATTACGTTGCTTCCTATCAGCTGCTTCCACTTTCGTGCTCTCTGAGTAAGCCGTAAAACCAATATTGCAGTTCTGAATGCTCCTCTTCAGATTTCCAGTCAGCTAGCAACAACTCCTTCCAGTGGTTTGATACCACTTGAACTCCTATGTCGTCATGCTACAGAATCCTGAGATTTTGTAGTTATACAGGATCCTTTAATTTCTCTGCTAGCTGCGCCCGTACCTTGGGAAGTCTGATCTGGCTATGGTAGTCCACGCTCTGGTCACATCCCGAATAGATTACTGCAACACACTTTACGTGGGGCTGCCTTTGAAGACAGTTCGGAAACTGCAATTAGTCTAACGAGCGGCAGCCAGATTACTAACAGGGAGCTACATACAGGGAGCATACCCCCCCCCCCCTGTTGTGTCAGCTCCACAGGCTGCCTGTCCAATTCCAAGCTCAATTCCAAGGGCTGGTTTTGACCTTTAAAGCTCTATACGGTTCTGGTCCAGTTTACTTGTCCGAACGCATCAGCCGCTATGTCCCGCCTCGTAATTTAAGATCATCCGGGGAGGCCCTGCTCTCGCTCCCGCCTACATCTCAAATGTGGTTGGTGGGGACGAGAGATAGGGCCTTCTCGGTGGTGGCTCCCTGTCTGTGGAACGCACTCCCAATTGATATACGATCAACCCCATCCCTCCTGGCATTCAGGAAAGGAGTGAAATCCTGGCTATGGGACCAGGCGTTTGCACATTAGCACGATGCAGCACTTTAGATTGGATTGTAATGGCAAGCTGGGGGACATGGCCCAATGCTTTTACTATGAACGGAATACTGTTTTTAACTTATGTGAATGTATATGATGTATTTTAATGCTAATTTTATTTAATGTATTTTAATGCTAACTGTATTTTAATGTATTTTAATTCTGACTGTTTTTGGTTTTCTATTATATGTATACTGTGTTTTTGGCATCGAATTGTTGCTGTTGTTAGGCTGCTCTGAGTCCCCCCTCGGGGGTTGAGAAGAGCGGGGTAGAAATGGTGTAAATAAATAAATAAATAAATAAACAAATAAACAAATAAACCACTAGCTGCCTAAAACTTGCTAATCAGAAGGTTGGCAGTTCAAAACCGCGGGTCGGGGTGAGCTCCCGTTGTTAGCCCTAGCTTCCGCCAACCTAGCAGTTCAAAACAAATGTGAGTAGATCAATAGGTACCACCTTTCCTGACTCCTACGGCTTCCGGAATACCTCAGCAAGCCCATCCCAGGCACGCCGCTGCCTGGGGCTGCAGGGAGTTGTCATCTGGAGGTGCTTCCTTGCACCTTCGGATGACAGTCACTTGCTTTTCCGCCGGCATTGACTCTCACGTCGTCCATCCCAAGCCCCTCCAGGCCGGAGGCATGTGACGAAGAGGCGGAGAGCTTGGCACTGGCCCCGCTTCCACCTTCGGGCCGTACCTTCCCTCTGCCAATGCGCGCACCCGCCATCCAAAAAGGCTAAAGCCCAGGATTGCCAGTGCAATGGCGAGGGCGCTCTGGAACTGCCTGAGAAGGCAGGAATCCTTGCTGCCTTGGTGCAGCCGGCGGCAGCCCCTGCTTCGAGGCACGGCCATGGCTCTCTGAACCCAACAAAGGAGTCGGGAAACTACGGAGGCGCTTCCTTGGGCCTAAGGCGAGCCCAGTGGCCTTCGGAGGAGGTGAGCGGCGGGGGCTGCGGGGACAGCCCAGCGGGCCATCAACCCCGGCCGGTCTCAATGGCAATACGGTCTGCCGCTCCTCCTTCCCGTGCCCTCCCTCCGCCCTTCTCCTCCGCCCTCCCTCCTAAGGTAGTTGGATTTTATTCTTTTCTTTTAATTATTACTATTTTAATTTTATATCCGGCGTACTAGACGACCCCCAACTGTTCTTAGGATTTTCCAGGCCTAAAAAGTTGTCTAGTATCCCGGAATATATGGTATGTATATTCTGTAATCCGCTCGGGAGAAGATCTAAGAAAGCGTCTTACTTTCACATTAGCCCGGCTGAAAAATCCCCACTATGGATCCTTGGCCTGGTCGACCTGGGCTGGGCGGGTCCGATTTGCCTACCCTGCCGTTAACCCCGTCAGTTAAGAGCTTGGGAGTTGTGTTGGACTCCTGGCTGACCATGGAGGCCCAGGTCTCCGTGGTCAGCCTCCTCATTCTATCACCTCAACAGGCTGGGCGACTGGCACCCTACCTGTCCAGGGACGACCTGGCCGCGGTAATCCAAGCGACGGTCATCTCGAGATTAGACTACTGTAATGCCCTCTACGTTGGCCTTCCCTTGTCGACAATCCGGAAACTCAAGCTAGTGCAGAATGCCGCTGCTCGCCATGCTGGCAGGAGTGCCAGTGAGGGAGCACATTACACCTATTCTCCGGCAACTGCACTGGCTTCCTGTGGAGTGCCGGTGCCTTCAAGGTGTTGGTTTTGACCTGTAAGGCCTTGCACGGCCTAGGGCCTGAGTACCTGAAGGACCGCCTTAACCCGTACTTGCCCCGAGATCACTGCGTTCAGGTGAACAGAATCTCTTATTAATTCCATCAGTCCGCTCCTGCCGGGCGACTAGACAAAGGTCTTTTTCTGTGGCAGCACCAGTGCTCTGGAACGCCCTCCCAGACAATGTCCGGGCCATCTCTGGAGGCCCGTTCCGGAGGGCGGCAAAGGAGCCCGGGAGCGAGTCACGGCATACCGGACCAAGAACTATGCTTATGTCCTCTCACCCGTATTGGTCGATGTAACCTGTTTTAGATGTGGTTTTATGTTATTGTGTTTTTAATCAGGGTGTCATGTAATGACAAGCCGCCCATGTATCTTACTGTGATCCACCGAGCCTGCTGGGAGGAGCGGAATACAAGAGTGAACAATAAATAAATAAATAAATAAATTATTGTAGTCTACTCCCCTGGTTTGCTGCACTAAGGAATTGTCCCAGGATTTCACGGGATGGAAGCATGAGGCTCAAGAGGTGGTATAGAACTGTATAGTATGGATCTTTTCCACCTTCCGTGTCATTCATCATTCTGTGACTATCTCTGCTAAAATCTGTGCCTTTGCAAAATATGATTTCTCTTACTTTCCTTAAGAAAAAAAAACTACTTCAGTTAACTTTAGCAGAAAGTTGATTACTCCTTTCTCTCCTTCCCACCTAAATAATAATAATAATAATAACTTTATTTATACCCCACCACCATCTCCCCAAGGGGACTCGGGGTGGCTCACATGAGGGCAAGCCTAATAACACATCAGTAAAACCACACAGCAGCAAACAATAAAACAGTACAATCAATATAATTCACATATAAGCAATAACACACACAAAAAATTTAAAACCTTATGTCCGGGCCGGATGTAATATATTTATTTTTTAAAATAAATAAACACTGGATACGAACAGAGGTAGAATGTATGTAGCAGGAAGGTTTTTAAGTATAATGTGGGGCAGACACCCAACAGGTAATTAAAGTGCTTCTGAGGACATTTTGTGTGGAATTGATCGCAGCAGGGCATTGTTTTCTTTATTCCGGGAAGGCACATTGGAACAGCCACCTTTTCAGGCTCCTCCTAAAGACTGCCAATGTGGGGGCTTGTCTGATAGCTTTGTGAAGAGAGTTCCAGAGTCGGGGGGCCACCACAGAGAAGGCCCTTGTCCCCACCAATCGTGCCTGCGACCGGGGGTGGGGGTGGGGGTGGGGTTGAGAGCAGGCGCTATAATTGTGTATTGGCTCTTCACTGACTAAGATTCAGCGGTGACTCAGAATTCAGGGAGATACGATCTGCAAAATAGCAGCCCTATATAAAGTTTTATAGTTCATAATCAGCACTTTGAATTGTATCCAGAAACCGTGACGGAGTATCGAAATTGGCTTATAAACAATTTAATGAGCAGGCTATTAGGGAAGCTAAAAAGGTTTACTACTCTTCCCTGATAGAGTTGGCTAGCTCACGCCCAGCTCAATTATTTAAGGTGATTTGATCATTGACGACAATTCCGGCAGTCTAAAACGATAGGGAATTGGCTCCAAGGGCTGAGGCTTTCCAGAGCTATTTCGCTGACAAAATTTCGACCCTCCCCCGGGATATCCCAGCCACAATTGATACAATAAGTGAACTTGAGGCTCCGTGGCCACTCGATGGGCGCACCTTCAGCTGTTTCCAACTGCTGGACGCAGCAGCTGTCGATGAGATTTTGGTTGCAGCTAGGCCAACTACATACTCCCTTGACCCGTGCCCCTCCTGGCTAGTTAGATCTTGTTGGGAGGGGTTACGAGACCCCCTGTGTAGGATAATTAACAGCTCCCTTGAGCAAGGAGTGTTCCCAGGGGGTTTGAAGGAGGCCATGGTAAGACCGCTACTGAAGAAACCGAATTTAGATCCTTTGGTTCCCTCCAGTTACCGCCCGGCAGGCATGTAGCCAGGGGGGGCTAAGGGGGCTTCAGCCCCCCCCTCCAAAATTCTCAGGGTGGTCCGCGAGAAGGCCTTACTGGTACATTATTTAAACTGTTATGTTTATTCATATCATGATCTGATCACCATGCTCAATATATCCCACATTAATGGGGTTATTGGGATAACAATACAAAAGGTTTGGTAGGGAAGACCCTCTTCCACCCAGTCTCAGCACCCCCCCGGACCAAACTCACCCCCCCCCCCCGAACCAAAATCCTGGCTACGGCCCTGCCGCCCGGTTTCGAATTTGCCATTCCTGGGTAAGGTGATTGAGAGGGCAGTAGAGGGTCAGCTGCAACAGTTCTTAAATGACACAGCTGGACTTCCGTATTGGGCATGGGACGGAGACTGTGCTTGTCTCCATTACAGACTAACTTCGCTGCCAGTTGGACCATGGAGGGTCAGAGCTGCTGGTGGTGTTAGATCTCACGGCAGCCTTTGACACGGTCGATCACACATTATTGACCCACCGTTTAGCCGTGACAGGAGTTATGGGGACTGCCCTTAAATGGGTGGCCTCCTTTCTTCAAGACTGGGGGGGGGGGGTGGCTTCTGGGAGACTCCCATTAAGTTGTGGGGTTCCCCAGGGAGCTATCCTCTCCCCTTTATTGTTTAATATCTATATGTGTCTACTTGCCCAATTGGTTCGTGATTTTGGTCTGGAGTGCCATCAGTACGCTGATGACACCCAGCTGGTGTTGAGAATGGATGGCAGGCCGGACACCGTACTTGATTGTTTCCATCAATGCCTTGAAGCCATGACTGGATGGCTGCATTCTAGCCGGTTGAAGGTGAATCCATCGAAGACGGAGATCCTATGGCTGGGTCGTCCTGGTGTCGGTGAGTGCCGGTTGCCTACCCTGGATGGCGAGCAGCTAAGCCCGTCATCTTTGGTAAAAAGTCTGGGGGTCCAATTTGACCCATTGCTATCGATGGAGACTCAGGTCTCCACGGTTAGCAGGTCTGCATTCTTCCATCTCTGACAGGCTAGGCGACTGGCTCCTTACCTATCCAGGAATGACCTAGCTATGGTGATGCAGGCAACGGTCATCTAGAGGCTAGACTACTGTAACGCCCTCTACATCGACCTTCCCTTGTCGACAACCTGGAAACTAAAGCTGGTGCAAAAGGCTGCTGCTCGATTGCTGGTGGGAGCATCGACAAGAGAGCACATTACACCAATTCTACAGCAATTGCCCTGGCTACCAGTAGAGTTCCGGATTATCTTCAAGATGCTGGTTTTGATCTTTTGCCTTGTATGGTCTAGGGTCAGTGTGCCTGAGGGACTGCCTCACCCCATATGTTCCCCCAAGATCGTTGCGATCAGAAGAACAAAATCTTCTGGTGATCCCATCAATCCGTTCCTGCCGCCTTTCAACAACAAGACGAAGAGCCTTTTCTGTGGTGGCGCCGACTTTATGGAACGGGTTACCAGACGGAACTCGTGCCATCACAGAGTTAGTCCCCTTCCGGAGGGCCTGCAAGACATTCCCTTTAAGGCAGGCTTTCAATCTAGGCGCCTCCTGGTAATCCTGTCCATACCCTTGTGTTTTTATATATCCAAACTGTTTTTATGTGTATTTTATTGTTTTTATGTAAACCACCCCGAGCCTGCAGGGAGGAGCGGTATATAAAAGTGAATAATAAATAAATAAATAACTGGCATCCAATTGAGGTGTTGCAATAGAGGCATAGTATGATCTTTGTAACCTGCCCTGGCTAACTGTTACTTTGCATCAGTTGAAGTTTCCAAACATTCCTCTAAGGCAGTGTTTCCCAACCTTTTTTGAGCCGCGGCACACTTTTAACATTAAAAAAATCCGGGGGCACACCACCAACCAAAATGACACAAAATGACACTCTAACACAGTAAAGAACGGCTGGGGTTGGTGGCCTGCTGGGAACAGCTGCTGGGAGTGCGAAGCCGGGAGGGGCAGAGCCAGGCTGCGCCATGCCCCGCCCCTTCCCCCCAGCTTCACCTCTCCCAGCAGTTGCTCCAACCTTGAGGGGGCAGTGCCAAGCCAGCGGTGCCAGAGCCAGCACAATGCTGGCTTGGCACTGTCCCCTCAAGGCTGGAGCAACTGCTGGGAGTGCCGAAGCCGGGGAGGGGCAGAGCCAGGCTGCGCCATGCCCGCCCCTACCCCGGCTTCACCTCTCCCAGCAGCTGCTCCAGCCTTGAGGGGCAGTGCCAAGCCAGCGGTGCCAGAGCCAGCACAATGCTGGCTTGGCACTGTCCCCTCAAGGCTGGAGCAACTGCTGGGAGTGCGAGCCGGGAGGGGGCGGAGCCAGGCCGCGCCATGCCCCGCCCCCTACCCCCGGCTTCAGCTCTCACAGCAGCTGCTCCAGCCTTGAGGGGGCAGTGCCAAGCCAGCGGTGCCAGAGCCAGCACAATGCTGGCTTGGCACTGCCCCCTCAAGGCTGGAGCAACTGCTGGGAGTGCGAAGCCGGGAGGGGGCAGAGCCAGGCTGCGCCATGCCCTGCCCCTCCCCCCGGCTTCACCTCTCCCAGCAGCTGCTCCAGCCTTGAGGGGGCAGTGCCAAGCCAGCGGTGCCAGAGCCAGCACAATGCTGGCTTGGCACTGTCCCCTCAAGGCTGGAGCAACTGCTGGGAGTGCCGAAGCCGGGGGAGGGGGCAGAGCCAGCCCGTGCCATGCCCACCCCTACCCCAGCTTCAGTTCTCCTACAGGCCGCGCCATCCCCCACCCCCTCCCCCAGCTTCAGCTCTCCTACAGAGGAGGAGCATGAGCGGTGGACGGGCTTCAGTGGGCGGGGCTCCTCCTCCACACGGCTTCAGCGAGCGAGGGGCGAGAGTCATGGCGGATTGGAGGCTGGCTGGGGGAAACGGCCGAAGGAGGCGGCACCCCGGTCCCCTCTTCTTTTTCTTCGCCACTGCCCGGCACTTCCTCCTCCCCCAAGCAGCAGGAAGGGGGAAGGAAGGGGGGGCAGAGAGCTTTTCTCGCGGCACAGCAGGAGGTCCGTCACGGCACACTAGTGTGCCACAGCACACTGGTTGAGAAAGACTGCTCTAAGGCAGTCCCAAATAAAGTTATAGTCCAAAGAGGATGTCACTAACTAAGGCAAGTACCACTATGACCAGATCCAGCGCCTCAAGGAACGGATGCAAAAGCAGCCCGGTTTACTGCTGAAACCGGGGTCTCCAGGTTCAAAGTTGACTGCAGAAGTACATCCAAATTACAAACCCCATTTATTTATTTATTTATTATTTATTTATTATTTCGCATTTGTCTGTCGCCCCCCCCCCCCCCCAACGGCTCGGGGCGACTTACAACAATTCGTAAAATACAATTGTCAGATAACTCATAAACCACAGTAATACCATTAAGATGGAATTACAATTAGAACAGCTGAAGCAACAAATGGAGTCGCAGTGGGCTGACAGCTAGGCGGTGTGAGCTACAGTTTAGCTAACTCCGAAAGCTTGTTGGAACAGCAATGTCTTAACTGCTCTCCTGAACGGGAGGAGGCCCTGGGTGGCACGGATGCCGGTGGGCAGTGCGTTCCACATGGTAAGGGCTGCAACAGAGAAAGCCCGGCGGCGGGTTGCGGACAGATGGTAGGTCTTCACATTTGGGATGACCAGGAGGTTTAGCTCTTCGGAGCGCAGTGATCTGGTGGGATGGTATGGGACAAGGCGGTCCCGCAGGTACACTGGCCCCATACCATGTAAGGCCTTAAAAGTCAGGACTAACACTTTGAAGGCAATCCGGCATTCAATTGGGAGCCAGTGCAGTTCGCGCAGGATTGGCGTGATGTGGTGGCCAATCGGGACCCCTGCCAGGAGTCGCGCTGCAGCGTTCTGCACCAGTTTGAGTCTCCGGATTACCGACAGAGGAAGGCCAATGTAAAGAGTGTTACAGTAGTCCAGCCTCGAGATGACCGTGGCTTGGATCACTGTGGCTAAGTCGCGCCCGGGACAAATAGGGGGCCAGCTTCCTCGCCTGGCGTAGATGGAAAAATGCTACCCTGCTGACGCTGGAGACGTGGGCCTCCATCGACAACAGGGGGTCCAAGGTTACTCCTAAGCTCTTAACAGAGGGCGATGGAGATAATGTCACGCCGTCCAGGGTTGGAAGCTACAGCCCGGAGGACCCAGCCACAGGATCTCCGTCTTTGCCAGATTCACCTTCAACCTACTGGCTCGCAGACATCCAGTAACGGCCTCAAGGCAACGATGGAAATTATCGGGTACGGATTCAAGGCTGCCCTCCATCTTCAAGATAAGCTGGGTGTCATCAGCGTACTGATGGCACACCAGCCCAAAACTCCGCACCAGCTGGGCAAGTGGTCGCATATAGATGTTAAATAAGAGGGGGAGAATAGCCCCTGTGGAAACCCGCAAAGAAGCGGGGAAGCCCCGGATACATCCTTGCCCCTCCTCACTCGTTGTAGCCGGTTCCGGAGGAAGGAGGTCACCCAATTAAGGGCTGTCCCCCTAACTCCGGCCCTGGTAAGGCGGTGAGTCAATAGATCATAATCGACTGTATCAAACGCCGCTGTGAGGTCCAATAACACGAGCGCCGATCCGCCCTGATCCAGCTGGCAGCGCAACTCATCCGAGATGGAGACCAGGACCGTCTCCGTCCCATGCCCCGGACGGAAGCCGGACTGGAAGGGGTCTAGCCAAGCTGCGTCATCTAGGAAGGACTGCAACTGCTCCATTGCTGCCTTCTCAATTACCTTGCCCAGGAACGATAAATTCGAAACCGGGCGGTAGTTGGAGGGGACCGTTGGATCTAATCCCGGCTTCTTCAACAATGGAGAGACCACCGCCTCTTTTAAATCCATAATACCTGATCTGCCCTCCCATAGAGCAAGGCACCTTGTCTTGTCTGAATTAAGTTTCAATTTTTTTTGTCCTTCTCCTAATGGAGTAAGGGTCGGGCTTTAGCATAGCAGATTAACCACCAGCTGCCGTAAATCTTGCCGACCAAAAGGTCGACAGTTCGAAGCCTGGGTCAGGGTGAGCTCCTGGCCTTTAGCCCAGCTTCTGCCTGCCTAGCAGTTTTGAAAACATCATTTTGAGTAGATAAATAGGTACCACTTAAGCGAGGAATATTTAAGGCGTCCATAAGGAAATGACAGAAAAAATGCCAGTGATTTGATCAAGGAGGAAGCGGAGCAACAGCCTCCCCCCCCCCCCCAGGCCGGAACCGAGCACAAACCTCCAAGATGCCGAAGATGGGAAAGCTTATATATAGAGTACCTCCATCTATGTACAGTTGTCTGTGTATAACAGCATTGCATATTTGCCGTATATATGTTCTGTGATCTACTCCAAGTCCTATTTATTTACTTATCACACTTTTATCCTGCCTTTTTCAGCCCAAAGGCAACTTAGGGAGGCGTACAGACTGGCAACAATTAGATGCTGAACACACATAAATATATAGTTTAAAACAGGTTAAATCACAAAATAAAATTCATATATAAACAATTTAAAACTATACAAATCAATGAGTTCCAGGGAATACACCGGGAATGTGGCGCAACTGGCTAAATGTCAGCTGCATAAGATCTCTCTGGCTAAGTGTCAGCTGCATAAGATCTCTCTGACCAGTAGGTCATGAGTTCAAGGCCTGCCCGGGTTGAGGTGGGTGCTCAACCTTTAAGTGTAGCCTGCTGTCGACCTTTGCAGCCCAAAAGACAGTTGCATCTGTCAAGTAGGAGATTAAGGTACCACATTAAGTGGAGAGGCAAATTTTGACTGAATTATGAGGCCATTAAAGAACTCCAGGAATGCTGAGGAATGCGGAAGGAACAACAAGGGACGCTGGGAACGCTGAGAGATGAGGAGTGCGTCAGCTCCCCCTGGTGGCCAGAGTTTGCCTCTGTTCGTCTATATGTTGTGTATGTGGAAAAACAGCAGGAATTATCTGCTAGTATGTGTACCTGTAATCCGCTCTGAATCCCCTTCGGGTTGAGAAGAGCAGAATATAAATAAAGTAAGCAAATAAATAAATAAATCCATGTCCATTTGCATCGTTTAAGCCATTCCATATTCGTTCACAATACTGAGTTTATCTGGTTACAACGATGTCCCAAAAGCTTGCTCGAAGAACCAGGTTTTTACCCCTTTCCTAAATGTCAAGAGGGAGGGGGCTGATCTAATATCCCCAGGAAGGGAGTTCCACAGCCGAGGGGCCACCACTGAGAAGGCCCTGGGGTGAGAAGGGCGGAATAGAAATACTATAAATAAAAACTAATATTCATTTCTCAGTGACTCATTGTGTGCCCTAACCTTTATTCTCTTGACCTTTGAAACTGTCTATATTTAGTTCTTTTTTGGGGATGGGTAAAAGGGACTATCATTTCTTTTCAGTCATGTGGGTAAAAGTGTATGTGGAGCAATTGCAGAACAAGGACGGCACAGTCATAACTCAAAGTTCAAATTCATGAATATGAGGAATGATGTCATGGCTCTCCCACCTACTTATTTTGAAAGTTAGTTATTCCTATAGAGGACATTTTTCTCTCCACCTAAAATAAATAACACTTAAGATAGTTATCTACAGTCTAACACTTCTAGATAACATTGAGTTGCTAAAGTAGTCCAAGTCATTTGTTTTTGTTTAATTTGTAAAAAATGTTAAAAGGCTATACTTGCATTTACGGAACATATTAAGGAAATCTGAAGCAGTGTGCTTTGTGTGTTTGCTATTTACATTCTGAATTTCAGTTTGTTTGTGGAAAATTAACAAATCTCTGCAATGAATTAATTAATAACATAATGTTTCCAATTATTATTTTACTATATCTCCACAATTAATTGGAAACATTTGAAAGTCGATCCACCTTGGAAGCTGAGTGGATGGCTACTGCAAATGTGGAACTTTTTCAGCCTCTTTTTAAGCAGAACAGCCCCAAAACATTATACAGTGGTCCCTCACTACTTTGTTGTTCACTTTTCGTGGACTCACTGTTTTGCGGTTTTCCAATATGGACTTAAGAGCTTTTGTCTGAATGGAGAGCGGATAAACTACTGTAACGCACTCTACGTTGGCCTTCCTCTGTCGGTGACCCGGAAGCTCAAGCTGGTGCAGAACACTGCCGTCCGACTCCTGTCTGGCACCCCAGCAGGTTGTCATATCACACCTACTTTGCAGGATCTGCACTGGCTCCCAATTGAGCACCGGATCACCTTCAAAGTGTTGGTACTTACCTTTAAGGCCTTGCACGGCCTGGGGCCAGCGTATCTGAGGGACCGTCTCTCCCCATATTGCCCTACGAGATCACTCCGGTCTGAAAACTCCAACCTACTGGAAATTCCATCGGCCAAGTCATGTAGGCTAATGGTAACCCGCAAGAGAGCGTTCTCCGTGATCACTCCCACGTTGTGGAACGCCCTCCCGGCGGAGACGCGTGCTCTCCAGGACCTCTTGCCCTTCAGGCGGGAATGCAAGACGTATCTTTTTCAACAAGCTTTCGGCCTATAGGTGCCGTTAGTGCAGAGCCCGCCGATACAGTTGTATACCGTTCGATCATGATGTTTTAATTCTGTTGTTTTATAAAATGTGTTGTGCTCGAATGTGTTTTAAAGTGTTTTTATTGTACCTTGCTTGCTGTGAGCCGCCCCGAGCCTCCCGGGAGTGGCGGCCTAGAAGCCCAATAAATAAATAAATAAATAAAATAAAATAAAGCCGGAGCCGAGGATTATGTGAACAACACATTCAAGGAGGGTTATGTAGTGTATAAGTGTGTGGGGATGGTTTATAAAGACTTAAAATAGTGTATAACTACTATAATAATGTATAAATATTAAAATAAATATAGCATCCCTACTTTGCGGATTTGCACTTTTCACAGATGGTCCTGGAACATAACGCCAGCCATAAGTGAGGGAGCACTGTATACCATTTAAGTCAGGGGTTGGGAACCTTTTTGACTCCCGAGAGTCACAAAAGCAAAATATTAGGAAATATTTATTTCAGTGAGACACACACACATGGAATATATATATATATATATATATATATATATATATATATATATATATACATACTGAATTCAACTAAATGTGAGAATATACTCAACTTATCAAATCCATAATTTTATTATTATTGGAGAAAGGAGGATATAAGTTATCATCACAAAATACAGAGTTAGGGATATACCCGCTGTTTAAGATGACTCGGCTTTCAGCACCTCCGTAGTTTCCTGACTCCCTTGGGTTCAGCGCCATGGCCGTGTCTCGAAGCAGGGGCTGCTGCCGGCGCACCCTCGCCATCTTGGATGGAGGGTGGGAGAGTCAATGCGTGGGCCAGACCAGGTGCAGCGTGCAGGTGAGAAAGGAAGGAGGGAGGTGCTGGCAAGGCTCGCCAGCAGCAGCAGCAGCAGCCTGCTTGGAGGCTTCTGAGGAGCTGAGCGAGGCGGAAGGGGGCTCGAGCCGCCTTCGCCCCAAATTCTGCGCGCGCAGCTCTCGGCTGCCCCTTCCCCAGGCCAAACAGTCCGGAGTCCCACCTTCAAGCTACCTGAGGAGAACCAACGCTGCTCCAGGCATGGCTGCCGAGGACCCCCGGCTCATCCCTGGGGCTCCCAGCTGCCTCTGCTGGTGCTGCAGCTCTCCTTCTCCCTCGGTCTTGGTGAGGAGGAGGAGAACCATTATCTCCTTCCCTCCCTCAGTCACTCTCCTCGGGGCTGAGCTCCTTTGGCCAGGCTCAGCCGCCCCCCGTCCCGCACTACGCAAGGTGCGGCCGGCCAAGGAGGCGACCCATGCGCAGCTTGGGTTGCTATTCCTCCTTCCCACGTGCACTTCCGAGTGATGTGTGTGTGTTGTTGCGTGCTCCTGTCCGTTTGCTTGCTTCCTTTCCTGGGTTGGAACCTGGCTAAACTGTAGGAAACAAAGGGTGGTAATAAACGGACATTTCTCTGGGTGGAAAGAGGTGAGAAGTGGCGTACCCCAAGGTTCAGTTTTGGGTCCGTTACTTTTTAATTTATTCATTAATGATCTGGATGTAGGAGTGAATTCTGAGGTAGCAAAGTTTGCAGACGACACTAAATTGTTCAGGGTAGTTAAATATGAAACTGATTGTAAAGAGCTCCAGAAAGATCTCTCGAAATTGAGTGAATGGGCAACAAAGTGGCAAATGCATTTTAACCTAAACAAGTGTAAAGTCATGCACATCGGGGCAAAGAACCCCAACTACACCTACAAATTGATGGGGTCAAAGCTTTCCGAGACAAACCAGGAAAGGGATCTTGGGGTTTTGGTGGACAGCTCAATGAAGATGTCAACCCAGTGCGCTGCAGCAGTGAAAAAGCAAATTCTATGCTTGGCATGATCAGGAAGGGAATCGAAAATAGGTCAGCAAATGTTGTATTACCTCTCTACAAATCGATGGTGAGGCCACATCTGAGTACTGTGTACAATTCTGGTCTCCGCACCTTAAGAAGGATATAACGGAACTGGAAAAGGTACAGAAAAGGGCAACAAGAATGATCCAAGGGATGGAGCGGCTCCCTTATGAAACCAGGTTGCAACGCCTTGGTCTTTTCAGCCTTGAAAGACGGCGTTTAAGAGGTGACTTGATCGAAGTGTATAAAATCATGCATGGGATAGAAAAGGTGAATAAAGAAAACTATTTTCTTTGTCACAAAACACTAGGACTAGAGGGCACTCCTGAAGCTCCAAGGTAGGAAAATTAGGACTAATAAAGGGAAATATTTCTTCACCCAGAGGGTCATTGGGTTATGGAACTCACTTCCAGAAGAGGTTGTGACAGCTGTCAGCCTGAACAACTTCAAGGCAGGATTAGACAGATTCATGGATACCAAGGGTATCGGTAGTTACTGAAAAGGACATTCAAGTGCCACCTCGGAGTTGGTTGAGGTAGGCAGGATTTCCCGGGTACTGGTTGTGGGGGTCGGGAGCAGGTCAGGTTTTGCCCTCCCTTCTGCTCGAGATCCCCGTGTACAACTGGTGGGCCACTGTGTGATACAGAATGCTGGACTAGATGGGCTGAGGTCCGATTCAGCATGGCTCTTCTTATGTTCTTATGTTCTTATGTTCTTATGTTCTTTCCTATCTTCTTCACTGCGCGTTGCTCTCAGGCGGGCAAAAACAAGGGCAGCCTGGCAATGCGCCCTTTGAGTTGCTCTGTTCGTGCTCAAAGTGGGCAAGGGAGGGGAGAGCTGTGGAGAAGGCATCGACACGTCTGTTTTTTCTTTTCCGGGCGAAGTAGCCTCACTTCCCTCCCTCCTTCTTTAGGACCGAATGAAAAGGGCATTCTGAGGGACCGTGGTGCTTTTTGGATGGGGCAATGCTTCCCCACATGGAGCCAAAGCGGCAGCGGTGACTGGCTATGAGAGCTGGCTCTCCATGTTGCTTCTCAGCTGCGCGTGCGGAATTTGAGGCGAAGGAGGGCAAAGGTGGCGCGCGCACCTGAGAGCCGGCATGAAGAGCTGCACGTGCCGCCTTCGCCCTCCTTTGCCCCAAATTCCGCGTGCGCAGCTCCGCTAGAGGCAGGGCCAGCGCCAAGCTCTCCATGCCACCTCTCAGCTGCGTGCGTGGAATTTGAGGTGAAGGCCGCGCGCGCAGCTGAGAACCGGCATGTGAGGGACAGGCGGAGAGCCAGATGCAATCCTCGAAAGAGCCACATATGGCTTGCAGGCCATAGGTTCCCAAGCCCTGATTTAAGTGGTATGTTTGCCCAGAATAAGAGATGGGATGTGAGTGAAGTGAATGAATCAATGGAAGCATTTAAAGTATCCTTTTAAATACCTGGTTAACATTTTCACAGCTGCTCAGAATTGCTCATATGTTGCTAGTGAAAGAAGAGTTGGCTTGATGCCTTGTAATGAAATGGACTTTTGTCCAGAGATTGGCTTGTTTTGTAATTTGCACTCTATGTCACAATATCACACAAGTTTGCACAATTCAAGACAGTAATTCTATATGAGCTTAGTTGTTGAAGTACATACAAGATTCAAGGAGTTGTAGTTATCCATAATTTCGTAAAGGTTGCCTACTTACATTCATTGATTGAGATTCAATTCTTGAATAGTTAGATGTACAATATTATGCAGCAAATTAAGGAAAACCAAGACTATCCATTTTGACATTCTCTTCTCTCTCGCCCCTCCCAGCTCCTTTTTGGGAAAACATTGTCCCTTTTTTGCGCAAGAGCTTTGACGGTAGATGGGACTCTGTTTAAGCTGCCTTATCTGCTGTTTCTTTCAGTGGAACATCATATAGTGCACATTCTTAACAGTTTGTTTCTTGTACTTATGGTAAATTATTAATCTGCTCTTTCCAATGGAGCAATCTCTTACATCTGTGCTGATGATGAATTTGGCTTTCACACAGAGCAAAGATGTGGCTCTTCATCGCAGTGGCAGCCTTGGTCCAAGGCCTTGTAACTTCAGAAGTGTTCAAGAGAAATGCGGATCCAGAAACGGCTATGAACATTGTAAGTCATTGAGCCTTCTCTTTTAATATATCCACTTCAGTTTAAGGCATTTATTTAAGCCTTAGAACTACTCTAAAGTATGATGGCCAATCTTCCAGATATTTGGAAAATTGGGCATCACACTCCCAGCAAACCCACTGACCAGTGGGTTTGCTGGGAGGAAGCATTGTGTGATTTATTTTCATAACACACACATGTGGATGTACACATAGACCTTGCTGTTCCAGGACTTTTGCATCACCAAGCGTGACTTGTTCTGCTCACAAACAAAACACTCCCCACCACCCAGCCCCATGTGTCCCTCTTAACATTTCAGAAAAGACGAGATTGGATATGTCTTTAATTAGGAGATGTAAATGATTATGTTTTTATTACTCTTAATGTTTTAAATGTTTTATGGTGTTCTTGAGCATCGAATTGTAGCCTCTGTAAACCGCTCTGAGTCGCCCGAAAGGCTGAGAAGGGTGGTATATAAATACAGCAAATAAATAAATAAATAAATAAATATTTCTCTCACCTGTCTTCCAGTCTGAAAGCTTAAACACAAGTATTATTCTGAAGTGAAATTCTGTAAATGTCTGTAAAGGACCTTTAATTCTTCCTTTTTTTCAGAGATGGTGTGTACGCAGCTGTCCTGTTTTGCATTATTTATCCCACAATTATATGGAACAAAATGCACAGACCTGAGTTGCATTTGCTAAATTAAATTTACGTAATGCACAGACTTGAGCTACATTTCAAAGATCATAGACTCATGGAGTTGGAAGAAACTACAAGGGTCATCCAGTCCAGCCTCTTGTCATGCAGGAATTTGTCATATTCTTTATTTTGATTGCAGTTCCCAGCATCTCTCACTACTGGCAAAGGCTGATGGCATCTGCATATTATAGCACCTAGAAGGCCACGTGATCCCAGAAAGAAATTGACCTTATTACCATTTACTAGGCATGGTTTCGAATTCAAAAATGGCGGTTCTAAAATCAAATGGGGGGGGGGATTTTTTTTGATTAGTAAAAGAAAGACTTACAAAAAATTTCCAAAATTTCTAAAATGTAACTTAAGTACTAACGAAATCGTTAGTAGTTCGTATGCCAGCGCATGCGCATTCAGATGAGTTTTGGCCTACAACTCCCAGAAATCCTAACAGCTGGTAAATTGGCTGGGATTTCTGGGAGTGTAGGAAAATAAAACTTGAATAAACCACACTGAATTCTAGATGGGACTCTCCAAATAGGAAGGAGGGTGGGATGGAGGGAGGGGGGGGGTATTCTATTCTTGGAAGCAGCAAAAAAAGGAGGAGGCCCCCCTCGCTCCTCGCTGCCTCTCTCTCACCCCGATTCTGAGGGAGCGAGGGCCCAAGTTTGCCCAGGCTGAGAGGAAAAGGAAGAGGCCTGAGGCTGTGAGGAATGGTGGGAGTTGAAGTCCAAAACACGTACCTGGAGGGCTGAAGCTGGCCCCTGCGATGGGGCATGGCAGCAGAGCAACGGGAAGAGAAGCATCTGAGAGAGCGCAGGGAGAGAGGAGGGAAGCGCGCGCGCGTGTGTGAAGCTGGCCCCTGCGATGGGGCATGGCAGCAGAGCAACGGGGACGAGAAGGCGGGGGGGGGGGAAGCGTGGAGGACTACACTTTCCAGAAAGCATTGCCTACCTAGCAGCAGCGTCACTTCCAGTTCCCCATAGAAATGCGGGAAAAAGAAGAAGCTGAATGAAGGCGGGAAGGAAATGAGGGGGAGAAGACAGGGAGAAGTGAGTACGTAGTACAATAATTAATTAATTAAGAATTAAGAATTTATTACGATCATAACGCAAATTGTTGGCCTCAAGGACCGTAAAAGGAAGTCTACTTCCGGGTCGCGGCAGCGATCCGTAAAAGCTCAAAAGTCCCATTACATACGAATCTCTTACGAATCCTTTTAATTTCCGTTTCATTTTTCTCATGCCTACCATTTACGTGTTTTGGGCATCAATTTATAAAATCCCCAATCAGTATCATCCATATCAGGGAGTTTGAAAGTTGAATTCCAAAACGTTTTGGGGGATCAGAAGTAGAGAACCACTAGCCTAAAGACTTTGGAAAATAACTTTGGAAAACTTTTTCAAACTTACTGTTCTATTTTGGTTTAAAGTAAGTAATCTGCTTTAACGATAGTTGATTTTTCCATACAATAGTATTTTGGACATGTTTCCAAGTTGTAGGAGTATCTTTGTCTTCCATGTTGTGTTTTAGAGGTGGTGAAACATTGTCTTGAGTGACACTTAAAGTGCATTCTCAGTCTTCTCAAAAAAAGAGTAGTCCTTACTGCTTTTCTGTCTTCCAGAGTGAAATTATTACCTTCCAAGGATATCCTAATGAGGAATATGAAGTAGTGACAGACGATGGGTATATTCTCATTATCAACAGAATTCCTCATGGGAAAAGGAGTCCGCCAACCAAAGGTGAGAGTGTGGTGGGAAAAGGAGATAAGTGTATGTGTGTTGGCAGTAGGGTTGCCAACTGTCCCGTATTGTACGGGACGTCCCGTTTCTCAGCCCAGAATTCCGTGTCGCGTTTTTAAAGCTTGTATCCCGTATTGGCAGGACAGGTGGTAGCAGGAGGCAAGGCTCTTTTTGAGTTTGAGGTGGAGGCTCAAGAGGCCTCCTTCTTGTTCTTCATGTCCGCCTGTTCGGCCGTTGCCGTGGCGACGTGAGGAGAGCTGAGAGAGAGAGAGAGAGAGAGAGAATGCAGGACAGGGACGACACTTCTGGCACGCTCTGCTTATTGGCGGAGTGGAGTCCCTGCCAGTGTCCCTCCTTCCGGACACACCTGCGCTGGAGGAGGTGGTGCTGGAGGGGCTGGATGGCATCACTCCGGGAGCCCTCTGGGAGTGCCCTTCCCACCCACGCCCCTCGGAGCCCAGACCTGGGCGCTACTCTGGGCTTCCCTGGCAACCCACGCCGAGCTCTGCTTCGCCCTTCTCCTCAAGCCCTGTCCCCTGCTACACCTATACGACCGGTGAGCCTTGGGGCCACAGCCTCGTGCTCTAGGCCACGCATGGGCCAACTTGGTCCCTTCCAGGTATTATGGACTCCAACTCCCACCATTCCTAACAGCCTTAGATCCTTTCCTTTTCCCCCTCATCTCTTTTCCCTAGAGCAGGGGTGCCCATACTTTTTCAGCATGCGAGCTATTTATAATAAAACCAAGTCAGAAAGATCTACCTACCTCCTCAAGCCTGGAGACGGGGGGCTTGGCACGGCCTGGCTCGCCCCCTCTGGTTTCCACTCTGCCAGCAGCTTTTCCAGGCTTGAGGATGGCAATGCCAAGCCAGCCTTGTGCTAGCTATGCCACCACTGGCTTGGCATTGCCATCCTCAAGCCTGGAGAAGCTGCTGGTAGAGTGGAAGCCAGAGGGGGCGGAGTCAGGCCCGCGCAACCACCCGCCTCCCCCCTCTGGCTTTGGAGCTCCCAGCAGCGTCTCCAGGCTTGAGGACGGCAATGCCAAGCCAGCCTTGTGCTAGCTATGCCACCACTGGCTTGGCATTGCCATCCTCAAGCCTGGAGAAGCTTCTGGGAGTGCCGAAGCCGGGAAGGGGGCGGGTCTTGGCGGGGCTTGGCGTGACCTGGCTCCGCCCTCTCTGAGAAGCACCCCATCCTGGGATCGACCTCCTTCGGTCCCGGGATCGACTGGTCGATCGCGATCGACTTCCTGGGCAGCCCTGCCCTAGAGCTTAAGCGGCCAAGGGGGGAAAGAAAGGCGCCTGAGGCCGTTAGGAATGGTGGGAGTTGAAGTGAATGAATATTTATTTACAAAGTGTCCCTTATTTTTGTGAAGAATCCCGTATTTTTAGGTAAATGTCCCTTATTTCTTATATCAAAAAGTGGCAACCCTAGTTGGCAGAGAGACTCTTGAAGCTTCAGTCCAAAGTAAGTATTGTCTCCAAGCTTTGTGCAAACATTTGTGCAAATGTTTAAATAATGTATATTTTTTCCAGAAATGTAATGGATGAAGGTTGTAGTTTCTGTCTCCCATTTTAAAATCAAACAGTTGCATAACAGCTTTTGTTCGGTAATCTCACTTGTTCACATTATTATATCTAGATGCATGCGCTCGCACACATATTGCAAATGTAAATATGGAGTTCATTCTCCCAAATTAGATTTTATTTCCAAATAACCTGGTTGGCATTGGGAAAGTATGTAAAGTATGGGATATATTGAGCATGGTGATCAGGTCGTGATATGAATAAACATAACAGTTTAAATAATGTACCAGTTAGGTCTTCCCATGGATAACCCTGCCTGCCTGTGGTCATTCTGATCTGATTATTACTAGGTTTTTGATTAATTTACATTAAACAGCTAAATACCTGTTCACATAATTATATATCTGAGTATAATTATGTTATATAATTATCTGAGTATAATTATGTTATATATAATTAGCCACCCTGAGTCCCCTTGTGAGAGAAGGGTGGGGTAGAAATGAAGTTAATAAATAAATATATCTGTATGGATGTGTATATATCTGTATGCATATATTGTAAATACTAATAAATTCTATACATTATTCCCAAATAACCTGGTCGGCATTGGGAAGGATGTAGATTATTACTAACTTTAAAATAATGTATATGGTATGTCACGAATAGACTACTGCAATGCTCTCTACGTGGGGTTGCCTCTGAAGATTGTTCGGAAGCTGCAATTAGTCCAATGTTCGGCAACCAGGTTACTAACAGGAGCGGGCACAGGGAGCATACAACTCCCTTGCTGCGCCAGCTCCACTGGCTGCCAATTAGCTTCCGGGCACAATTCAAAGTGCTGGTTTTAACCTACAAAACCCTATACGGTTCTGGCCCAGTTTACCTGTCCGAACGGATTCTCCCCTACGAACCATCAAGAACATTAAGATCCTCCGGAGAGGCTCTGCTTTCGGTCCCGCTGGCTTCGCAAGCGCGGCTGGTGGGGACAAGAGACAGGGCCTTCTCTGTGGTTGCCCCTCGGCTGTCGAACTCTCTCCCAAGTGATGCTAGGTCTGCCCCTCTCTGTTGTCCTTTAGGAGGCTGGTGAAGACCTGGATGTGGAACCAAGCCTTCCCAGGATAGGCTGAGATTGGCTATTGTCTGAATGTGTGACCACGTTTACAGATTGAGTGGAATTGTTTGATGGCGATGTGGTTTTATGCTGGGTTTTTTTAATGTATTTTAATATGTTGTTGTAGTTGTTTTCAAATTGTATAGCAGTGCTGTCCAACTTCTTCTGACCCAAGGGCCGGAAGAAGTGTCACTGATCACCTCGGGGGCGGTAGGTGATCAGTGAGCAGGGGGCGGGGCCACGCATGGGGGCGGGGCAAGGGCGGGGGTGGCGCCAAGGGCAGAGCGTCAGGCCCGGCCTCTGCCGCGCTGCCCTTGGCGATGCCTACTGCTCCTTTTCGGCGTCTCCCCCGCCCTTCCTAGGGAGGGGGAGCGAAAAAGGCAGAGGCGGCGCCAAGGGCAGGGCGTCAGGCCTGGCGTGACGCGCTGCTCCTGGCGCCGCCTGCTCGCACCGCCGGCTCCCCGCCCTTCCTAGGGAGGGGGAGCCGGGAGCAGAAGGCGGCGCTAAGGGCAGCGCGCCACAGGCCTGGCGTGACGCACTGCCCTTGGCGCCGCCTACTGCTCCTCGCCCGGCTCCCCGTCCTTCCTAGGGAGGGGGGCTAAAAGGGAGCAGAAGGCGGCGCCAAGGGCAGCGTCAGAGGCCTGGCGTGACGCGCTGCCCTTGGCACCGCCTACTGCTCCCGGCGCAGAGAGAGGGACGGAGGGGGCGGTGCAGGGAGGAGGAGCTAGCTCTCTTCCTCCTCCCTGCCCTGCCTCCCCCTCCCCCCGGCCGCCATTTTTTAAAAAAATTAGATTTTTTTTTAAAAAAAATTAAAAATGGCGGCCGGGGGCATAGCGGGGGCCGGAGCCAACAGGCTGGGGGGCCGTGTACGGCCCCAGGGCCGCCAGTTGGACAGCCCTGTTGTATAGCATTGAATTTTTGCTGTTATGCCGGTCTGAGTCCCTCGATAGAGGTGAGAAGGTCGGGGGATAAAAATTTTAAATAAATAAATAAATAAATTCCTAAAAATATTGTAAGATGTGCCGACTCACAGACACATGGCAGGACAAAAATTAATCTACCTCATGAAATATTAAGGATGTAGTAGGTTCAGGCAAGCTTCTCTTTCCCGGAGAGAACTGCCGGACAAGATGCTTCTCTTTTGCCTTGGTCTTCTCAGTTCAGCCATTTTGGGGGAAATCTACAATCACCAAGCTGATTCTTTTTTCTTTGTCAGACATACATCTTATTTCAGATCCCGAAAAACAGGGCAGATTAATAGGTTGGTTATTTTAGTCCTTTGCAATGCTATTAAAAAGAAGCTAGGGGAAGAAGCTAGGGGACGTAGGAGGTGGGAAAGGGGAAGCTGAAGTTTTTTTTTAAAGCACCCGAGTGATACCATGACTTCTTTTAGCAGAACAGGGTAAGAGGCCAAACTCCCTTGTGGATGGTTTCATTGAGGTCATGTGTCGGCAGTGGTCTGAACTGAAGCAAACAGCCAGAACTGATAGTACCGTGTTTTCCCGAAAGTAAGACAGCGTCTTACTTTCTTTTGACCCCCAAAATCCCCACTACGGCTTACTTTCGGGGTACGGCTTACATTAGCCGACGGTACCCTCGAAAGTAAGACGAAAGTAAGAGTACCTCGGCGGCATGGCATGGCTTCCTGGCTGGGCGACGAGAGGCTCCCAGAGGGGGGCTCAAAGGGGCCCGGAATCCTCCTCCTCTTCCTTCCAACGGCGCCTTCCATCCTCCTCCTCTTCCTCCCAGCAGCGCCTTCTCCCTCTCGCCGGTTCTGCCCCCCTCCCTTCAGTTCTGCCCCCAGGGCGACTCAGGCGCTTTTCGCCGCCGCCCGGCTCCCGTTTAAAGCGCGGGCGAGCGGGGTGGCGGCGGGAAAGACACCTGAGCCGCCGTGGGCGGGATCTTCGCTGGCGCCTTCTCCCTCTCGCCGGCGGCGGCTCGCCCTCCTCCCTTCACTGAAGGGAGGGGGCGGAACCGCGAGAGGGAGAAGGCGCTGCTGGGAGGAAGAGGAGGAGGATGGAAGGCGCCGCTGGAAGGAAGGGGGAGGAGGATTCCGGCCCCTTTTGAGCCCCTCTGGGAGCCTCTCGTCGCCCAGCCAGGAAGCCACGCCATGCCGCCCGAGGTACGCCTTACTTTCGGGTACGGTTTATATAAGCCGACCCCTCTGACACCCCCGATACGTCTTACAATCGGGGGTGTCATACTTTCGGGGAAACACGGTGGTTGAGCCCAACTTGGTTGGGCTTTTCTGTTTCTTTCTTTCTTTGCCTGCTTGTCTGTTAATCTGGTGGAGAAGGGACCAGAGCTTAGAAAAGACACTTAAAAACATTTTTTAATTGATTTTATATAAGAAATTACAGCAAAAGTGGGTGAAAACATAAAATAGTGATAGGTAAAGAGAGAGAGAGAGAGAGAGGGAGAGAGGAAGAATGAGGGAAATAGAAAAAATATATAAAATAGTAATAAAAGGAAAATAATATGTGTGAATGTATGTATATATATATCTATATATATAAAAATCGAGTGGTCGTGGGATGTCCGTTATGCACGGCCAAACTATATGCCCCACTAACACAAATCCCACGAAACACATTCCCCCAGACCACGAGGTACATACATAGCACAAAAACCCCACCTCCCTACCTTGCTACCCCAAAAACAGCCCCCCAAAACCGCCCATTGCCTCCCATTCTGCGCTGGCCATGAGCGCTGGAGACAGGGAGAGCAATCGCGCAGGCGCACTCCCTTATTGGGAGACAGAGAGGGAATGAGAGAGACAGAGGGGAGGCCTGAGAGAGGGGGAGGGGGGGAGTGAGACAGAGAGAGACGGGGAAGGGAGAGGGGGGGAGTGACACAGAGAGAACGAGAGGGGGAAAAAGGGGGGGAAATCAGACAGCGAGAGAGAGGAGGGAGAGAGGGAGGGGGGAAGTGAAACAGAGAGAGGGGGGAGGGGAGAGAGAAAACGGGGGAAACAGACAGAGAGGAGGGGAAAAGTGTACATACACACACACATACATACACATCAACACACACATACATACACATACATACACAGACACACAGACAGATACATACACAGACACATACTTACACACATACACAGCCACACACACACAAACATACACACACACATCCATACACATACACAGACACAGACATGCACACACACATACATACACACACACCAACAGACACAGACACACACACATACAAACACACACACATACATACACATACATACATACATACACACACATACAGACACACATACACATAAATACACACAAAAAACACATTGTCAAATCATTTCCAACCCTTACATACCCACTTCCACACATCTCCTAAATAGGGCACAGCAACGCGTGCCGGGTTCAGCTAGTGTGTGTGTTATATATATATATATATATAATAATAAAAACACCCCCCCAAATTGACTTCCCAAAGTCTTTAGGACAGGGGTGCTCATTAGGTAGATCGCGATCGACTGGTCGATCCCAGGACCGAAGGAGGTCGATCCCAGCTGGATGGGGCACTTCTGAGGGGGCGGAGCCAGGCCGCGTGAAACCCTGCCCCCCTTCCCTCCGGCCTCGCAGCTTCTGGAGGGAAGAGGGAATGCCAAGGCAGTAGTGGCATAGGTAGCCACTACTGGCTTGGCATTCCCCTCTTGCCTCCAGAAGCTGTGGAAACGTTAAAGCCAGAGGGGAAGGGGGCGGAGCCAGGCCGTGCAAAGCCCCGCCCCCTTCCCCCTGCTCTGCCCTTTTAGCTTTAACTATTGAACTGTTTTATGTGTTTTATGTGTAAGTCGCCCGGAGCACTGACGTGGAGGGCGACTCATAAATAATAAAATCAATCAATCAATCAATCAATCTTTCAGACTTGGTTTTATTAGAAGTAGCTCGCATGCTGAAAAAGTGTGGGCACCCCTGCTTTAGGAGATCTTAGAAAAGACACTTGTTTTTTAAAATGGATTTTATATAAGAAATTACAGCAAAAGTGGGTGAAAACATAAAATAGTGATAGGTAAAGAGAGAGAGGAAGAGTGAAGCTAATAGAAAAAAATATAAAAAATAGTAATAAAAGGAAAAATAATGTGTGTGAGTGTATATATATATATAATAGAAAAAGGGAAATAATAATAATAATAAAAACACCCCCCCTCCCCCCAATTGACTTCCCAAAGTCTTTAGGAGATCTTAGAAAAGACACTTGTTTAACTCCCAGAACCTAATGGAAAAGTTGTCTGTGCCCTTAGCCGCTCTTGGAGGTACCACTCAACTTTATGATAGAAGCAGAGTGGTCCAAGAAGTCTGGACTGATAAAAGACATTGAAAAATAATTTTGGGGAACGGTTTGCCTACGCTTGCTTTAACTTAACAGAGAAAGATAGGACAACCTGAGGTTGCCGGATTCAAGAAGCCAGACTGAAGCCCTTTCCACATAGCTGTATAAAATCCACATTGAACTGGATTATATGGCAGCGTTGACTCAGATAACCCAGTTCAAAGCAGATATTGTGGATTATTTGATATTCGGGGTTATATGGCTGTGTGGAAGGGCCCTATGGAATAATCTTAGAAAGTGCGATTTTTGGAATTTGAGCCAAAGGTTATGTCATAAAGTAAAATAATTGAGCACCACGATCAATGTACTAAGCTAGTGGTTCTCAACCTGTAGGTCCTCAGGTGTTGTGGCCTACAACTCCCAGAAATCCTAGCCAGTTTCTCAGCTGTTAGGATTTCTGGGAGTTGAAGACCAAAACATCTGGGGAGCCACAAGTTGAGAACCACTGTCTAAGCTCTTGCTTAGTCTTTCTCTCCCATATTGACTGAAATAAAGAGGAGGGAGGAAGCTTGTTTTCTGCTGCCCTGGAAACTAGGATGCGGAGCAATGGCTTCAAACTACAAGAAAGGAGATTCCATCTGAACATTAGGAAGAACTTCCTGACTGTGAGAGTTGTTCAGCAGTGGAACTCTCTGCCCTGGTGTGTGGTGGAGGCTCCTTCTTTGGAGGCTTTTAAACAGAGGCTGGATGACCATCTGTTAGAGGTGCTTTGAATCCAATTTTCCTGCTTCTTGGCAGGGGGTTGGACTGGATGGCCCATGAGGTCTCTTCCAACTCTATGATTCTAAATGAATGTGCCACATCTATATAAATATATATAGACTAGCTGTACCTGGCACGCGTTGCTGTGCCCTATTTAGGAGATGCGAGAAAGTCTGAGTATGTAAGGGTTGGAATTGATGTTACTTATGGTCTTGGTGGGGTCATGGCTGTGTCGTTGTGGGTTGTTCTGGTGGGTGGGATGTTGAAGTCCTGTGGAGTTGTCGGTGTGTGGTGTTGCTGGCGTTCTGCAGAGCTTGTGGATATACAATGTTTTTTGTCTTTCCGTCTGCTGTGTTGATGTAGAGGTTCTGTGGTTTCCCAACTCTGGAGCACGCTACGTAGAGTTGTCCGTGGGAGAATCATTCTGTGTCAAGGTCTATGCCACAGATTTGTAGTGTTTGTCCTTGAGCTAGTGTAGTGCAGTGTCTTTCTGTTCTGGCGTTTGTCCTGCCCTATTTTGTGTGATGTATGTAGCGTTGCGAGTGTGTCGTCCGATACTGTTCTTTTTAGGAGGCATGGCTTGTCTTTTGGGTCAGCTTATGTCTGTGTGGAGTGAAGGAATGGCATACAAATGGGTTGAGTAGTAGACGCAAGGTCGTGTTATGTGCGTATTGTGTTGTGTGTAGGTATTACTTTTGTGTTATTCTGGGGGTATGTGTTTGTCAATGGTGCCTGTGTCCCTGGTGCCCTATTTGTCTCCCTCTTAGATCTTGACCGTGGCAGTTTAACCCTCAACTGAAATCACTCAGCATTCTAAGTGGCTTTGCCCACCGTTACTATGGTAACTGATGTTGGCCAATGGGTTTTGCTGGCTGCCGCAGAGGATGCTGGGAAATGTAGTTTTTTTGTATTGTTGTTTTGGGGGCCTTCTAGGTTTTGGGGGGGAGTTTCTTTGCTAAAAACCTTCCTTGCCTGAGGCCTATTTGTGTTGGCAAGTTTGGTGTCTCTGCCTTGGAAGGTTTCTCTGTCTCTGTCAGTTGTTCGACGACGGGACCTCCTTTATATAATAGATAATTATACAACATGAAATCTGTGAACATGCAGCAAAGGAAATATCATCCTACTTTGGAAGTAAAGAATTCCTTGTTCTTATTCTTTGAATTTATTTTAGATTAAAAACCAGTGTGGAATCAACACTAGGTTTCTTTTATACTTTTTTTTAATTGCCTTGTACATCACTTGTATTGAGTAAACTGTTTCACAAATAGATTCTTTGAAGCGTTTAGTTTTCAACTTCATTCTAAATAGAAGCTCACAGGAGAGACTCTTTATCTTCAGTTTATTGCTGCAGCTGCTCCTATTTAATCTTTATCTCTTGGGAGTACATTTCATTGTATGTTCCTGTGTGGCCAAGGGTCATAATAGATAGCTCTTGCTGTCCCCTTGAATTCTGTGTACCTGTATTGGTATTAGAAACCCAAGCACAAATGTTTGCACACGTGCTCTAATAAAGAGAGCTTTCCTAAGTGGCTCCTAAGACCGGCATTTTGATTCTCCATGCTTGTAAATGGTATGAGGTGACACTATGATCACATTTATGCCCCTTGGCCTTTTTATCTTCCATATCGCTGTTAGAAATGAGTCACGCCAGAGTCAAGTTCTCCTTTTTTTCTGCTAAGTCTCTGCACCTTAAATCTATATTAGGAATGGAATAATCACAGTACTAGTTGTAAACTTCCGTATAGCTTCCGAGAGGGCCCCACTGCTCTGTGGGGTCCCTCAAGGGGCTATACTCTCCCCGTTGTTATTTAACATCTATATGCGGCCACTTGCTAGTCTAGTACGAAGTTTCAGGCTGGAATGTTATCAGTACGCTGGTGACACCCAGCTTGTTCTGAGGATGGAAGGACGACCAGGCTCCGTACCCTCTTGTTTCCAACAGTGCCTTGAAGCCATTACTGGTTGGCTGCATGCCAGTAGATTGAGGGTGAATCCAGCAAAGATGGAGATACTGTGGCTGGGGCGTCCGGTGGGTGGGGCGGTCCAGCCGCCTACCCTGGATGGCGAGGCACTATGCCCGTCACCTTCTGTAAAGAGCCTTGGGGTTATTTTAGACCCTTTGCTGACGATGGAAACTCAGATTTCCAGTGTCAGCAAAACCGCTTTCTTCCATCTGCGGCAGGCTAGGCGGCTGGCTCCCTACTTATCTAGAGATGACCTGGCCACGGTGATCCAAGCAACGGTCATCTCAAGACTGGACTACTGTAACGCCCTTTACATTGGCCTGCCCTTGTCTCTGCTCCGGAAACTTAAGCTTGTCCAGAATGCCGCTGCGTGACTTCTTACTGGAATTCCGGTGAGAGGTCACATAACTCCCATCCTTTTGCAGCTCCATTGGCTTCCGGTCGAGCATCGGATCACTTTCAAGGTGATGGGGTTAACCTTCAAGGCCTTACATGGTCTGGGGCTGTTGTATCTGAGGGACCGTCTTATCCCCTATCAACTCCAAAGATCACTCCTCTCCGAACATCTGAACCTCCTCAAGGTTCCTAGCGTTAAATCTATCTGCTTGGTGTCCACCCGGCATAGAGCCTTTTCTGCGGTGGCACCATCAATTTGGAATACTCTCCCAAGTGAAGTCCGGGCCTTGCAAGACCTACCATCATTCTGCAAGGCTTGTTAGACTCATCTCTTTCGGTTAGCATTCAACTGCTAAACTGTATAACTATTTTGCCAATTTTAAATGCTGTTTCGATTGTATTATGTCTTATGTGATTGTGAGCCGCTCCGAGCCCTCGGGGAGTGGTGGCATACAAGTTCAAATAATAAATAAATAAAATAAACATTCTGCTGGATCTTTGCTCTTATAAGTGACGTTCTTCCCTGTGACTGTGTTTTATGATGTTCCCTTTTCAGATCCCAAGACGGCTGTCTTTCTGCAGCATGGTTTGCTCGCTGATGGTAGCAACTGGGTGACAAACCTGGACTATAACAGCCTGGGGTTTATGCTGTCTGATGCTGGCTATGATGTTTGGCTAGGGAACAGCAGAGGAAACACCTGGTCCAGGAAGCACGTAAACTACACAGCGAGCGAAGCAGAGTTCTGGATGTTCAGGTAGTGTGAACTTGTTTAACGTTAGTGCACGTTCCCCGGGTTTCCCTATTTGAAGTATGCAATCAGATTTACTCTTCTACTGTTAGCTGTGTTTTTTTTAAAAAAACATTGGAACTTACGCAGGAACAGTCTTAGGCCAGACCATTGTTTCTTCTGATTTATCATCAGTTTTATTATTGAGGCTTCTATGCCGCCGACTCCCGGGGGCTCGCGGCGGCTCACAAGAGCCAGAGGCACAATAACAAGAGATTAAAAGCATAAAACAATTGAACAATTAAAACAATAGCAAAACAGGCAATAAAAGCAGACAAAGCAGCAGCGGGTGGAGCGACACAGTACTTAGAGCGCGTGGCCTACTCTCCAAAGGCCTGCCTAAACAGGTGGGTTTTACAGGCCCGCCTGAATGGGAATAAATCCCTTAGGGCCCTGGTTTCGGCCGGGAGGGCGTTCCACAGTGTGGGGGCTATGACGGAGAACGCCCTCCGGCGGGTAGATGTCAGGTGTGCCAACTTTGTTGATGGTATTTCCAGGAAGTTGGCATCTTCAGACCGTAGTGATCTCGAAGGGCAATATGGAGTGAGGTGGTCCCTCAGATACGCTGGCCCCAGGCCGTACAAGGCCTTGAAGGTAAGAACCAGCACTTTGAAGGCAATCCGGTGCTCAATAGGCAGCCAGTGCAATCCTGCAAAACGGGTGTTATATGGCAGCCTGCTGGGGTGCCAGACAGGAGCCGGACGGCAGTGCTCTGCACCAGCTTGAGCTTCCGGATCGACGACAGAGGCAGGCCAACGTAGAGCGCATTACAGTAATCTAGCCTTGAGATGACCGTGGCTTGGATCACCGTGGCCAGGTCGCTCCGGGAGAGGTAGGGGGCCAGCCTCCTAGCCTGGCGGAGATGGAAAAAAGCAGCCTTGCTGACCGCAGAGACCTGGGCCTCCATGGTCAGCTGGGAGTCCAGATGGACCCCCAGGCTCTTCACAGACGGCGCTGGGTGCAGCGCCGCACCGTCCAGGGTCGGAAGCCGGGCACCCACCCCGCCCGGGCGACCCAACGCTCCAGAATTTCAAGCAAAATTATTTCCTAGCCCTCTCTCATACTCCTATCTGGGGCCTTCTCCACACTATATAATTATTTATTTATTTATTACTTCAAATTTATATACCACCATTTCCAATGGCTCATGGTGGTTCACAGTACATAACACAAGCAATCAAATTAGCGATTTAAAAACACAGTAAAAAACAAAGTAATACAGAAGGTGAAAAGTAATACAGAAACGCCTGGAGATGACTAGCCCTCTGGAAGGAGAGCCATTACAGACTGAACGCGTTGTCCTGCCAGAAGAATTTGGATTTCTTACAAGCTCTCTGGAAGGAGAGCAGATCTGTTATAGCAAACCGAACCTCCCTACCAACACTTTGAAGGCATGCTGGTGTCCATATGGGTCGAGCAGGGCATTCTGCTGCCACCGAGAAGGAAGGCCGATGTAGAGGGCGTTACAGTAGTCTAGCCTCAAGATGACCGTGGCCTGGATCACCGTGGCTAGGTCGTTCCTGGAGAGATAGGGTGCCAACTGCCTGGCCTGGCGCAGGTGGAAGAATGCCACTTTGCTCACTGTGGAGACCTGAGTCTCCATTGTGAGCAGAGGGTCCAATTGGACCCCCAGGCTTTTTACAAGGGACGACGGGCAGATTGCCTTGCCATCCATAACAGGCAGCTGTAGCTCCCGCCCCCCCCCCCCGGACGACCCAGCCAAAGGATTTCCGTCTTCTACGGGTTCACCTTCAACCTGCTGGCCCGTAGCCACCCAGTCACGGCTTCAAGGCACTGATGGAAACAATTGGGTACCGAGTCCGACCTCTATGGTTCCACTAACTGCCATGCCTGAATCTTGGGCCCCTTCTACACTACCATATAAAATCCTGATTATCTGCTTTGAGCTGGATTGTATGGCACTCTAGACTCATATAATCCAGATAATGTGGATTATCTGATTTGATAATCTGGATTATATGGCAGTGTAGAAGGGGCTTTGGCGTTCATAGTTTGGTGGGGCACTAAAGCTCTCTGGCTGAGATTCCTAAATTACTAATCCCACAACACCATAGGTTGGAACCATGACAGTTCATGGCAGTAAGTAACTATTCTACAAATCAGGGATTATATATACTTGGATGAAGAGAGTAACCCCAGTTTTAAAAGATGAAATTTGGCTTTAATAGAGAGGACAGTCGGTGTTTGTTTGTTTATTTATTTATTCTATTTGTATCCCGTCTTTCTCTACCCCGAAGAGGACTCAAGGTGGCTCTACATATGGCAACTGTTCAATGCCTTTGGGCAACAAACAAAATACACTTAAGTTAAAAAATTAAAATTAAAATTAGATGCATATTAAAACATATTAAACTTTGCATTCACTATTAAAATGTCATTTTTAATCATAATCCAAAGACCAATTGCATGTATTTCGAGGCTATTATTGCGCTATAGATTAATCTCTAAAGCAGTGGTTCCCAAAGTGGGCGGTACCACCCCCTGGTGGGCGGTGGGGCGATCTAGGGGGGCGCTGGAAGGCCCAGGAGAATTTGGGGGTGCTGAACCCCTGTAATGGGGCGGTGGGGGCGGTGGCGTGAGTCAGGTGACAGGATACCATCCATCTCTGTGTGTGTGTCTCTCTCTCTTCTTGCCTCCTCCTGCTCCCTCCTCCTCCTCTCGCCAAGCAAGGGATAATAATAATAATAATAATACCTTTGGGGTTCCCTTCCAACTGGTTGAGTCTTATAACAATACTAATAATGTCCTTCAACATATTTAGTGGAACATGGATTCAGTGCGGTAACCAATTTATTAACAAAAAAAGAAACCAATTGCAGAATAGTCAATCGCGATGATTTGAGATTACTGCTGACGAAAATAGAGCCGAGGATTACTAGATTGGTAGCAGCATGCCAGGTTCATCCTTCTCATTAAGATGATTTTGAATGTTTTAACTTTTTTTGTATTACCTTTCTATTCTAAGTTCAATAAATAGTTTCATAATTTCAAACTTCAATGTTTCTAATTTACAACTTTCTTTATTATATTTTACAAAAAAGGTAGAAATATTAATACATATATCTTTCTGTTTAATTACTATTTAAAAAAATTTAAAAAGTATTTATAGGGGGGCAGTGAGTAAAAAAATTTCTGGAACAGGGGGCGGTAGGTCAAAAATGTTTGGGAACCACTGCTCTAAAGCAGTGTTTCCCAACCTTTTTTGAGCCGTGGCACACTTTTTACATTTCCAAAATCCTGGGGCACACCACCAACCAAAGTGACACAAAATGACACTCTAACACAGTAATACATCTAGTTAATATATTTTTAAATGTATTTATACACTCAGTGTGAAATCTGGGCCTGTTTCGATGAACACAACATAGATAGATATCCTGGCAGGAATGGCAGAAAGATACAAACTTCCCACACAGAACCCCCATAACCAAGAGAAAATGCTATAAGAGTTTGGTGGGCATTGATCTTGAGTTTTGGAGTTGTAGTTCACCTATATCCAGAGAGCACTGTGGACTCAAACAATGTTGGATCAGGACCAAACTTGGCATGAATACTCAATATGCCCAAATGTGAACGCAGATGCCGTTCAGGGGAAATAGACCTTGACATTTGGGAGTTGTAGTTGCTGGGATTTATAGTTCACCACAAAAGAATTGGTGCTGAGCAGAGAGACAACTGTATACACACACAGGTTCAGGAATTTATGAATAAAAAATTGAATAAATTTATTACAGGCATTCAAAAGGCATCATAACACATGGGTGCAACCCCCTAGTAATTCACATATAAATTGAAAGCAAATATGCTATAAAACGCTCGAGAGAAGGCAAACATACAATACAAAGAGGAACATATGGAGGGAAGCAAATGCATGATATTCCCATACCAAAATCAGGCCAAAGTTCCAATTATACATATAGAGTTCACCAAAGTCTCGTGCAGTTCCACAGTGATGGGTGGGGGTGCAAAATACCCAGAGCCAGTGTAGACGCTTAGAAGAGCCGCAACAGAATTGTATTTGCAAGGCCTTCATCTGTTTTCGCCGGGGCTTTTCAAGCGGCAATATATAAAATGCTGATGCAGCGTCACAGGAGAAGCCTAAATATCAAACAATACAATAATACATGATATAACAGAACCATGCACTGCCAGCACATGCGTGGGGAGGGCGACACACCTACCATAAGATATTAGGTGGGAGGAAGATCCAATACACCATCACTCCTGCGGACCCAAGGGTGTAGTCCACAGCGACCCCTGGTGTTAAATACACGCAACTGGCCCAGCCCACATGGAGTGTGGCTTGGAGCAGCAGGTGTGGGGTCAGAGGGAACTCCCTCCTGAAGGTCAGCTTGGAGTAATACATACATGGTTCCCTTTAAGGGTTCTTATCAGCGTGGTTATTTTGGCCATAATATAATATGTATGTGAGAATAATAGGAGTTTGATTCCACCATGTATGTATTACTCCAAGCTGACCTTCAGGAGGGGGCGGAGCCCGGCTACCCCCGGCCTCACCTCTCCCAGCAGCTGCTATCCCCGGCTTCGGCACTCCCAGCAGCTGCTCCAGCTTTGAGGGGGCAGTGCCAAGCCAGCGGTGCCAGAGCCAGCACAATGCTGGCTTGGCACTGTCCCCTCAAGGCTGGAGCAGCTGCTGGGAGTGCCGAAGCCAGGGGAGGGGGCAGAGCCAGGCCACGCCATGCCCCGCCCCCTCCCCCCAGCTTCAGCTCTCCTACAGAGGAGGAGCATGAGCGGTGGATGGGCTTCAGGGGGCGGGGCTCCTCCTCCACGCGGCTTCAGCGAGCGAGGGGCAAGAGTCATGGTGGGAGTCATGGCGGATTGGAGGCTGGCTGGGGAAACGGCCGAAGGAGGCGGCACCCCGTCCTTCTTCTTTTTCTTCTCCACTGCCCAGCCCTTTCTCCTCCCCCAAGCAACAGGAGTTCGGCAGGAGGGGGGAGGAAGGGGGGCAGAGAGCTTTTCTCGCGGCACAGCAGGAGGTCTGTCACGGCACACTAGTGTGCCACGGCACACTGGTTGAGAAAGACTGCTCTAAAGGATATATGGATCTGCTTACAGCAACTGATGATCATTGACTTCCAAAGCAAGCTTCCGTGCAATAGCCTCCTTGGCAGCTGTTGCCATGCAGATTTCTTCCACGTGCTGGCATTTGAGCGTGTGAATCTCTTCAATGTTTAATGAAACCCGTTGGGTGGAGTGATATTCCCACAACTTCCTCATCAGATGCAGAAATTGCAAATTAGCACTTACTCTTTCCCCTTAAATGACTCCTTTCATCCTTGGAGCCAACTTGCAAGAATGGAAAAAAAAGTAGGAGGCATAATCTTATCTATGTAAGCTTCCTGGCTCCGTGTTGATTTCAATCCAGAGCTCTCTTGTACAAATCCACTTGCTGTCTCTGCAGTGTACTCAAACTTTTGTGTATTATTATTATTATTATTTTGATTTTGATTTATATCCTGCTTTTTCTCTCCACAAGGAGACTCAAAGCAGCTTACACTAAAAAGCATTTCAATACAACTTAAAATATACAAATACTTTATTAGATCTTCCTTAATTAAAGTTTGGGAAAGATATAAGGGATATTTGTTTACAAAACCCCCACTATGGATTTCCCCATTGGAAGCAAATCAAAGAAGATTGTTGGGCTGGACTTTTTGGCCTACTATTAAAGATATTTTAATCAAGACAAAAGGGACCTTGGAATTAAAAACACACGAAGAAATATCGGAGAACTACGAAAATGTCTCTTGGTTCCAATACTTACAAATTAAATAACATCTTAATCGGGATAAAAAATGGTTTTGGTGAAAAGGAAGACTTTTTGGAGAAAATATTGGGGGGAGAAAAGAACATTATTACTAATATATATATAATAGACTTATCAGTTGGGTAACAGAAACCGAGAAGATTAAAAATTCTATGATTAGATGGGCAAGAAATAATAATAATAATACACTTTATTTATATTCCGCTCTTCTCACCCTGAAGGGGACTCAGAGCGGATTACAGGTACACATACTTAGCAGGCAATCCACATACACACACATATAAACGAACAGAGGCAAACTCAGGCCACCAGGGGGAGCTGACGCACTCCTCATCTCTCAGCATTCACAGTGTCCCTTGTTGTTCCTTCCACATTCCTCAGCGTTCCTGGAGTTCTTTAATGGTCTCATAAGTCAGTCAAAATTTGCCTCCCCACTTAATGTGGTACCTTTATCTCCTACTTGACAGATGCAACTGTCTTTCGGGCTGCAAAGGTCGACAGCAGGCTACACTTAAAGGTCGAGCACCCACCTTGACCCGGGCAGGCCTCGAACTCAGAACCTACTAGTCAGAGAGATCTTATGCAGCTGACACTTAGCCAGCCGTGCCAATTTCCCGGTGTTTGGAAGAACAATTCAATTGAGGGAATTGGTTTAAAATGTTGCACTGTTGGTACATAACACCAAAACAATTAGGCAAAATGTATAAAAATATGGACAGTAAATGTTGGAAGTGTAAAATGCATGAAGGATCTTTCTATCATCTATGGTGGTCTTGTGACCATAATAGATGATTATTGGAAAATGATACATATGGAATGTAATTTTTAATACTAACTTCCGAATGAAACCAGAAATGTATTTATTAGGAATGTTTGATTCCGATATTTTAAAAGATATTAACATGGAAAAAAACTGGTTACATTCTTCGTGACGGCGGCCAGAATTACTTTTGCCAAATTTTGAAAACAAGAGAAGATACCTCTAAAGACACAATGGCTAGATAAAATAATGGAAATTAAGGATATGGACGAGACAGAATAATTTAAAAGACATGAAAAGAACAGATTGGAAGGTTTTTGAGGACTATATAAACAATGAAAATTAAATATAAAATAACAATAAGTGGGACGAAAGTGGAAGGAATAAAAATGTTCCCTTCTATATTTTCTGATTTTAAGAAAAGAGAGAAAAATACAAGAATGATAATATAATCAAATGATTTGCTTATGAAGGACGTGCGGAAGTCAACCCTTTTTTTTCCTCTTTTTTTCTTTCCCCCTCTTTTTGGGTATTGGTTGGCTTGCGGGGGGGGGGGGGGAGATGGGATGTATGTTGTAATTGTGTTTTTCTTTGCTTGTTTTTCTTGATTTTTATTTTATTGAAAACCTCTAATAAAAAGATTTTTTAAATATATAGAAATACTTTAAAAAAATTAAATGTCATTCGTATTGAAAACCAATTCTGTTAAAATCCATAAAAAACATATTCAAAACTTGAAAGAAACTTCACTAACCATTTTGTGAGAGCACCCCTTTTAAAAGCTTGGAATAAATACAAAGACCGATTTTATCAAGCAACACCCCTATGGATTTTTCCACAAGAAGCGCAACAGATGAGAGAGATATCAGCTAGTAGGTGGTACACATACGAACAATTGATAACTAGGACCGGATCCCAGTGGTCACTCAAATCATTAGAGACGCTACGAGGGCAAGCCATGGAACTCTCATGGTTTCAGTATGCTCAGTGGAAAGAAGTCTTAAAAAAGGATGCGAGAAAGAACTTCAACATACACCCCACAGTTTGGGAGAAGGTGATGAAAGCGCACAGAAAGGTGATAAGCCTTCTGTATAACAAGCTCCTGGAGTGGGAGACCGAAACAGAAGGGATAAAAGAAATGATGATAAGATGGGCCCAAGATTTGGGCCACACTATCCTGTTACAAGAGTGGGAGACTTTATGGAAGGGGAAAGTGAAGGGCATGGGCTTTTCTCACACGACGGAAAACTGGTATAAAATGTTTTATCACTGGTATCACACACCGATGAGTTTAGCAAGGTGCTACCCCTCCATGAATGATCAATGCTGGAAGTGCAAGGAGGCAAAAGGATGTTTCATGCACTGCTGGTGGCAATGTAAGATACTTAAGAAATTTTGGAAAACAATCCACCTACATGTGGAAAATATCTTAGGAAAAAAACTGGAAATGAAACCGGAGTTTTATTTGCTCCATCTTATGGACAGCGACTGGGAGAGAGATGACGATAAGATGTTTTTTCATCTGACCACGGCTGCCAGGATGGAAATTGCAAAACACTGGAAGAGTGAGGATCCCTTATCGATAAGGAATTGGCTACTAAGGATTAGGGAAATAATGGACCTCGATGTACTGAGGAGTTTGGCTACGACCCAAAGTAACAAGAATAAGATGGACTGGGGGAAAGTCAGCCGATACCTAAAAGAACTTAATCCAAAAAAACTTAGGTAACTTTTAAGTAACTCCGGAAAGACTTAGCATGTACAGAAAGGGGATGTGCGGGCATGCAAGGTATGGGTATTCATGGAAAGAATAGTCTGATGGAGCAGGCCGTCTGGACGGGAGTTTACTGTATACCCTCATTCCCTTATGTATCACCCTCACCTCCCTTCCCCTCCCCTTTCCCAGACCCCTTCCTGGTTTTTACCCTATGTCCAAGAAAGGCAATAAAAATAAATAAATAAAAAAAACATATTCAAAACTTAAAAACCCAAAAGATCTTAAACGCAAAATATATTCAATTAATTGGAAAACTCCAAATAAATATGGGGATGTGGATTAACAACCTTGACGTGGGTGACAAAAGAGATTCAGTGGCTGAAGAAAAAAATAAGATGCCAAGCAAAGCTGTTTCTTTTACTAATTCAGTTGTTGTTTAAGATGCGATTAGCCTTAGACTCATAGAATCAGTTAGTTGGCAGGGGCTTCATGGGCCAATCTGCTCTGCCTCCCATCCCTCTCTCCAACTAAAGCATTTCCCAGCAGGTATCTATCCAACCTCTTTTTGAAAACATCCAGAGAAGGAGGCCCCACTGTCTTTGTGGACAACAGAAAGAAGCCCTCGAACAATTGATTCTGAAATTTGAAGCAAACCAAGAGCTGTCCTCTGGTTACATTGGATGGACATTATGATACTTTAGGACTAGTGTGCCATGAGCGATCATCAGGTGTGCCGTGGGAAATTGGAACCTCCAATACCCTTTCTTCCCCCTCCTGCCGAACACTTTTTCTTCTCCACTCGGGCTCCCTTCTTCCCAGCCTCGCTCTGCTCGCTTTGCCTCGCTTTGCTCTGGGGCGAGTTTGCGCAGTAGCGCCCGCACGGGTCACATCTTCCTCCCTTCCCCCTCCCCTCCTGAACACGCTCACGCTGCCCCCTCGGATCAAAATGGCGGCAGAAGCGGCAGTGTAGAAGAAAAAGTAAGTGTTTGGCAGGAGGGGGAAGAAAAGGCGCGAAGGGGAAGGGGGAGGAAGAGGTCGCTGTCGAAAGCTAGCATGGGCAAACTTGGACCTTCCAGGTGTTTTGGACTCCAACTCCCACCATTCCTAGCAGCCTCAGGCCCTTTTCCTTTCCCCCTCAGCCACTTAAGCAGGAAAGGGCCTCAGGCTGTTAGGAATGGTGGGAGTTGGAGTCCAAAGCACCCAGAGGGCCGAAGTTTTCCCATGCCTGTTTTAGGGACCTTAAAGTGGTGAGCCTCCTTCCAACATTGTGATACTGCATAGAAAACAAACAACAACATAACATGACATAGTTTGAGTCCACAGTGCTCTCTGGGTGTAGGTGAACTACAACGTCCAAACTCAAGGTCAATTCCCAAGCAAACCCTTTCAGTACTTTCTGTTGGTAATGAGAGTTCAATATGCCAAGTTTGGTTCAATTCCATTGTTGCAAGAGTTCAGGATGCTCTTTGATTGTGTTAACCATAAATCCCAGAAACTGTAACTCCCAAATGTCAAGGTCTATTTTCCCCAAACTCCATCTGTGTTCACATTTGGGCATATTGAGTATTCATGCCAAGTTTGGTCCTGATCCAACATTGTTTGAGTCCACAGTGCTCTCTGGATATAGGTGAACTACAACTCCAAAACTCAAGGTCAATGCCCACCAAACTCTTACAGCATTTTCTCTTGGTTGTGGAGTTCTGTGTGGGAAGTTTGTGTCTTTCTGCCATTCCTGCCAGGATATCTATGTTGTGTTCATCGAAACAGGTCCAGGTTTCACACTGAGTGTATAAATACATTTTAAAACATATTAACTCTATGCATTACTGTGTTATTTTGTGTCATTTTGGTTGGTGGTGTGCCCCAGGATTTTGTAAATGTAAAAAATGTGCCGCGGCTCAAAAAAGGTTGAAAAACACTGCTTTAGGATACTGAATTATCACCACATATGCTAAATATAAACCTCTCTCTTCTTGCTTTCCCCCTTTTGTAGTTATGATGAAATGGCTAAATATGACCTTCCAGCTACAGTCAACTTTATTCTGAATAAAACTGGCCAGGAGCAAATATTTTATGTTGGCCATTCCCAGGGCACCACAATGGGTAAGGCCAATGCATTCCTGCAATTTGAAGTTTTGTGTTTCAATGTGCAGCTGCTTTTTAATGCTAAGGCCAGGGAAGGGGTTATGTGTAAACGCAATGATAGTACATAGAGCCAATGAATGTGCGTAAGGGTAACATGAATACTGTATTTCTGAGGAAATGCTTCTAATTTAAGCAGTATTTAATGTTTAAAACAGATCCTGGAAAAGGTGTATTTTGTACCACGAGTCCCCAATTCCCTTTGTCAATATGGTCACAACAGTCTCCCAAAGTAATTTTTAGGATATGGTTTTGATATACAGGTAGTTCTGTTTGTTTGCTTGTTTTGTTTTATTATTTACTAGCTTGGGTACTCGGCATTGCCCGGGTTATTTGAAAAAGTCATTTTTAAAAATTGTACAAAATGCATACAGATATGGGTGAACTACAACTCACCCTGAAAAACCCCATCAGTTTGTTATGTTGGGCAGGTTTGCTCTAGATCAGGGCTGTCCAACTGGCGGCCCCGGGGCCGGATCCGGCCCCGTAGCCTGTTGGACACGGCCCCACCTATGCCCTCAGCCACCATTTTTAATTTTTTTTAAAAAAACGATTTTTTTTAAAAAAAATGGCGGTCGAGGGGAGGCGGGGCAGGGAGGAGGAAGACAGCTAGCTCCTCCTTTTCGGTGCCCCCCTCCCTACCTATGGCGGGGGAGCCGCCAAAAAAGGGCAGAAGGCGGCGCAAAGAGGCCTGGCGTGACGCGCTGCTCTTGGCGCCGCCTACTCCTTCTTTTCGGTGGCTCCCCCGGCCTAGGTAGGGAGGGGGGCGAAAAAGGAGGAAGCGTGCCAAGGGGCAGCGCGTCACGCCAGGCCTGTGATGCGCTGCCGTTGGTGCCGCCTTCTGCCCCCGGCGCCCCCTCCCTTCCTAGGGCAGGGAGCCGCGAAAAAGGGCAGAAGGCGGCGCCAAGAGCAGCGCGTCACAGGCCTGGCGTGACGCGCTGCTGCTCACCGCCTACTCCTCCTTTCGGCGGCTCCCCAGCCTAGGAAGGGAGGGGCGCGAAAGGAGGAGTAGGCGGTGCCAAGGGCAGCACGTCACGCCAGGCCTGTGACGCGCTGCTCTTGGCACCGCCTACTCCTCCTTTCGGCGGCTCCCGGCCTAGGAAGGGAGGGGGTGCCGAAAAGGAGGGTAGGCGTGCCAAGGGGCAGCGCGTCACGCCAGGCCTGTGAGCGCTGCTCTTGGCACCGCCTACTCCTCCTTTTCGGCGGCTCCCCGGCCTAGGAAGGAGGGGGTGCCGAAAGGAGGAGTAGGCGGTGCCAAGGGGCAGCGCGTCACGCCAGGCCTGTGACGCGCTGCTCTTGGCACCGCCCTACTCCTCCTTTTCAGCGGCCCCCGGCCTAGGAAGGGGGGGGCGAAAAGGAGGAGTAGGCGGTGCCAAGGGGCAGCGCGTCACGCCAGGCCTGTGACGCGCTGCTCTTGGCGCTGCCTACTCCTCCTTTTTCGGCGGCTTTAGGAGGGGGCGGGGCCTGGGCTGGGGGCGGGGCCTGGGGCGGGGCCAAGTGGCCCCGCAGGTCATCAGTGTCCTCTTATCCGGCCCTGGACCCGCCAGAAGTTGGACAGCACTGCTCTAGATGTATCATCGGTGGGGTTCAGTGTGCTCTCTGGCTGTAGGGTAAACTACAACTCCCATTATGGTGAGTCAGTCCCCATAAACCCCTCCAGTAGGGGATTCTGCGTGCCCCGTTTGGTCCAGGTCCATCGTTGGTGGAGTTCAGAGTGCTCTAAGATTGCAGGTGGACTATACATCCTAGTACCTACAACTCCTATAAATTATGGTGAATTCTCCCCAAACCTCTCTAGTAGGCCTGTCCAATCCATGGTTCTAAATGGTTCTAAAGTACTTACAAAACTAAAGTTCTGGTGGTGAACAATTTCAGAACTCTAACGAAACTTTCAAAATTTCATTTAAAATGGCAGTTCCTAATTGGTTCTGTCTGAAAAATCGGCAATAATGAAATTTTGAAAGTTTTGTTAGAGTTCTGAAATGTTCACCACCAGAACTTTTGTTTGTAAGTACTTTAGAACCATGGATTGAACAGGCCTACTCTCTAGTATGTTCAGTTGCTGATCAATTCCTGTGTGTGCTGTGTGCCATAGAAAAGAATAGGAAAGGGTTAAAGGAGAGGCAATGAAACCGCTGGGAGAGATCATCCGGAGTTTTGGAGTGCGGTGTTATCTGTACGCAGATGACGTCCAGATCTGTCACTCCTTCCCACCTGTCACCAAGGAGGCTGTCCAGACTTTGAACCGGTGCTTGGCTGCTGTGTCGGACTGGATGAGGGCTAGCAAATTGAAACTTAATCCAGACAAGACAGAGGTCCTCCTGGTCAGTAGAAAGGCCGAACAGGGCATAGGGTTACAGCCTGTGTTGGACGGGGTTACACTCCCCCTTAAGACGCAGGTTCGCAGCTTGGGAGTGATCCTGGATTCATCGCTGAGCCTGGAACCCCAGGTCTCAGCGGTGGCCGGGGGAGCTTTTGCACAGTTAAGACTCATGCGCCAGTTGCGCCCGTACCTTGGGAAGTCTGATCTGGCTACGGTCATCCACGCTCTGGTCACATCCCAAATAGATTACTGCAACGCGCTCTACGTGGGGCTGCCTTTGAAGACAGTTCGGAAGTTACAACTAGTTCAACGGGCAGCAGCCAGACTACTAACTGGAGCTACATACAGGGAGCATACCACCACCCCCCCCCCCCCCCGTTGTGTCAGCTCCACTGGCTGCCAGTCCAATTCCGGGCTCAATTCAAAGTGCTGGTTTTGACCTTTAAAGCTCTATACCAGTGGTTCTCAACCTTCCTAATGCTGAGACCCCTTAATATAGTTCCTCATGTTGTGGCGACCCCTAACCATAACATTATTTTCATTGCTACTTCATAACTGCATTGGGGGGGGGGGGGCAGGGGTTGATTTTGTCATTTGGAAGTTGTAGTTTCTGGGATTTATAGTTCACCTACAATCAAAGAGCATTCTGAACTCACCAACAATGGAATTGAACCAAATTTGGAACACAAAACTCCCATAACCAACAGGAAATACTGGAAGGGTTTGGTAGGCATTGACCTTGAGTTTGGGAGTTGTAGTTCACCTATATCCAGAGAGCACTATAGACTCGACAATGATGGATCTGGACCACACTTGACACGAATCCTCAATATACCCAAATGTGAACACTGGTGGAGTTTCGGGAAAATAGATCTTGACATTTGGGAGTTGCTGGGATTTATAGTTCATCTATAATCAAAGAGCCCCTTGCACCCTACCAATGATAGAATTGGGTCAAACTTTTTACACAGAACCCTCATGCCTTGAAGGAACTAGCTGGCGCGAGCCTCCATCCCACCTCACACACTCTCCCTCACCCACACATGCGCATCATGCTGCCATGCGTCAAGCACGCCTGCTCTCCCATCCCCGCTTGGAGTCTCAGAATCAGCCCTCCCCTTGGCTGGGAGGCCTGCCAATCACAGCAGAGGAGAGCTTTAGGTGGGAGAATTCGCAGTCTGTTTCCAAAAAGATAGAGAGAAAAAAGTGGAGAGATCTTCAACCTTCTCTGCCAAAGAGCTTCCTAAGACCATCAGAAATACATGTATTTCTGATGGTCTTTGGCGACCCCTCTGAAACCCTCTCGTGACCCCCCTGGGGGTCCCAACCCCCAGGTTGAGAAACACTGCTCTATACGGTTCTGGCCCAGCTTATTTGTCCGAACGCATCTGCCGCTACGTCCCACCTCGTACTTTAAGATCATCCGGGGAGGCCCTGCTCTCGCTCCCGTCGGCTTCTCAGGTGCAGCTGGTGCGGACGAGGGAGAGGGCCTTCTCGGTAGTGGCTCCTCGTCTGTGGAATGCGCTGCCTAGTGACATACGATCAATTCCATCCCTCCTGACATTTAGGAAAAAAGTGAAGGCTTGGATGTGGGACCAGGCGTTCGCATAGTAGCACAGGACAGCACTTTAGACTAGTTTTTAATGGAAAGTTGGTGAATAGGGCTCAATGCTTTTACGGACAGAACACTGTTTTACATAGGTGAATACATAGGCTGTATGAATGTAATTGTATTTTAATGTATTTTAGTGTCAATGTTTGAGGGCTTTTATACTGTTTTTATACTGTGTTGTCATGAGGGCATCGAATTGTGCCTTTTGGAAGCCGCTCTGAGTCCCTCTCCGGGGGTTGAGAAGAGCAGGGTAAACTGCCGAAATAAATAAATAAATGTGCGGGGTCATTCCACGCCAATGGAGAGAGTAAGAAACACTGGGGTTCTGTGTTAGAGGAAACATATAAAATCTAGGATGAAATTGTCTCCATCTGAAAGCCATCACTTGGGTGGTGGGCAATATTTTGTTTGTGGATGACATTGGCAGGAGCTGAACATGTTCGTGGCGCTCGCTATAACCTGCAATGCCATTGGAGGGAGGGCCTTTGGTGTCTCCTGAGTAGTGGGAGCTATAGCTGTTTGTGGAGGCTTGTCTGTGGAAGTCAAGGGTGCTCACACTTCTTCAGCATGCGAGCTACTTATAAAACAACCAAGTCAAAATGATCTACCTACCCACTACAAAAATGTGAAACAGATAACACAATATCTGCTTTGAACTGGGTTTTCTGAGTCCACACTGCCATATAATCTGATTCAAAGCAGATAACATGGGATTTTATTCAACTGTGTGGAAAGGACCTCAGATAACCCAGGGCCGGCAGCACTTGGGCGGCGTCGTGAGCCTGCGGGCCTTCTTCCCGCCCTGCCTGCGATCGACCAGGACGCCCTACTGGTAGTTCACGATCTACTGGTAGATTGCGATCTACCTAATGAGCACCCCTGGTGTAAGTGGATGCCTCAGCTACACACACACACATACATATTTTCACTTTTATTATGTGTATAGACAGGCTAAAACAATGTAAAACAACAAACAATAGCAAATATAAAAAATAATCAAACAAGCAACCATATTAACCATATTAACCAGGCTAAAACGTAAAACAACAAACCTAGCAAATATAAAAATAATCAAACGAACATATTAACCGAGCCCGAGCTCTGACGACCAGGGCAATCTTCCTACCTGCCCGGCCCACATCGAGGAGGCACCCGGTGCCCTCGGGGACCACCAGCCGTGTCTGGAGGACCCACTGGAGGATTTTGACATTACGGCCATCTTGGCGTTCCCCCGGAACTCCCGAGTTCCCCCGGAACTCCCGTGCCGCGAGGAGCTGGGGGAGTCAGCTGGAGATGGAGCGACCCAACATGGCGACCGGCCTTGAAGACGCTCCACTCCACCATGTGTCCGGCCTCGAGGAGGGAGCAGGACCCGGAGATGGTTGCCCCCCCGGAAGTCCCGCCTCCGGAGGACTCCATTCCCTCTGAGAACCCCGGAAGTAATTCCCGCACGGAAGTCCCGCCCCTGGAGGACCCCAATGTCAACACAGTTCCTGTCCGGAAGCAGCAAGCCACCCGTAGGAGGAGGAGGCGCCGCCGAACACGGAAGCATCGAGCTGAGTGGGAAGCAGGAGGAGCCCCTTGCCGAGAGGACCGAGCCCCCGGGTCCAGGCCCCCCATCGGCCCATCGGATCGGCTGGAGGGGTGGAAGAGACACCCAGCACCAAGGTTGGCTAGGCCCGGGAGGATTCCCCGGACCTTTCGACCAAGGACCTTCTGGAGCTCCAGCTATCGGCAGCTGGAATCCAGAGTGGCAACCTCAGCAGCAAGGACTGCTGCCTTGGACAGCCTGCGGACGCTTCCGAACACCCAGGGCAGACGCCTTACCAGCAGTCTGCCCTCTCTGCCCTCCGCCCGCACCCTAGTGCCAGCGATCCTGCTGGGCCCTCCCCGCCTGCCTTCTTTTGACGGCGGGGTGATGTCTCAGTAGGTATCGCTGTTGGCTTCTTTCCTCCCTCCCTCCCTCCCTCTTCCCCATCCTTGTGTTCTTTACCCATGTCTATTGTACTTTTGTGTTTGTTGGGGTTGCCACTGGGCACCCAAATTCTGTAAACCACTTAGAGCCTTCGGGATGAAGCGGTATACAAATGTGAATTAATAAATAAATAAATAAATAAATAAATATTAAAAGCATTAATTTCAAACATGGAAAACACAAACTCTTGAAGTTCTGTTGAGATATCCTAAATCCTATTTATGCATTGACACGAGTCAAAATGAATTCTAAAAAATGTAGACTTTCCAAAGACCGGAGCCCTGTACAACTCATTATACAATGCTTTTACTTTGCTTCTTGTTTGTTCTTTTAAGTAATTTGGGGGGAAAACCCAAACAGAGTATGATCAGGTGTAGGCAACCTGGTAGCCTCAAGACTGTAACTCCCATCAAGCCCAGTTACCATGATAGTTGGCTAGCAATTGTAGGATTTGTAGTCTGAAACAAATGGAGGTCACCACTCTTGGGATTAAATGTTTTAAGTAGTGTGTTAATCTCTCTTAAACTTGGTCAGAAACCTAATTGATTGGAATTTGAGACAGTGCCTTTTCTCTAAGGTCACCAGATTGTAGCATTCCTTTGCCTGAAATGTTTCATCTTGGTGACACACTTTTAAGACATGCATCATTTTGCAACACAGTCAAATTCAATTTTACCAGAGGTTGAACCAACCCCTTATAAGAGATACAGGATTCTTTGCTCCAACTGTGTTGCGATGGGTTTAGTCTTCCCATAAAAGAACACACTAATATACACAAAGGCTGAAGATAGCACACATCTTTATCATTTGGAATACAAGAATATAGCACTAAAAACCCTGGTCCCTGCTCTTTCCCACATATTTATTTATTAACTTTTATATCCCGATCTTCTCACCTCCGTAGAGGGACTCAGACTGGCTTACAGCAAGGATTCAATGCTACAGATACGAATTAAAACGTCCTACAACAATACAAGGTTAAAATACATTAATTAAAAAACATATAGGTAACATTCATATATGCCAAATCACCAAATAAAATAATTTTCAACTCAGTCTGCATATGTGGTCTCTCACTTTGGTCTATAACCAGTCTCATCCATTATTCTGAGAATGCTTCATTCCATAGCCAGGTTTTCACTCGCCTCCTGAAGGATGAAAGGGAGGGGGCAGATCTGATCTTGCTCGGGAGAGAGTTCTAAAGTCAAGGGGCCACCACAGAGAAGGCCCTGTCTCTTGTCCCCACCAGACGCGCTTGTGAAGGTGGCGGGACCGAGAGCAGGGCCTCTCCAGATGATCTTAGCGTCCTTGATGGTTCATAGGGGAGAATACGTTCGGACAGGTACCAGAGCCCATCTTCTCCCACCTCAGGGCAATGGACTATTATGGCTGGTTCATGTGTCCTTGCAGCATCCTGTCCTCCCTTTTGGCCAATGGCCATGTGCTCTATGTCAGGGCTGTTAGTTGCATGGCATAAGTGATCATGACAGATACATATGTAAATTATACAGTGTTCCCTTGCTACTTTGCAGTTCGCTTTTCGCGGACTTGCTGTTTTGTGTTTTTTTGCCTCCCTGTTTATGAATTGTTGCGGTTGCCCAGAGTGGCGTCCTATTCCCACCTCCTGGCAACAATGAAGTTGAGAGGCAGCCAATCAAGAGAGATTGCAAAGATTTTAAGATCTCTCCTCGCTTCTGCCTCATCCTCGGAACATGATATACATATGTAGCGTCCCTACATCACGGATTTTCACTTTTCGCGGGTGATCCTGGAACGTAACACCCGCGATAAGTGAGGGGACAGTGTAATAGCAAAATGTATGGGGGCCACAATATATTTTCTGAAAACCTTTCATTTTTTAATAATATCTTATTTGTAAGAGAAAGTACTTTTCCAACATTTTGGCAAATGTTGTATTGCCTCTCTACCAATCTATGGTGAGGCCACATCTGGAGTACTGTGTACAATTCTGGTCACCGCACCTCAAGAAGGATATAACGGAACTGGAACAGGTACAAAGAAGGGCAACAAAAATGATCCAAGGGATGGAGCAGCTCCCTTATGAAATCAGGTTGCAACGCCTTGGTCTTTTCAGCCTTGAAAGACGGCGTTTAAGAGGTGACTTGATCGAAGTGTATAAAATCATGCATGGGATAGAAAAGGTGAATAAAGAAAAAATATTTTCTCTGTCACCCAACACTAGGACTAGGGGGCACTCCCTGAAGCTCCAAGGTAGGAAAGTTAGGACTAATAAAGGGAAATATTTCTTCACCCAGAGGGTCATTGGGTTATGGAGCTCACTTCCAGAGGAGGTTGTGACAGCTGTCAGCCTGGACAGCTTCAAGGCAGGATTAGACAGATTCATGGATACCAAGGGAATCAGTAGTTACTGAAATGGACATCCAAGTGCCACCTCTGTGTTGATGGAGGCAGGCAGGATTTTCCCGGGTACTGGTTGTGGGGGGTCGGGAGCAGGTGAGGGTTTTGCCCTCCTTTCTGCTAGAGATCCCCGTGTACAACTAGTGGGCCACTGTGTGACACAGAATGCTGGACTAGATGGGCTGCGGCCCGATTCAGCATGGCTCTTCTTATGTTCTTATGGTCATTTCTCATGTTTATATGACATGCCGACACACTAACATGTGTTTGTATTGTTTTTTGGGGCTTGGCCTCATGTTAGCCGCCCCGAGTCCCCTTTGGGGAGATGGAGGCGGGTTATAAATAATAATAATAATTATTATTATTATTATTGTGGAGATCTCTGCTCTGGAAAGGTGCAGTTGTCACCTCCTCTTTCAAGTATCAAAGATGTTGTTGAGACCTTTAACATCTCTTTAGCTTATTAACATTTTCTCATGGTTGCTTTTGTGCTCTGAGAAAACCTAAACGGAAAGGCCTAAATTAAGTTTCTTTTCTCTCCTAGCTTTCATTGCCTTTTCAACAATGCCACAGATAGCCAAAAGGATAAAAATGTTCTTTGCACTGGCACCAGTCGCCACAGTGAAGTTTTCCTCCAGTCCTTTGGCCAAGCTTGGTAAGCTTCCGGAACTCCTGTTCAAGGTAAGTGTTCTGGCTTGAATGTGGAGTGCAAATACTGGCTGGTGTTGCTGGGAGTGTGCTGTTCCCTTCTGTACATACTTGAAGAAAAGATCAGACACACCTGTTAACAAAAGCCTGAGCAAATGGCTTGTTTTGAAAGTAAACACATCTTGTAACCCAAGACCAGTTTAAATGCTCTCAGAGTTATAAGCAGTTCGAGTGGTACAACTTGTTATTGGTGTATATCAGTGATTCCCAAACTTTTTTGGCCTACCGCCCCCTTTCCAGAATTTTTTTTTACTCACCGCCCCCCTAGAAATTAATTTTTTAAAAAATGTAATAGCAATTAAATAGAAAGATATCTATATATATAAAAAGGGAATGGTCGTGCAACGGGGCAAATGGACAGGAAAACTATACGCCCCTGAAGCACAAAAACCACCCAACACATTACCACATACCTCGAGGTACCTAGAGGGCACAAAAAATCCGCCCTAGGTACCTCGCAAGACCCTCAAATTAGACCCCCAAAACTCCAGCCATAGAACACACCGTTGCGGCGCTCACTCCAAAGCAATTCCCTCCTTCCCCCACTAGGGACAATGGCACCGGCCCACTTCACCCCCCCCCCCACAAAACCGCAACCCCTCTCCCTCCGTCCCGGGTGCCATAACCACCTACTTCCCCACCTCCCAACCACTCCAGGACCCGGCCCCGTGCCGCCGCCACCTTGCCCACCTCGTCCCCTGCCTTCGCCGCCTCCACGCCGCTCCCGGACCCCACCAGCACGGCCGACACCATGTCCACCTCCTCCGTCGCTTCCACACCGCTTCCCACATGCTCCCAAACACTCACGTCGCAGGAGGCGACCGCGGCGCCGCCCGCACGACCCTCCACCAGGAGAGGCAGCGAAACGGCGAGGGAGAACGGCGCGGCCACGGGACTACAATTCCCAGAAGGCTATGTGTGGCTCACTGGAAAGGAGGGCGGAAACAAGGCCGGAAATAGACCAGAGTGGCCGCGCGGGGCCTTCTGGGAACTGTAGTCCCCTCCCCGAACCCGCCTCGTCCACCATCTCCAAGCCCCTTCGGGACCAGGGTCGGGTGACCGGCGCCATGCCCGCTTCCTCCACCCCCTTCGCCGCCTCCTCCCGTCCTCCCAACTGCTTTCCCACTGCCTCCCCCAACACCGCCAGAGACAGAGAGAGAGAGGCACGGAGCGAAAGGTACCAAGAATCAAAGAGAGAGAGAGAAAGAAAAAGACAGAGGCAGAAAGAGTTATAGAGAGAGAAAGAGGGAGAGAAACAGAGACAGAGAGAATGATACAGAGAGAATGATAAACAAAGAGAGACAGAGAGAGAAAGAGTGATAGACAGAGAATGATAGAGAGAGCATGATAGAGATAGAAAGACAGAGAGAGAGAAAGACACAGAGAGAGAAAGAATGATAGAGAATAATAGAAAGAGAAAGAGAGAAAGAAAGAAAGAGAGAGAGATAGACAGAGAATGATACACACGGAGAGAGAGAGAGAGAAAGAAAGAGAGAGAAATAATGAGAGAGAAACAATAATAGACATAGATAGACAGATACAGATAGATAGAGAACGATACAGAAAAAATTACGTTGGGCGCAGCAACGCGCGCCGGGGACAGCTAGTATATATATATATTAATGCAAGTGGTTCTCAGCCTACCAGTTGGAATCCCTGGGCAGGCGTTGCCTGGAAACCACTGTGTGCCCCCCTACCTCTCCTCAACTCCGCCCACGGCGCAGTCCCGTATTGCCCCTTCCTTCCAAGGGACCCGTTGGATTGGAAGGGGCGATACAGAACTGTGCTGTGGGCGGAGTTGAGGAGAGGAAGGGGGTGCGCGCTGTGGTTTCCAGACAGCACCTGCATGGGGTTTCCAATTGGCAGGTGCACACTCGTGTGCTTTCGAGTTGGAATCCCACCACCGCCCCCTTCAGTAACCCCCAAATTCTCCTGAGCCTCCCACTGCCCCCTTGGATCGCCTCACCGCCCACTAGGGGGCGGTACTGTCCACTTTGGGAACCACAGGTGTATATAATAATAATAATAATACTTTATTTATACCCCGCCAGCATCTCCCCGAAAGGACTCGGGGCGGCTTACATGAGGCCAAGCCCATCAAGTACAAATACAAATACAACAGCGCATCAACAAAACAAGCAAGCCAAAAGCAATATAAATAATATAACTAAACATAAAGCAATAACACAGAAGAGATTTAAAACACTATGGCAAGGCCAAATGTAATAATTTTTTTAAAAAAAAAACCAACAATGGGCTATCTTCTCATTTTTTCCTTACACCATGGACCCCGGTGAGTTTCATTGGCCCCATTTTGAAGGAGAGCATGTAAGAAGTGATTCCAATTCTTTTCATACCCTTGTTTACGAAACAGGGCTCAGTATAGGATCTAAGTTTCTACCTATCAAGAAAATGAGGAAATAAAAATGATATGAATGCTTATCACTCCCATGGGAAAGGAGCCCCTGGTGGTGCAATGGGTTAAACCCTCGTGCCAGCAGGACTGAAGACCAACAGGTCGGAGGTACAAATCCGGGGAGAGCATGGATGAGTTCACTCTGTCAGCTCCAGCTCCCCATGCAGAGACATGGGAGAAGCCTCCCACAAGGATGGTAAAACATCAAACCATCCAGACATCCCCTAGGCCAGGGCTATCCAACTTCTACCGGCCCAGGGGCCTGAATTCCGGTCACTGATGACCTGGGGGGCCGAAGGGTCTGCCCCCGGCTCCGCCCCCGCCCCTCCCCCGGCTCCAATTTACTTACAATTCATAAGAGGCATCCATACAATCAAATACAATCTTTTACTAAGGGGAAATGCAGGGAGAGAATACATAAGGGGCATCCATACATAATTACATAATAATAACATAAAGGTTAGCCTACCTTCCCAAACTTGCAGGATCCAGGAGTAGCCGGACCACGAGCAGAGGCGGCGACCGACCGAGGCAGCAGCCGAGAAGGTCCAAATCGCGTCTGCGTGGGCCGCAGGGATTAATTAGCCAAGATTTCGGCAAAAGGAGTATCACGAGACTACGGAAGCCACACGGGATTTCGCTCTCAATGCAGGCATGATCTCACGTTGAGAGCGAAATCCTGTGTGGCTTCCGTAGTCTCGCGATACTTGCTCCAGAACCCGGAAGTGGGTAATTTTTTTAAATATTATTATTTAATTAATTTTTTATTTTTATTAAAAAGCTTAGGGGGCCGCAGGGAAGGGACTGGGGGGTCTTATACGGCCCCCGGGCCACCAGTTAGACAGCCCTGCCTTAGGCAATGTTCTTGCAGACGGCCAATTCTCTCACACCAGAAGTGACTTGTAGTTTCTCAAGTCACTCCTGACATGGGGGGAAAAAACCTCTCATGAGAGATCACAGTTGTGAGTAACAGTTGGGTTTGTAGAAGTAGGCATATTGATGAGCATTTAATGAGATTCACCAAAATATTATCCTTCTCATCTTCTGAGAAATAATTTGGGGTGGATTTGATCAGATAAATTACAAATTGGATATGGAAAAGTGCTTTTTTAAAAAAAAATCTTCGTTGTACATTTACGCTGACTATGGCAACTCTATTATAGGCATGGCTCAATGCTATGGAATTACTCTTTTGTGAGGCAGCAATACTCTTTGGGAGAGAAGGCTACAGACCTTGTAAAGATATAATTCCCATGATTCCATATAATTCATCCACGGCAATTAAAATGGTGTTGAATTGCATTAATTGTACAGTGTAAATGCAATCTTGGAGTCTTGGCCCAACATTCAAGCTACTACGTGGGGCTACTACGCACTCTACGTGGGGCTGCCTTTGAAGACAGTTCGGAAATTGCAATTAGTCCAGCGGGCGGCAGCCAGATTGCTAACGGGAGCTACATACAGGGAGCATCCCACCCCCCTGTTGTGCCAGCTCCACTGGCTGCCTGTCCAATTCTGGGCTCAATTCAAAGTGCTGGTTTTGACCTTTAAAGCTCTATACGGTTCTGGCCCAGCTTAATTGTCCGAACGCATCGGCCGCTACGTCCCACCCCGTAACCTAAGATCATCCGGGGAGGCCCTGCTCTCGCTCCCGCCTACGTCTCAGATGAGGCTGGTGGGGACGAGGGATAGGGCCTTCTCGGTGGTGGCTCCCCGCCTGTGGAATGCGCTTCCTATTGGTGTACGATCCACCACATCCCTCCTGGCCTTCAGGAAAAAAGTAAAATCCTGGCTGCGGGACCAGGCATTCGTACACCAGCACAAGGCAGCATTTTAGATTGGTTTTTAATGAAAGTGGGTGATTATGGCCAATGTTTTTATGGACTGAACATTGTTTTAATCCAGAGTGAATGTGTATGGTGCTAATGTAGTTGTATTTTAATGTATTTTTAATGTATTTTAATTGTTGAAGTGTTTTGGGGTTTATATTGTTATTATGTGGGCATCGAATTGTGCCGTACTGTAAGCCGCTCTGAGTCCCCCCTTGGGGGTTGAGAAGAGCGGGGTAAAATCCCGAAATAAATAAATAAATACCGTATTTTTCGCACCATAAGACGCAGTTTTTTTCCTCCCAAAGTAGGAGGAAAAATCAGCTGCGTCTTATGGAGCGAAGAGGGGGGGGGCGATAGAAAGCCTTTTCCTTGGCCGCCTCCTCCTCGGTCCCGCCTCCTCCTCCGCCTCCTCTGCCTCCGTCACCGCCCGCCGCCGCCTCCGCCGCTTTCCGCCCCTTTCCGCGCTTTCGCCTTTTCCGCGCTTTCCGCCCCTTTCCGCCACTTTCCGCCCCTCACCGCCGCCTCCATGCCAGTAGGTCCGCCTCCCTCACGCCGCCATGACAGGTGCGCAGTAGGTCCCAGCGCGCCTCACGCGTCAGACGCCAGACGCGCGTGAGGCGCTTGGGACGTCAGCGCGCCCGGCGTCAGGCGTCAGGCGTGGCGGCGGTACTGGCATGCGCGCGGCAGACGCCAGACGCGCACCAGACAGGCGTCAGACGCGCCAGCGCGCGCTTGGGACCGGCTGCGCATGGCGGAGGCGGCGGAAAGGGGCGGAAAGCGGCGGAAAGGGGCGGAAAGCGGAAAGCAGCGGAAAGGGGCGAAAGCGCGGAAAGGGGCGAAAAAGCGCGAAAGGGGCGGAAAAGCGGCGGAAGCGGCGCGGGGAGGCGGCGGAGGCGGCGGTAAGCGGCGGAGGCGGCGGGGGGGGGCGGGCAGCGGGCGGTGGCGGAGGCGGAGGAGGCGGGACCGAGGAGGAGGCGGCCAAGGGAAAGGCTTAGGGATGGCGGAGGGCGCCGAGGATGGTCCACCCTTCCAGAAGAAAATTGGAAAAAAATATTTTGGGCCAAAAAGTGGGCCCCGACGCTGAAGCACTTTTTGGCCCAAAATATTTTTTTCCAATTTTCTTCTTCTAAAATCTAGGTGCGTCTTATCATCCGGTGCGCCTTATGGTGCGAAATATACGGTAAATACTATGCTACATTTTTGGAACTACAACCATGAAAAAAAAGATGCAGGCAATGTGGCCAGTTGGCACATAGAGTTGTTCTCTTGTTTTAGTTTCTGGTTGCACAGGACACCATTCCTTGTGTAAGAGCCCTAGATACAATATGGATGTTTCTGCCTTCTGTATTCCCTAATTTCTTCCCACCCTTTTCTAAATTGTCATTGTATATGAATAAAAATGGTTTCAGCTATGATTTCATTGCTCACCTTATGCCAGAGCCCTGAAGGTGGAGTAGAAGTGTCGGTGTAATTTTGCTTGGCAGTCTGAACCAGATATCTAATTATGGAAATGGCTTGCAATAAATATTTCCAGTTAATGAAAGCTCTCTTTTCAGGCAAACCCTGCACTGAATTCCAAGGTCATTATCCAGAAAATGTATTCAAATGGTGGGTGTGGACAAAGGCAATAGGTTATGACCAGAAATACCAATATAGTTTAGCATAAGCGCTTACGGCCGTTTGTCCAATGTAGTGGTTCTCGACCTGTGGGTCCCCAGGTGTTTTGGCCTACAACTCCCAGAAACCCCAGCCAGTTTACCAGCTGTTCGGATTTCTGGGAGTTGAAGGCCAAAACATCTGGGGACCCACAGGTTGAGAACCACTGGTGATGCACAGCCTATTATTTATTTATTTACTTTATTTATATTCCGCTCTTCTCATCCAGGAGGGGACTCAGAGCGGATTACAGGTACACATACTTAGCAGACAATCCCTGCCATTTCCACATACAACATATAGACCAGTGTTTCCCAACCAGTGTGCCGGGGCACACTAGTGTGCCGTGAGCGATCATCAGGTGTGCCGTGGGAAATTGCAACCTCCAGGAAAGGGGGGGGGGGGGAATCTAGTGTGTTGAAGTATAAAAACCCTAAGAAACCTACCTCAATAAAGGCACAACATTACAAACACCCCTCCTCCCCACCCATTGTCTACTTGGTCTCTCCCTCTCCATGCATTGGGTAGGCCCGCCTCCCTTTCCCCAAGTAGAGACCTCCTCTTTCCTCCTGGGGGTTCTGTGTGGGAAGTCTGGCCCAGTTCTATCATTGGTGGGGTTCAGAATGCTCTTTGATTGTAGGGGAACTATAAATCCCAGCAACTACAACTCCCAAATGTCAAGGTCTATTTCCCCTGAACTCCATCTGCATTCATATTTGGGCATATTGAGTATTCATGCCAAGTTTGGTCCTGATCCAACATTGTTTGAGTCCACAGTGCTCTCTGGATATAGGTGAACTACAACTCCAAAACTCAAGGTCAATGCCCACCAAACTCTTATAGCATTTTCTTGGTTATGGGAGTTCTGTGTGGAAAGTTTGTGTCTTTCTGCCATTCCTGCCAGGATATCTATGTTGAGTTCATCGAAACAGGTCCAGGTTTCACACTGAGTGTATAAATACATTTTAAAAACATATTAACTATATGTATTACTGTGTTAGAGTGTCATTTTGTGTCATTTTGGTTGGTGGTGTGCCCCAGGATTTTGTAAATGTAAAAAGTGTGCCGCGGCTCAAAAAAGGTTGGGAAACACTGATATAGACAAACAGAGGCAAACTCTGGCCACCAGGGGGAGCTGATGCACTCCTCATCTCTCAGCGTTTCCAGCATCTCTTGTTGTTTCTTCCGCATTCCTCAGCGTTCCTGGAGTTCTTTAATGGCCTCAAAATGCAGTCAAAATTTGCCTCCCCACTTACTGTGGTACCTTTATCTCCTACTTGACAGATGCAACTGTCTTTCGGGCTGCAAAGGTCAACAGCAGGCTACACTTAAAGGTCAAGCACCCACCTCAACCCGGGCAGGCCTTGAACTCATGACCTACTGGTCAGAGAGATCTTATGCAGCTGACACATTCCAGGTGCTTTTTATAATGTTCCCGGTGTTTTGTATTCTTACAGAAGCCTCCACCCGCATAGCTAGTGTCAAAAAAATTATGGGAGCTGAAGTCCAAAACATTCAGATACTAAAGATTGAGAACCACTATCTTGCAAGAATTTGAGGGAAAGGTCTGCATAGACTGGAAAAGGGTTCAGGATTGGAGAGAATCATTTTGTGGGATACTGTGTGGAAGAGGTCAGGGCTCCATGGGAAAGCACAAAGTGTGAGGTTCCTATCTCAAAAGGAGTGGGAAATATATGGACACGAAGTTGCTGATTCATTTCAGTTTCCAGCATCCCCAGTCAGCACAGGCAGTGGTGAGAGATGCTGAGAGGTTCAATTCAGCAGCCTCTGACAGGCTACACAGTTCTTACTCCTGGTGTTAATTGTGAGCCTTAATAATACGAAATAATAATAATAAATTTATTACCCACCTCTCCTCACGACTCATGGTGAGATACAACTTGATAATATATATATAATAACAAATATACACAGGTTTGTGTGTATTTATTTATTTACTTTATTTATATTCCGCTCTTCTCACCCCGAAGGGGACTCAGAGCGGATTACAGTACACATACCGTATTTTTCGGACCATAAGACGGTTTTTTTCCTCCCAAAGTAGGAAGAAAAATAAGCTGCGTCTTATGGAGCGAATACACTAACATGGAGGGGGGGGAGGCGCTGGAGCAGAGGGGGCCGCGATGTACTTACGCTATATTCGCGCCCCCTCCGGCGCTGTAAGCGTGCGGCTGGCGAGGCCCTCCTCCTCGGCAGAGGCGCTTCTTCCTGACGTCACCGTCGCGCCTCTGACGAGGAGGAAGGGGAGCGACGGCGCTGTAAGGAGGCCCGAAAAGAGAGGCCGCAGGGAGGGAGGGAAGGAGGAAGAGTTCCCTCCCTTCCTGCGGCTCTCTTTCGGGCCTCCTTACAGCCGCGGCCGCCGCCTCCCTTCCTCCGCGGCAGAGGCGCTTCTTCCTGACGTCAGGAAGAAGCGCCTCTGGCTTCGGTCCTTTCCTCTGCTGCTGCTGCTGCGGCTGCTGCTACGGCTGCCGCTGCGTCGCCGTGGGGGCCGCCCTCGTGGCCTCCCCCCTCCTCCTCGGGTCCGTGAGTGGCGAGCCCGCCCCACGAGTCCCCTCTTCCGCCCCCGTTCCTCCGCGCGCCCGGCTGGCTGCAGCGACACGGCGGCGAGAGTTTGGGCATGCACAGGAGCCACCGGGAGCCGCCGGAGGGGGCGCGAATATAGCATAAGTACATCGCGGGGCCCCCCTCTGCTCCAGCGCCTCCCCCCTCCATGTTAGTGTAACCAGCCCCCAATTTTTTTCCCCAATTTTCCTCCTCAAAAATCAAGGTGCGTCTTATCAGCAGGTGCGCCTTATGGTGCGAAAAATACGGTACTTGCAGACAATCCCTGCAGTTCAACATATATAGACAACAACATATTTAGACATATGTAGATATATATTGACGAACATAGACGAACAGAGGCAAACTTCTGGCAAACTTCTGGCCACCAGGGGGAGCTGACACACTCCTCATCTCTTTCAGCATTTTCCAGCTTCCCTTGTTATTCTTCCGCATTCCTCAGCGATTCCTGGAGTTCTTTATGGCCTCATAAATCAGTCAACAATGTGGTACCTTTATATCCTACTTGACAAATGAACTGTCTTTCAGGCTGCAAAGGTCGACAGTAGGCTACACTAAAGGTTGAGCAGCCACCTCGACCCGGACAGGCCTCGAACTCATGACCTACTGGTCAGAGAGATTTTATGCAGCTGACACTTAGCCAGCTGCGCCACTTCCCGGTGCAATATATATCTCCGGTGTATATATTTCACTCGGCATTACTTTGCAAATGAAAATTCTCAGGAAGGACTCATCCGACGCTTTTTACAAGCGTGTTGATGACTAAAAAGGCGAATCTGAGATAGGGAAGTTTGGTTGCAGAAAGCACAGGAGAAAGTCTCCTTGGATGATGTTGTTTCCAAGTTGTGGCTCTTTCTGCGTTGTCGTTTCTCTTCGAGACCCGTTCGGCGTGTCTTCTCGAAAGAGGCCGCAGCATTGTGGATATTGCGTCTCCATGCCTCCCGATGTGAGGCCAGGATGGACCATTGTTGGTGATCAATCTGGCCGAGCCTGAGATGTTTCAGGGAGCCCTTATATCTCTTTTTGGGGGCGCCTCTCTTGCACTGACCCATGGCGAGTTCACCATAGAGTAGTATCTTTGGGAGGCGGTGGTCCTCCATCCTAGAGACGTGCCCTGCCCAGCGCAACTGTGTTCTCAATAGCATATTACAAATATACACAGGTAAAATGCAGATTATAATTATAGATAAAATGTCATTTAAAATTCACAAATTAAAATTGACTGGATAGCTCAAACTGTGGTTGCTTTTTGTGATTCCTGCATATGTGTTAAATGTGTCTTATCACTTATTTTTACCATTTTAACAAGGTCCCATTCAAGTATAAAAACAGTTTTTCAGGCGTGTTTCTTTTATTGACCCTTGGACATGCAGTGGCGGCTGGTGGCTTGGATGTCAGGTGGCAGTGAACCTACTTTGAGTTGTAATCTAAGCTTTACAAGAACTATCCAAGCTACTAAAACCTACCTCCACAAAACATCTACAGCATTCTTCTTCTAAATGTTGAAAGTTCTTCTAAAATGTTGGCTAAAACCCAGGGAGATTGGGAGACGCCAGCCATGACTATGTGGCTGTCATAACCATCCTTGTTCTCATGTACATTCTTTTCATTGCATACTGACTGACTGACTGACTGACTTTATTATTTCTGAGTCGCCCTCCACATTAGTGCTCCGGGCGACTTACACACAACAAATTCCACAATTAAAATAGAGTATTTAAAACTAGATTAAAATATTCAGTGGTTAAATGCAGGGGCCAGGCCCAGTATTTGGGTTCCTGGTTCTGCATTAACCATGGGCTTTCCTAAATAGCCAGGTCTTCAGAGCAGTCAGGAACTGGGGCAGGTCGAGGGAGGCTCTCTGGTCCGGTGGCATCGAGTTCCAAAGAACGGGGGCCACAGCGGAGAACGATCTCCGTCTCGTGGTCTCCAGGTGGGCCTCTTTCAAGCCTGGTACGTGAAGAAGGTTCTTGTTTGCTGGCCGCGGGGTCCTTGAGCAAGCAGGCATCAACAAGCGGTCTTTTAGGTATGTTGGGCCCCGGCCCCGTAGGGCTTTGAAAGCCAAGGTCAAGGTCTTGTGTAAGGCTCTATACTCAACGGGCAGCCAGTGCAGGCGCTGCAGAGATGGTGTAATGTGGCATCTCATCGATGTTCCTGTGAGAAGCCTGGCGGCTGCGTTCTCCACCGTATGGAGCCTGCGGGTTAGTGACCGGGGTAGACCTACATACAAAGCGTTACAGTAATCCAGCCTTGATGTAACCGTGGCATGGATTACTGTAGCTAGCGCTTCCGTCGGAAGATAGGGCGCCAATTGTCTCGCTTGGCGCAGGTGGAAGAAGGCCCTTTTGCTCGTGGAGGCAACCTGGGCCTCCATCGACAATTTGGAGTCCAGGATAACACCAAGGCTTTTTACTGAGGGGGACGGAATCAGCGGTTCCCCTTCAAAGGGGGGCAGCAAGAAAGGTGGTTTTGGGCGGCCCAGCCATAAGATCTCCGTCTTTGATGGATTTATTTTAAGTTTGTGGGCGCGGAGCCATTTTGTCACTGCTTCTAGGCCTCGTGTGTAGTTTTCGGGCACCGTTGTTGCGCCAGGCTCCAGTTTCAGTAGGAGCTGGGTGTCATCGGCATATTGGTAGCACCCTAGGCCGAAGCTCCGGGCTATACCAGCCAACGGCCGAACATAGATGTTAAACAACGTTGGTGATAATATGGCGCCTTGGGGCACTCCGCACTCGAGGAGAGATTTCCTAGATGTTTGGCCTAGCCATTCAACTCGCTGACTACGTCCACGCAGTCAGCGTGTCATACGTCCAGTCATACGTCCACGTCAGCGTGTCGTACGTGTCATACGTCCACGCAGTCATACGTCCTCTTCCTTCCTTTTTCAAAACCACAAGATGACATGAAGAACTGTAGGCAAAACCAGGATGACTGGGGATGACATTCAATTCTTTAAAATAGGCATGCCATTCAAAGGATGTCATTAGGGAATCCTTATTTGCATTTGCCTGCAAGAGCGTTACTGCCCTGGGCCTTATGTCTATCAACTGTAGGAGATTCCTTTATAACAGCATTTCTCAACCTGGGGGTTGGGACCCCTGGGGAGGTCATGAGGGGGTGTCAGAGGGGTCACCAAAGACCATCAGAAAACACAGTATTTTCTGTTTGTCATGAGGGTTGTGTGTGGAAAGTTTGGCCCAATTCTATCATTGTTGGGGTTCAGAATTGATTGTAGGTGAACTATAAATCCCAGCAACTACAACTCTAAATGTGAAGATATATTTCCCCCAAGCTCCACCAGTGTTCATATTTGGGCATATTGAATATTCATGCCAAGTTTGGTCCAGATCCATCATTGTCCACAGTGCTCTCTGGATGTAGATGAACGATAACTCCAAAACTCAAGGTCAATACCCACCAAACGCTTCCAGTATTTTCTGTTGGTCATGAGAGTTCTGTGTGCCAAGTTTGGTTCAATCCCACCGTCATTGGTGGAGTTCAGAATGCTCTTTTATTGCAGGTGAACTATAAATCCCAGAAACTACAACTCTCAAATTACAAAATCACCCCTGTCCCCCAATCCCACCATTACTCAAATTTGGGCGCATGGGTATGTGTGCCAAATTTGGTCCAGTGAATGAACATACATCCTGCATTATTTACATTACGATTCATAACCGTAGCAAAATTACAGTTATGAAGTAACAACAAAAATAATTTTATGGTTGGGGGTCACCACAACAGTAAGTATTAAGGGGTCGCGGCATTAGGAAAGTTGAGATCCACTGCTTTATAATATCAAGACAATGGTTGGAGATCTGGTTCATCTTGGTTGACTTCAGAAAGCCTTTCATTTCAAAATAGTTCATAAAGTAAGTTTCTTTGGTTCAGACAACTTAGACCAGGGGTGCCCACATTTTTTCAGCATGCGACCTACTTATAATAAAACCAAGTCAGAAAGATCTACCTACCTCCTCAAGGCTGGAGAGGGGCGGGGCGGGGCTTGGCGCAGCCTGGCTCTGCCCCCTCTGGCTTCAGCTTTACCAGCAGCTTCTCCAGGCTTGAGGACGGCAGTGTCAAGCCAGCCTTGTGCTAGCTATGCTACCACTGGCTTGGCATTGCCATCCTCAAGCCTGGAGAAGCTGTTGGTAGAGTGGAAGCCAGAGGGGCGGGCCAGGCCCACCAAGCCCCCCCCTCTGGCTTTGGAGCTCCCAGCAGCTTCTCCAGGCTTGAGGACGCAGTGCCAAGCCAGCCTTGTGCTAGCTATGCTACCACTGGCTTGGCATTGCCATCCTCAAGCCTGGAGAAGCTGTTGGTAGAGTGGAAGCCAGAGGGGGCGGGGCCAGGCCACACCAAGCCCCCCCTCCCCTCTGGCTTTGGAGCTCCCAGCAGCTTCTCCAGGCTTGAGGACGGCAGTGCCAATCCAGCCTTGTGCTAGCTATGCCACCACTGGCTTGGCATTGCCATCCTCAAGCCTGGAGAAGCTGCTGGTAGAGCGGAAGCCAGAGAGGGCGGAGCCAGGCTGTGCCAAGTCCCGCCCCCTCCCCTCTGGCTTTGGAGCTCCCAGCAGCTTCTCCAGGCTTGAGGACGGCAGTGCCAATCCAGCCTTGTGCTAGCTATGCCACCACTGGCTTGGCATTGCCATTCTCAAGCCTGGAGAAGCTGCTGGTAGAGCTGAAGCCAGAGGGGGCAGAGCCAGGCCGCACCAAGCCCCGCCCCTCCCCTCTGGCTTTGGAGCTCCCAGCAGCTTCTCCAGGCTTGAGGATGGCAATGCCAAGCCAGCCTTGTGCTAGCTATGCCACCACTGGCTTGGCTTTGCCATCCTCAAGCCTGGAGAAGCTGCTAGGGGTGCCGAAGCTGGGGGAAGGGGCTGGGGCTTGGTGTGGCCTGGCTCCGCCCCCCTCTGAGTAGCGCCCCATCCTGGGCTCGACCTCCTTTGGTCCCGGGATCGACTGGTCGATCGCGATCAACTTCCTGGGCAGCCCTGACTTAGACAATTGTTGTCAACTGGTCCTCTTCCTCTTGAATCAAACAAATAGCTTTTATCAACAGGTCAAAGTGTCATCTAGACAGGACCCACAGTTCCATCTGCTTTGAGCTAATAGCTTTGTCAAAGCTTATGAGCTGAGCATCAAGCCGATTAAGAGCCTTCTGGTTAATGCTTGCATGTTTAGGAGTAGGAAATGAAATGTGATGTGTTGAGATTGCCCATTGTTTTTGTGGTTACACATTAATCATTGCATATTCTTTTTGGAGCTGGCAAGCTCAGCTGGCTTTCTCAATATTTCCATAATGACAGGTTGCACTTTCACTGGAGGTTTGGGTGTGGGCTCAAATGCTGAACTTTCCCCAGCTTGGCTAATAGCGAAGTGTCATGATTTCCATAATTAAACCAACTGTGGATGTTAGACCAGGATTTTGTTGATGCCTCCCTTGGAATGTCAAGAGTTCTTTATTAAGGACAATCTGAACATTTATTTATTTTATTTATCTCATTTTTATCCCGTCCTTCTCAACCCCCAAAGGGCAGTTTACATTGAGCACAAAAAACACTGGGGACTGCTGTAGTGCAAACCAAACCAAACCAAACACTAGTGGGTTGTATTGTCTAAAGTCATCCACAACAGTGTTTCCCAACCTTTTTTGAGCTGCGGCACACTTTTAACATTAAAAAAATCCGGGGGCACACCACCAACCAAAATGACACAAAATGACACTCTAACACAGTAATACATATAGTTAATTGACCTTGAGTTTTGGAGTTGTAGTTCACCTACATCCAGAGAGGACTGTGGACTCAAACAATGATGGATCTGGACCAAACTTGGCAAGCGGGCCCCTCAGGCAGTAGAGCAGGCCGAGGGCCGCCACCAAGCCCAGGCTCCGGCCCAGGGTCCCGCCGCCAGCCTCAACTGCTAGCAGCTCACGGGCGAAAGGGGCAGCGGGGGAGAGGGAGAAGGCGGCAATTCCCTATCCCCGGCGCCGCTCTCCGCCATGACTCCGGCCCTTCGCTCGCTGAGGCCGTGCAGAGGAGGAGGAGCATGAGCGGAGGGCGAGCTTCAGCCCTGCGCACTGAAGCCCCCCACCGCTCATGCTCCTCCTCCGCGCGGCCTCAGCAAGCAAGGGGGTGAAGTCATGGCGGAAAGTGGCGCCGGGGACGGGGGACGCTCTCCGCCATGACTCCCGCTCCTCGCTCGCTGAGGCCGTGCGGAAGAGGAAGAGCATGAGCGGTGGATGGGCTTCAGCCCCGCCCACGGGAGCCCATCCACCGCTCATGCTCCTCCATGCAGCCTCAGCGAGCAAGGGGCTGGAGTCATGGTGGAGAGCGGCGCCGGGGATGGGGGCCGCTCTCCGCCATGACTCCTGCCATGACTCAATCAGGCACGAGCAAGCTTCTGCCGCTGGGAAGGGGGCATGGCCCGAGCAACGTCACCCTTCCCTCCTCCCTCCCTCGATTGGAGGCTGGCTGGGGAAATGGCCGAAGGAGGCGGCGCCCCGGCCCCTTCTTTTTCTTCTTCGCCGCCTGGCCCTTCCTCTTCCTCCTCCTCCCCCAAGCAGCAGGAGTTTGGCAGGAGGAGGAGAAAGGGGGGGGGGGGGACGACGACGTTTTTCGCGGCACACCAGATGGTCCGTCACGGAACAGTGGTTGGGAAATACTGATCCACAATATGAAAAATATAAATGCTACCAAATACATATGATAATTATGTAAAGGACTCGGAATACATCGCCATAAGACCAGATGCAATAAAATATCGGTGTCATATCTATTTACACAGAATAATACAAAACATCTCAAAGTGTGCAAACATACAGTTTTATATAATGCACGAATCAATACTGAATATGTAAAACTGTATGTTTGCACACTTTGAGATGTTTTGTATTATTCTGTGTAAATAGATATGACACCAATTGGATAAAATTGATACTTTATTGCATCTGGTCTTATGGCGATGTATTTCGAGACCTTTACATAATTATCATATGTATTTGGTAGCATTTCTATTTTTCATTATGTGGATGACTTTAGACAGTACATCCCACTAGTGTTGTGTTTGGTTCAGCTTACTTTGAGCCCCATTTAGAGGCTATTTCAGCAATTACAATAAAATCACAACATATACATAGCATAATAAAACATCACAATTAAAATCAGATAAAATCCTCAATTAAAAACATAAACCAACCTCGTCAGTCTTAACATCAATCCAGTTCATCCCTTTAGGGTGCTGCTTACTTCTATTGACCAAACGCCTGGTCCCAAAGACATGTCTTTACTTTCTTCCAGAAAGTTAGGAGAGAAGAGATCGATCTTATGTCAGTTGGGAGTGTGTTCCATAGGTGGTGAGTCACCACCGAGAAGGCCCTGTCTCTTGTCCCTGCCAGGTGCATTTGAGCTGTTGACGGGAGTGAGAGCAGGGCCTCCCCGGATGATCTTAGCTTTCAAGGTGGGACATAGGAGTGGATGTGTTCAGACAAGTAAGCTGGGCCAGAACCATATAGAGCTTTATAGGTCAAAACCAGCACTTTGAATTGGGCTCGGAGTTGGACTGGCAGCCAGTGGCGCTGGCATAACAGGGGGGTGGTATGCTCCCTGTATGTCGCCCCAGTTAGTAATGTGGCTGCCGATCGTTGTACTAGTTGAAGTTTCCGAACCGTCTTCAAAGGAAGCCCCACATAGAGCGTGTTGCAGTAATCTATTTGGGATGTAACAAGAGCGTGGACTACCGTGGCCAAGTCAGACTTCCCAAGGTACGGGCGCAGCTGGCGCACAAGTCTTAATTGTGCAAAAGCTCCTCCGGAGAACATTTTTGTTCTCCAAAGCACTTCACATGCAACAACTATGCAAGGTTTGCATTGTGTGTTAGTTGGGGGGAATGAAAGGATCCGTGTGTTGTAAATTTAATAATGTGATGCACCCATTGTTCCATTTTTAGGCTACCAAACGTCGTTCTTGTTCATTGACTTTTTTTTTACTCTCAAGGGTCACACTAGCCAACCCTTGGTTTAGATCAACACAAATGTATTTTGGTCATAAGCAGATTCTCATTATCTCCTTGGTAATATGTTATGGCTTTACAATGCAGATTCATCTTCCTAGGAAAATGCAGCCATTTCAACAAAGTGACCTACGTGTTTTCTGGATTTTCTTTGGCAGGAAATATTTGGATCCAAGCAGTTTTTCCCCCAGAACTCAATTATGAGATGGCTTGCAACCCACTTGTGTGACCGTTTCTTGCTGGATGACCTTTGTGGCAATGTTTTCTTTCTGCTGTGTGGGTTTAATGAGAAAAACCTAAATATGGTAAGATTTTTGGCAATTTAAACTGTAGACAGCTTGTTCCTAATATTGATTGGGACTGCGGTTATGGTGGTGACTGACAACATTAAGTCCCTAATGTATTTTTCAGCAAGAAAGGGGGAAATGGCGTCTTCACCATAAACTGTGGTCGATTGATTACAATGGGCCATAACACCAACCAAATTGGATATTCATATGCTAGAGAGCTAGGCAGTTTCTTTCCGCACTCCACAAAAATGTGTGATATTGAAAATATGGCAAACTCAAGAGTATCAAACTACAGCCCAGGGAAGTGTTAATTGTTATTAATTTGTTACAAATGAGGACAACCATTCTGAGCTCTAGCATTTGTGCTAATAGTGCAAAGTAGTTGTCAACACTTGATGATCAATTCAGCTAATACATTGTTTATTTCATACAGACTCGAGTAGATGTATACTCAACACACTGTCCAGCTGGAACATCTGTCCAGAATATGATTCACTGGAGTCAGGTATATCTTAAATTCCCGACTGATTTAGAGATGCACACGGTGTTGATTTTATGGTTTTGAATGATTTCCAATTTTCAGAGGGAAAAGGTTGCTGAGAAAGGTGTTAAGTAAGGATTACAAATTGGGGAAAATATACTTCAGTTATTTGACCTTGCATCTTGGTTCAGTGATAAACAATTTAAAACGGACAGTATCAAACTTCAGTTTGAATGCCAACTAGAATCTGTCTATGCAATCACTGAGGATCTTGTAAGTCATAGTCGTGATAAATCAGTGGATGTAAGCCTCTGTGAATGTGCAAAAAAATGAGATCCAAATATTTCAGAAGTTTTCCAATTGGTTAGATTGAAGGGAGTAAAGTGTGACTTACTAGATGTTATTGGGTTGCAATTCCTATCAGTATAGCCGTTGGTGAGGGAAGATAGGAGTTGCAGCCCAACATCTTGAAGGACCATACTTTAAATACCCCTCAATTGAATAGTTTATTTACCGTATTTTTTGCACCATAAGGCGCACCTGCTGATAAGACGCACCCTGTTTTTGGAGGAGGAAAATAGGAAAAAAGGGAGCCCTGCGGAGGCGCTGCGGCCTCTTCCTCCTTTCTTCCTTCCCTCCCTCCCTACGGCCTCTCTCCTTCCGTTCGTGACTTACAGCCGGCGAGGCCTTCCTCCCTTCCTCCTCGGAAGGCGCATCGTCCTGACGTCAGGAAGATGCGCCTCTGTCTTCGGGTCTCCGTGGAGGCCGCCCTTCCTCCTCGGAAGAGGCGCATCTTCCTGACGTCAGGAAGATGCGCCTCTGTCTTCGGGTCTCCGTGGAGGCCGCCCTTCCTCCTCGGAAGAGGCGCATCTTCCTGACGTCAGGAAGATGCTCCTCTGTCTTCGGTCTCCGTGGAGGCCGCCCTTCCTCCTTGGAAGAGGTGCATCTTCCTGACGTCAGGAAGAAGCGCCTCTGTCTTCGGCCGCGAGGGCGGCCTCACGGAGACCCGAAGACAGAGGCGCATCTTTCTGACGTCAGGAAGATGTGCCTCTGTCTTCGGGCCACGAGGGCGGCCTCACAGAGACCCGAAGACAGAGGCGCATCTTCCTGACATCAGGAAGATGCGCCTCTGTCTTCGGGCCGTGAGGGCGGCCTCCACGGAGACCCAGAGAGGCGCATCTTCCTGACGTCAGGACGATGCGCCTCTGTTGTCGGGCCGCGAGGGCGGCCTCCACGGAGACCCGAAGACAGAGGCGCATCTTCCTGACGTCAGGAAGTTGCGCTCTGTCTTCGGGCCGCGAGGCGGCCTCCACGGAGACCGAAGACAGAGGCGCATCTTTCTGACGTCAGGAAGATGCACCTCTGTCTTCGGGCCGCGAGGGCGGCCTCCATGGAGACCCGAAGACAGAGGCGCATCTTCTTGACGTCAGGAAGTTGCGCCTCTGTCTTCGGGTCTCCGTGGAGGCCGCCCTCGTGGCCTCCCCTCCTCCTGCTCCACCTCGGGTTCCTCCGCGCCGCCCGGTAAGTACAATATATCCCCCTCTGCTCCCCCCTCCCCTCCCTGCGTCTTCGCTCCATAAGACGCAGCTGATTTTCATCCCACTTTGGGAGGAAAAAAACTGCGTCTTATGGTGCGAAAAATACGGTAAGTACTAGCAGAGGACCCAGCAGTGCCCGGGTTAATTGAGAAAGGCATTGTGTGGCAAGGTTGGTCTTTATGAGTTGGTTATGTGGCTTGCAGTGGTCTCTGGAAGTTAGTGAGGGTACTGCGAGTCCCATCATCCACAGTCCCCCCTTCTCCAAACTACACCAGGATGTAGAGTGGGCCATGTGGGCTCTGTGTGCCAAGTGTGGTCTTGATCAGTCATTGGATGAGGGTCGCAGCAGTCTCTGGAAGTGAGTGAAGGTACTTTGTCCCATCATCGGTGGTCCGTCCCACTCAAAACTGCACCAGGATGTAGAGTGGGTCATGGGTACTCTGTATGCCAAGTTTGGGCCTGGTCTGTGATTTGTAGGGGTTGCAATGTTTTGTGAGAAATGAATCGGGTGAAGGTACTGCAAATCCCATCATTTGTGAGCCATCCTGCCGTAAACCGCAGCAGGTTTGTAAAGTGCGCCATTGGGCCTCTGTGTGCCCAGTTTGTTCCTGATTCGTCATTGGTGTGGGCCACAGTGCTCTAAGGAAGTGAATTAAAGTACTGCAAGTCCCATCATCCATGGTCCATCCTCCCTCAAACTGCACCAGGATGTAGGGTGCATCTTGGGGGGTCTGTGTGCCAAGTTTGGTCTTGTTCTGTCATTGTTGGGGGCCTAGTCAGGAAAATCAAGTTGAGGAAGCCTAACAATATCCCATGATCTGAGGCCTAGTCAGGAAAATCAAGTTAAGGAAGCCTTACTGTCAATTTTGGGCCTGGTCTGTGATTTATAGGGGCTACAGTGTTGTTTGGAAAGTGAATCAGGTGATGGTACTGCAAATCCCATCATTCGTGGCCCATCCTGCCCTAAACTGTGAAGTGGGGCATTCGGCCCCTATGTGCCAAGTTTGGTCCTGATCCGTCATTGCTGTGGACCGCAGTAACTGACTGCCTGAGGCCTTTCCTTTTCCCTCTGCATCACCTTAGAATGTTGGAATGTAGATAGCCAATCAGAGTCCTTTATGCAAATAATCCCAAAGTGGCAACCAATCGAAACGCTGTCACATATTCCTCCGCAAACATTGACTTTTATTATATACATAGCTAGCTAGATAGATAGATAGATACCGTGTTTCCCCGAAAGTAAGACAGCGTCTTACTTTCTTCCCCCCCAAAAAAAGTCCCCCTACGCCTTACTTTCGGGGTACGTCTTATATAAACTAAGACGTACCCGTCGCCATGCCATGCCCACGCCGCCGCCGCAACCGGCCCATCGGCGCGGCACACCTCCGCGGCGCACCTTTCTGCCAGGCCTGTGATGCGACGAAGGAAGGGAGGGGGAAGCGCAAGGGGCGGAGGGAAGCGCCCGGCGCGTCAGAGCGTCACTCGGACGTGTCGCCGCTTCCCTCCGCCCCTTGCGCTCCCCTCCCCTTCTTGGAGAAAAGAAGGAGGGGAAGAGCGCAAGGGGCGGAGGGAAGCGCCCGGCGCATCAGAGCGTCACTTGGACGTGTCGCCGCTTCCCTCCGCCCTTGCGCTCTTCCCCTCCCTTTCTTGGAGAAAAGAAGGGAGGAGGAAGAGGCGCAGGGGCGGAGGAAGCGCCGGACGCGTCAGAGCGTCACTCTGACGCGTCGCCGCTTCCCTTAAGCCCCTGCGCCTTCCCCCTCCCTTTCTTGGAGAAAAGAAGGGAGGGGAAAGAGTGCAAGGGGCGGAGGGAAGCGCCGACGCATCAGAGTGTCACTCTGACGTGTCGCCGCTTCCCTCCGCCCCTGCGCCTTCCCCCTCCCTTTCTTGGAGAAAGAAGGGAGGGGGGAAGGCGCAGGGGGCGGAGGAGCGCCGACGCGTCAGAGCGTCACTCTGACGCGCCGCTTCCCTCCGCCCCTGCGCTCTTCCCTCCCTTTCTTGGACGCGTCAGAGGCCTAGCAGAAAGGTGCGCGCGGAGGTGTGCCGCGGCCGATGGGCTGGCGGCGGCGGCGGCGGGCGCGGGCGTGGCGACGAGGTACGGCTTACATTCGGGTACGGCTTACATTAGCCGACCCCTGACACCCCGATACGTTTTACAATCGGGGGTGTCATACTTTCGGGGAAACACGGTAGATGTAATGCAAAAGTGTTACATGGTATTCTAGATACTCCTAATGTGCAGGAATTTGAGATAAATACTAGGCTTGTGCATTTAGGCTGAACCTCAATCTGCATCTGCTGGCCAAATTCTGGGAGACCCGCAGATCCATTTTCACTCCCTCCCAAAAACGGGCGGGTTGCAGAATAGCCATTTCTGGTCCACGGTCGAAAGATCTGGGAAGATCAGGCCCATTGCCTTCCTTCCTTCCTTCCTTCCTTCCTTCCTTCCTTCCTTCCTTCCTTCCTTCCTGCCTTCCTTCCTTCCTTCCTTCCTTCCTTCCTGCCTTCCTTCCTGCCTGCCTGCCTTCCTGCCTTCCTGCCTTCCTTCCTTCCTTCCTTCCTTCCTTCCTTCCTTCCTTCCTTCCTTCCTTCCTTCCTTCCTTCCTTCCTTCCTTTCAAGGGAGCCTGGATTTGAGCTATGGGGTTAAGGAAGCACCCCTCCTGGGATCCTTTCTTATCTTGCTTTCGAGGGAGTCTGGGTTGAAGAACGGAGTTAAGGAAGCATCCTTCCTGGAACCCTTTCCTATCTCCCTTTCAAGGAAGTCTGGGTTTGAAGAACAGGCTTAAAGAAGCATCCTTCCTGGGATCTTTTTCTGTCTTCCTTTTGAGGGAGCCTGGGCTTGAAGAACGGGGTTAAGGCAATATCCTTCCTGGGACCCTTTCCTTAGACACAGTTTAGGTAATACATGTTATGGCATTTTTCTATTCTGATTGGCCCAACAGGCAGGGCTCACAGGGCAGCAACATGCGGCAGCCTCTCCTCATCGCGTGGTGCCGAATGGGGGAGGAGGAGCTGTGAATGGCTGCCATGTGATCCCGTAATGGACAAAAAAAAACGTGTTATGGCCATCCGGCCAAGCCGAACAAGGCAGATTGGCCAAAGGGAACCAACCACCCTGAACCCATGGACAAGTCTAATAAATACTCGATGCCCGTATGTATGAAACTAAAACTGTATATTGGGAGAGATGTTTTGTTTTCTTTTTGCAAATCTCAGAAATATTATTTTTGAGCTTTAACTTCCAGAAGTGTTGTGCCAAAATTGTTGTCCAAAAAGTGATTTCTCAGTCTTTTGGGTTTTCGTATGATTGTAATAGTACAGGATGGTTTTTCTCCTTTTTCGAAAGTGCAATTGTTTCTGTAATCTGGTGTTAGGACCTGACTTGTCTATATGAGTCATCTAGAGATGCGGCTTTCTAAGCATTGTTTGCCAAGAACATGCTCTGTTGAATACATGCTCTTAGTCAATTGTGTGTGATGATCTTGAGGGCTTTGATGACTTCTTGGTCTTGTGTTTAATGCAGGGGGGGTCTCTTAACTGGGGATGGAAATTTTGTGTCCTTCTGAAAGCAAAGGCTAGCTTTTGCTGAATTGATTTTCCATTTATTCTTCTTCGACTGAAATGGTCCTTTCTGAAAAACAAAGATAGATGCTACCATACATTAAGTCTCCTAGGCCAAAGCTTCTTGAACTTTTCCACTTACAACGACTTTTGGCCTGAGACATTTTAACATGACCACAGATATATACTGTGTTTCCCCGAAAGTAAGACAGCGTCTTACTTCTTTTGACCGCCAAAATCCCCACTACGGCTTACTGGGCACGTCTTATATTGGGCGACGGTACCCCGACAGTAAGACGAACGTAAGACGTACGGCGGGCGGCATGGCGTGGCTTCCTGGCTGGGCAACGAGAGGCTCCCAGAGGGGCTCAAAAGGGGCCCGGAATCGTCCTCCTCTTCCTTCCAGCGGCGCCTTCCATCCTCCTCTTCTTCCTCCCAGCGGCGCCTTTCCCTCTCGCCAGTTTAGCCCCCTCCCTTCAGTGAAGGGAGGGGGGCGGAGCGCCGCCGCGAGAGGGGAAGAAGCGCGGCGGAAGTCCCGCCCGCACCAACTCAGGCGTCTTTCCCCCCGCCGCCGCCCGCGCGCTCCAAACACAAGCGGGGCGGCAAAAGCGCCTGAGTCCCCGTGCGGGCAGGACTTCCGCCGGCGCCTTCTCCTCTCGCTGGCGGCGGCTCCGCCCCATCTCCCTTCAGTGAAGGGAGGGGAGCGATCCGCGAGGAAGAAAGGCGCCAGCGGAAGTCCACGCCCGCACGGCGACTCAGGCGTCTTTCCCCGCCGCTGCCCCGCTCGCCCGCGCTCCAAACACAAGCGGGGCGGCGGCGAAAAGCGCCTGAGTCGCCCTGGGGGCGGGACTTCCGCCGGCGCCTTCTCCCTCTCGCTGGCGGCGGCTCCGCCCCTCCTCCCTTCAGTGAAGGGAGGGGGGCGGATCCGGCGAGAGGGAGAAGGCGCTGGCGGAAGTCCCGCCCCCAGGGGACTCAGGCGCTTTTCGCCGCCGCCCCCCTCGTGTTTGGAGCGCGGGCGAGCGGGGCGGCGGCGGGAAAGACGCCTGAGTCGCCATGCGGGCGGGACTTCCGCCGGCGCTTTCTTCCCGCGGGCGGCGGCTCACCCCTCCTCCCTTCACTGAAGGGGGGGGGCGGAACCGCGAGAGGGAAAGGCGCTGCTGGGAGGAAGAGGAGGAGGATGGAAGGCGCCGCTGGAAGGAAGAGGAGGACGATTCCGGGCCCCTTTTGAGCCCCTCTGGGAGCCTCTCGTCGCCCAGCCAGGAAGCCACGCCATGCCGCCCGCGGTACTTCTTACTTTCGGGGTACGACTTATATAAGCCGACCCCTCTGACACCCCCGATACGTCTTACAATCGGGGGTGTCATACTTTCGGGGAAACACGGTAGGTATATGAAAATCAACTATACTGGTAACAAAGTATTTACAATATTTTCTACACAGGCTGATTTTCCTTTTTTTTTTTTTTAGTTCAGTTAAAGCATTTTCTACGGAATCCACTGCACAACAGATTTGTATGACTGTCTAAAACAGCAACTGTTCAGAAACCTTTTCCTATTGAAAAAAAATTTGGGACCCCAACATTAAACTAAGGGGACTTCACTTGGTTTTGGGATCCACTGTTTGAGAAGGAGTGTCATAGGCAAAACTATTTGAAAGCACTTCCAACTTAGTTGGGTAAACAAGCACAGGGTTGGGTGCCAAGGTTTGGGGGTTTTTTTGCAGTGCAATCAGAATTTCTACCTGGTTTAACCAGACAATTAGCTCAAGAGAGACAAACCGGAACATGTAGGAGCACTTTACCTCCAGTGCAAAGGCAACATTTTTTTCTGAAGATCCCATAGCTGAAGCTGAAATCAGACTACAATCAGACTGATCAGAGAAACAATATTTTCCTTCCTTATAGGCAGCTCCTTAGAGAAGATAGATATTGTTTCTCAATTCAGATAGAAAAAAAAAGTTCACACATTTGCTTTCAGGTGGCTCTGCAGGAGGGCAAAATTCCAGCCAGCTTAAAGCAAGCTGTGATAAAACCGCTGTTGAAAAAACCACCACTGGATCCCACTCAAGCCAAATTTAATAAAAATTAGTGAACTATCGGCCAGTTTCCAATCTCCCTGTTTGGGCAAAGTCATGGAACGTGTGGTGGCTTCGCAACTCCAGGGGTTCTTGGTAGACATGATTATCTTGATCCGGCACAGTCTGGCTTTAGGCCGGGACATGGTACTGAAACAGCCTTGGTCGCCTTGGTAGATGATCTGCGCCGGGAACTCGACAGGGGGAGTGTGTCCCTGTTGGTTCTGCTGGCCCTCTCAGCGGCTTTCGATACCGTAGACCACGATATCCTTCTGGGTCGCCTTGCAGATATGGGGCTTGGGGGTACTGCATTGCAGTGGCTCCAATCCTTTCTGGAAGGTCGCACCCAGAAGGTGTTATTGGGTGACACCTGTTCGGCTCCGCAACCTTTGTCTTGTGGAGTCCCTCAGGGTTCAGTACTGTCCCCGATGTTATTTAACATCTACATGAAACCGCTGGGAGAGATCATTCAGAGTTTCGGAGTAAGGTGTTATCTGTATGCAGATGACGTCCAGATCTGTCACTCCTTCCCACCTGTCACCAAGGAGGCTGTCCAGACTTTGAACCAGTGCTTGGCTGCTGTGTCGGACTGGATGAGGGCTAGCAAATTGAGACTTAATCCAGACAAGACAGAGGTCCTCCTGGTCAGTCAAAAGGCCGAACAGGGCATAGGGTTTACAGCCTGTGTTGGATGGGGTTACACACCCCCTGAAGTCGCAGGTTCGCAGCTTGGGAGTGATCCTTGGGATTCATCGCTGTGCCTGGAGCCCCAGGTCTCAGCGGTGGCCAGGGGAGCTTTTGCACAGTTAAGACTCGTGCGCCAGCTGCGCCCGTACCTTGGGAAGTCTGATCTGGCTACGGTCGTCCACGCTCTGGTCACATCCCGAATAGATTACTGCAATGCACTCTATGTGGGGCTGCCTTTGAAGACAGTTTGGAAGTTACAACTAGTCCAGCGGGCGGCAGCCAGACTACTAACTGGAGCTACATACAGGGAGCATACCACACCCCTACTGTGTCGGCTGCACTGGCTGCCGGTCCACTTCCGGGCTCAATTCAAAGTGCTGGTTTTGACCTTTAAAGCTCTATACGGTTCTGGCCCAGCTTATTTGTCCGAACGCATCTGCCACTACGTCCCACCTCGTACTTTAAGATCATCCGGGGAGGCCCTGCTCTTACTCCTGTCGGCTTCTCAGGTGCGGCTGGTGGGGACGAGGGAGAGGGCCTTCTTGGTGGTGGCTCCTCGTCTGTGGAATGCGCTGCCTAGTGACATACGATCAATTCCATCCCTCCTGACATTTAGGAAAAAAGTGAAGGCTTGGATGTGGGACCAGGCAGTCGCATAGTAGCACAGGACAGCACCTTGGATTAGTTTTAATGGAAGTTGGCGAATAGGGCTCAATGCTTTTATGGACAGAACACTGTTTTAACATAGGTGAATACATAGGTTGTATGAATGTAATTGTATTTTAATGTATTTTAGTGTCAATGTTTGAGGGTTTTTATACTGTTTTTATTCTGTGTTGTCATGAGGGCATCGAATTGTGCCTTTTAGAAGCCGCTCTGAGTCCCCCTCCGGGGGTTGAGAAGAGCGGGGTAAACTGCCGAAATAAATAATAATAAATTATGCCATGATTGAGTAATAAAAGTATTTAAAAAGTGCTCTCTCTCTCTCTCTCTCTCTCTCTCTCTCTCTCTATATATATATATATATATATATATATATAAATATACATATATTAGGCCTGGTTAGGTTTTGCGGAATGCTATGAAAATTGGAATTAATTTGGAATTAATTCACTTTTGAAGTGGTTTTGAAGTGATGTAAGCAACCCGGAAGTGAATTTGCAATTTCGAAGCCACCACCACCATTTTCGGAAAGAAATCAGGGGGTTTCCCTTACCTGGCCTTCCCTTCTGGCGGATTTCTTTCCTCCACCTGGGAACTGAGCCAACAGCTGCCTTTAACACCCAGTTCTCAGGCGGAGGAAAGAAATCTGCGCCAAAGTAACCCGGATTGCTTCTCCCGGTTTGAGGTCTGGTGCAAAAGCAGGCTTTCCCCATAAATCTCAGGCAGGGAGAAGCAATCTGTGTTCAAACTAACGCAGATTACTTCTCTCGGCCTGAGATCTGGGGCCAAAGCCGGCTTTCCCCCCAGATCTCAGGCTGAGGGAAGCAATCCGTGTCCAAACTGGATTAAACATGTGTGTCCGCCATTAACGAATTAATTCCGAAATCTCTGAGTTTTTCTGAACTAATTTCGAATTTTTTTCAAGAAAATTCAGAAGGCATTCAGATTTGAAGCGCCAGCGCCCCCTACATCTGAAACGGGTTTTGAATCACTTTTTTTGTGGATCAACCACGCCTAACATCCATCCATCGTTTTGTAGCACACATATTTTTATGTACTGATCAAGATTTTTTTTGGTCTGAGTATAAGGCAGCTACTGCAAACACTGGAAACATCATGGTATAATTAAGGCTAGGAAATAAGGACTTTTTGTGCTGTTTTGGAAGAAAGCAAAGATTAATACTTTTACCACTCAATCATGGCATACGATATTCATACACACACACACACACACACCTTATGCTATAATTGGATGGTAAAAGTATGAAAATTTGCTTTCGTACAAAAGATATGGTTATCTTAGTCCATGATATATATGCCATTTTTTATTTCAGGCTGTGAAGTCTGGGGAGCTCAAAGCTTTTGACTGGGGGAGCAAGAAAGAAAACATGGCTCATTATAACCAGGTAAGAATGTCTTGCTGCTATAGAAATTCCTTCAGGCGCATAGTTTTGTCTTCTAACATATCATGCTCTGATTTTTGAAAAAAGGATTTAGAAAGATTTGTCGACTTCTTTTTTGCATTTTAAAGAAAATGGTTTTTGAAATTTAAGATTATTACAATATGTTAAAATTGTTGTCACTATGCTTAATACTATTTGTCACCTAATCATCAAGGCTGGCGAAGCTGTGGGAGTGCTGAAGCCGGGGAGGCGGCGGAGCCAGACCGCACCATGCCCTGCCTTCTCCCCCCGGCTTCAGTTCTCCCACAGGTTCACCAGCTTTGAGAGGGCAGTACCAAGCCAGCATTGTGCAGGCTCTGCCACCGCTGGCTTGGCACTACCCCCTCAAGGCTGGCGAAGCTGTGGGAGCGCTAAAGCCGGGGGGAGGGGGGGCAGAGCCAGGCTGCATCATGCCCCCTTCCCCCCCAGCTGCAGCTCTCCCAAAGAGGAGGAGCATGAGCGCTGGACGGGCTTCAAGAGGCAGGGTTCCTCTGCGCGGCTTCAACAAGCAAGGGGCGAGAGTCATGGCGAGAGTCATGGCGGATTGGAGGCTGGTTGGGGAAACGGCCGAAGGAGGCAGCGCCCGGTCCCTTCTTTTTCTTCGCCGCCACCTGGCCCTTCCTCTTCCTCTCCCAAGCAGCAGGAGTTTGGCAGGAAGAGGGGGGAAGGAAGGGGGGCAGAGAGCTTTTCTCATGGCACACCTGATGATCGCCACGGCACACTGGTAGAGATACACTGACCTAATCAATCGAGTGTTCAGTTTTAACACTGTGTGTACTTTAATACTGGACAAACTCTTAGATCCTTTCACTGGCTTTGTGAAAACGTTTTGATTTTTATCAGGCCATTTGCGGCTGTTAGGTCAGTGTGTTCTGCAGCCACATTTTATCGAACCCAAACACTCCACCATCTTGCAGTCTGCATGATATATGCAAGCCACACAGTTACATGGGTGGAGACATTTCGGGATGCTTATCAGGGTGGTAAAGACCACTTTGGCGGTTTGCTATCTCTGTCTCCCAAAATGTAGTTATCTTCCCAACCCAATGCCTTCTGCATATTTTGGCATACAGGGTATCTTCAGTCCTAGCCTTTGAATAATCAAGGAGCTAAAGATGGTAACAACCAGGTGGGACTGGTTGGTGTAGAGCACTGATTCTCAAAGTGGGCGGTACCACCCCCTGGTAGGCGGTGAGGCGATCCAAGGGGGCGGTGGGAGGCTCAGGGGAATTTGGGGGGCGGTGAACCCTTTTAAGGGGGCGGTGAACGATTGGCCATTTAGAAGGGGTTGCATGGCCCTCTTCTTTGGCCCCGCCCTGCCCTCTTCACGTAGACCTGCATATTAGATACTTGGATTAGAATTCGTAAGAGTAGCAAAATTATTTATGAAGTAGCAACGAAAATATGGTTGGGGGTCACCACAACACGAGGAACCTTATTTAGGGGTCATGGCATTAGAAAGGTTGAGAACCACTGCATTAATACATATATCTTTCTGTTTAATTGCTATTAAATTTTTTACAAAATAATTTCTAGGGGGGCGGTGAGTATTGAGTCCGTGCGGGGGATTCTTTTCTGGATTCTGGCTAAGTCAAAGATAGCCGCTTGAGTGTACCCTCAATCGCCTGTCATACTGTAAGATCTCCGTCGATTGTAATCCGATATAAAAGGAAAATCCAGTGAAACTCCCACCAGTTTGAATGATCGCCGCGTCAGAAGGACAAGCTCCGTGGCTCCTGTGCTGTCTGATAGGTAGCACGCAGGGGCGGTCTAAGGTAATTTTAAATGGTAGGCGAACATTATTTTGGTGCCCCCCCCCAAAAAACATTATTTTGCCGCCCCCATGTAAAACAAATATACAATTATAATATCACAATACCATTAGTAGTATTATATTGTATCAATGTATATACAATATATTATACAATACTCATACTATATTATATCATAATTATATTATACTACATTACAATATAATTATATTATAATATATTGACATTATAATATAATGTAACATTCTATTATATTATTATTATAAAATAATAACATTATTTATTTAAATAAAATTATCCTCTACTAAATATTTTCATTACTCCTATAAAACTCAAATAACCCAAAATAAAGTAAAATAAAATATTATATATTACTATTTTGTACAATACCACTATACTGCAATATTGTTTGTAATATTACATGTAATATAAAATATATCATTATTCTATTGTTATATTGTATTTGTATTATATTGTATGACAATATTAAGCAGAACTGTATAATAATCAACAAGAAATGCAATGTAAATGCATCAAAATCAGAATATATTACCTATCACCCGACTCATAATTCATAGGAGTCTCCCATAAGTCCAAAATTAGGATCCCAATGTAAATGTAAATGTCTGAGGAACATCGGCAGGGCCAGGATGGCGCCCCATGCGGCCAGGATGGCGCCCCCTTCCCAGATGGCGCCCTTGGCGGCCGCCTACTTGGCCTATCTTGTAGGACCGCCCCTGGTAGCACGAATCAAATGTTGCTGTGTAAACTGGAAGGTATCCATGTAAAATGCAAATACATGGAAATCACATTTCAATAACAAAGTAACGAATAGCATCAAAAATATTACGTCTGAGATGAGCTTTTGATGATTTACACGATTTCCGTGTATTTGCATTATACTCCAAGTGCAATGCTCCAGGGAATGCCTCTGAGGAAGCCATAAATTCCTGGCTAAACGGTTGAGTTCTCAATATGATACCGTAAGGCACCCAAGAGGAACATTGATACTTTCCAGTTTACACAGCAACATTTGATTCCAGCTACCTATCGGACAGCACGGGAGCTGTGGAGCTTGTCCTTCTGATGCGGCGATCATTCAAACTGGTGGGAGATTCACTGGATTTTCCTTTTATATTGGATTACAATCGACTGAGATCTTACAATATGACAGACGATTGAGGATACACTCAAGCGGCTATCTTTGACGTAGCCAGAATCCAGAAAAGAATCCCCCGCACGGACTCTCAATACTTTGGAATATTTGGTCTACAGACTTTCAGCCCAATGATCGCCTACTCACACTAAGTATACAACGAACTTGTACTACCTGTAGTAGGACTCACATGTATATATTTTATTAGTTACTACAGATAGACTATCGCTCCCCTTTATGCTGTGTATACTTAAACATTGACGTATGTGATATAAATCGATTAATCAACGGTTATCATGTATTGATTGCTATAAATTCCTTTGCTGCACCCACATTGTTGTGTAGTTTCAAGATACTGCAGCTTAACCCATTGTTTCGTAATGTGTAATTTGATGACATACTTAGTATATATATTTATTTACCATCTCTAGCAGAAAATACTGTGTACTGCATTTTGCCAAACAGGCACAGAATTGCAAGGGTTGTAAACAGGCCGATTTAAAACTGTTTCACTCTTAGACACTTAAGACGGCGAAAGCTGAATTTTTTTTGCATATATTTTATTTTTAATTCTGTTTATTAATAACTTTAAGAGATATGTAAGTGTGTGTGTGTGTGTGTGTGTGATATGTTTCTGGGAGAAACTTGGGAGAACTGCTTTTGGTTTGCAGCTTTGTGTTTCAATCAAGAGTTAAAAATGGAGGAGAAGTGTAGTAGTAGTAGTAGTAGTAGTAGTAGTGGCCACAGTGGGTTACACCGCTAAGCTGCAGAACTTGCTGAGTGGAAGGTCGGTGGTTCGAATCCGTGGGGCGGAATGAGATCTCATTGTTAGCCCCAGCTTCCGCCAACTTAGCAGTCCGAAAACATGCAAATGTGCGTAGATCAATAGGTACCGCTTCAGTGGGAAGATAATGCACCGGGAATGTGGCGCAGCTGGCTGGGAGTCAGCTGCATAAGATCTCCACTGACCAGATGGTAATGAGTTTGAGGTCTGCCTGGGTCGGGGTGAGCTCTCGACCAATTGTGTAGCTCGTTGTCTGTCTATATATGTTGTTTGTCTATGGCATTGAATGTTTGCCTTATATGTGCATTATGATCCGCCCTGAGTTCCCTGCAGGGTGAGAAAGGCTGAATATAAATGATGTAAATAAATAAATAAATAATGATGCTCCATGCAGTCATGCCGGCCACATGACCTTGGAGGTGTCTACGGCTTAGAAATTGAGATGACCCCCCTCCCCCAGATTCGGACCTGACTAGACTTAATGTCAAGGGGAAACCTTTACTTTTACTTTAGTAGTGGTAGTAGTAGTAATAATAGTAAAGTATAATTTAAAAGATATAAACTGGTATAACTTTTGGGGAAAATTAGAGGACTTCTTGACAATGATTTAGTCCAGGTGTGCTCATTAGGTAGATCACGATCTACTGGTAGATCCCGTAGGGCGTCCTGGTAGATCACAGGCAGGGCGGGAGGAAGGCTGAGTCCCGCCCCTCAGGCTCCCGACACCACCCAAGTGCTGCCGGCCGTGGGTTATCTGAGGTTCTTTCCACACAGTTGAATAAAATCCCATGTTATCTGCTTTGAATCAGATTATATGGCAGTGTGGACTCAGAAAACCCAGTTCAAAGCAGATATTGTGTTATATGTTTCACATTTTTGTAGTGGGTAGGTAGATTATTTTGACTTGGTTGTTTTATAAGTAGCTCGCATGCTGAAAACGTGTGAGCACCCCTGATCCAATCTGTTTATTTCTGACAAATTATTGGAGAATTCGACTTAATGAGTTCCTTCTTTGTTGTAGAATGTATGTGCAATGATCTCAACGAAAATCTGTTGTTTCCCCCTTCTTTTTAGCCAACACCACCTTTCTACAAAGTGAAAGACATGACTGTTCCTACAGCCGTTTGGACAGGTGGCCACGACTGGCTGGCAGACGCAAAGGACATAGCCCTGTTGTTGACTCAGGTCCCAAACTTAGTATACCACAAGAATATCCCCGAATGGGAACATCTGGATTTCATCTGGGGCCTTGATGCCCCTCAGCGCATGTATAAAGAGATCATTCAGTTGATGGAGAAACATAAGTGAGGTGGGAGAGTGTAGAGCTGTGTGGTCCTGAAATATTTCTTCAGGAAGACAACATGGTCTAATGCTTCTTATTTTTTTTAAAAAAAAACGCATACTTCTTGCACACCTACAGTGTTATGCATCTGTCTATATGCAATCTAGCAATACCTCAGGAAGTGGGATTTTTGCACTGTTCTCATGCCTGTAAACCCACATAGCTTTAATAGAAGGGCTTAAGAGTAACCCAGTCAACCTTATCTTCGCACAACCACTAATCTCACACAGTTAGGAGACTGCAAAATAAAACTGACTGACAGAATTCTCTTCTGGGAAGACGGAGATGGAGGGAAGGAAGAATTTATTAAAGCCCTGCCAATATAGCTCTTGTCAAAACTATGGGTAGTTGTTTAGCCCCCCCTTTGGTACGATTTGAGTTTAGGACTATTTGGCATTTGGGAAAGTACTTTGAAGGACATTCTTTGACTTCTCTGGACCTACTCATGAAAGAGGACTTTTAGCAAGTACTTCCGGTACGAATCAAGCCCACTTTCATTTGTTGTAGAACTGGTATGTCTTCTTACATTTTCAAAAGTATTTTTTGGGTGTGATTAGGTGTTAATCCCATAAAATACAGGGAATATGTGTCCTTCCAGAAAATACTGGAATGTAGTCCCCATCAGCCCTAGCCACTAGGCCTGGGCAATCATGGTTCTAATTGGTTCTAAAGTACTTACAAAACTAAAGTTCTGGTGATGAACACTAGGTGGCGCTGGTGCTTTGCTTTTACAGTGTTGCTAAAGTTCTGGTGGTGAACACTAGGTGGCGCTGGTGCTTTGCTTTTACAGTGTTGCTAAAGTTCTGGTGGTGAACACTAGGTGGCGCTGGTGCTTTGCTTTTACAGTGTTGCTAAAGTTCAGTGTTGCTAAAGCTTCTACAGTGTTCTGGTGGTGAACATTTCAGAACTCTAACAAAACTTTCAAAATTTCATTATAAATGGCAGTTCCTAATTGGTTCTGTCTTAAATATGGCCAATAATGAAATAATATTGAAGTTTTGAAAGTTTTGTAAGAGTTCTGAAATGTTCACCACCAGAACTTTAGCAACACTGTAGAAGCAAAGCACCAGCGCCACCTAGTTTTCACCACTGGAACTTTAGTGTTGTAAGTACTTTAGAACCATGATTGCCCAGGCCTACTAGCCACCATGACCAATAGAAAATTGAGATGTGGAGGGACACAGACTTAGGGTGTGTAACATTTTACTGCTGAAGAACAAATATATTGGGTTGGGAACCATGCAGATTAGGAGCCAGTCCCATGGAGCTCCCCACCCAATACTATTTTATACTTCCCTGCTTCGAAACAAGCAAACGTTTTCCACAAAAAGAAGTGGAAGTGATTGGAATTGGACTTCTTAAGGGACTAAGTGAAGTGTGCAGCCCATGAAGAATCAGAAAGGATCCAAAATGGCTCCTCTGAGCCATCAACAATGTTGGTGAGACACCAAAGCAAATGTCTGTGTTATTTTTCCAATGCTGCAAGGCATAGATTGGCTGGTGACCAAACATGTGTTCTGTGCTCTTTGATGTTCTGTTAGCTGCACTGCAATTAAATTAACTACTGGAAAAAGGGAGTTGACCCTGTTAAAATATTTGATAGCAATCTCTGAATAAATGTTTTTATTAAAAAAATAATGTGGCCTACAAATTATTGAGTCATAGTTCAATCTCCATCCAACTATGCAAGGTCACACCAATATTCACACTTACATGTTATGCTTGATAGATTAAAAGTACAGGTCAGTATGCTGTAGTGGTTTGAATGTTGGATTACATTATGTAACAAAATTTGAAAAAAAAATTCTGTTCCTAGTTTGAAAGTATTATTTCCTGTTTAATTGTGTGGTACTTACTTTGAAAGTAGTTATTATATTCCAGAAACTTTGTTTTTGTGGCTGCCACAAACTATGTTGAGTTAGTTGAGACTCTATGAAATATTCACTGAAAAAATAAGTCTCAACTAATTCAATTTAACTGATTTATGAGGCCATAAAAATCTCCAGGAAGTATGCAAATAATGAGTAAGCAACAGCTCCCCTGGTGGCCAGAAGCTGGAATGTTAAATAGCCTCTGAGTGTCTGTCTATATATGTTGTGTGTCTATGGCATTGAATGTTTGCCATGTATATATACTAGCCCTGGGCAATCATGGTTCTAAATGCTTCTAAAGTACTTAAAAAACTAAAGTTCTGGTGGTGAAAACTAGGTGGCGCTGGTGCATTGCTTCTATAGTGTTGCTAAAGTTCTGGTGGTGAAGATTTCAGAACTCTAACTAAACTTTCAAAATTTCGTTATAAATAGCAGTTCCTAATTTGTTCTGTCTTAAAAATCGCCAATAATGAAATAATAATGAAGTTTTGAAAGTTTCGTTAGAGTTCTGAAATGTTCACCACCAGAACTTTAGCAACACTGTCGAAGCAAAGCACCAGCGCCACCTAGTGTTCACCACTGGAACTTTAGTTTTGTGAGTACTTTAGAAGTACTTAGAAACAGGCCTAATATGTGCATTGTAATCCGCCCTGAGTCCCCTGCAGGGTGAGAAGGGCGGAATATAAATACTGTAAGTCAGTGCTGTCCAACTTCTAACCGGCCAAGGGCCGGATTCCAGGTCACTGATGACCTGGGGGGCCCTGCTCCGGACACGCCCGGCCCCGCCCCTGGCCCCGCCCCCGCCCCGGCTGCCGGGAAGCTTTGGGAGAGAGGGAGGAGCCACGCGGCACCCCCTCCCTTCCAAGGCATCCTAGCCACAGATGAAGCTGGCGGTTTCGCCGGCTTCAGCTGCTGCCGGGATGCCTTGAAGGGGAGAGAGGCGCCGCTGGGACCCCCTCCCTTGCAAAGCATCCCGGCAGCCGCAGAAGCCGGCGCTGGCTTCAGCCGCTGCTGCGATGCTTTCCAAGGGAGGGGTGCGCTGGGGGACCCCTCCTTGCAAAGCATCCCGGCAGCCGCAGAAGCCGGGGCGCTGGCTTCAGCCGCTGCTGCGATGCTTTGCAAGGGAGGGGTGCCGCGGGGACCCCCTCCCTTGCAAGGCATCGGCGCCGCGAGAGAGGGAAGAAGAGGGGCGGTGCAGGCAGGAGGAGGAGCTAGCCCTCTTCCTCCTTCTTGTACCACCCTTGTCCCTCTCACCGGCGCCGATGCAATCGGCGCGGAAAGAGGGGGGGGGGGCGGTGCAGGGAGGAGGAGCTAGCTCTCTTCCTCCTCCCTGCCCCGCCTCCCCCTCCCCCCCTGCTGTAAATAAATAAATAACATTTTTATACCCTGCCTCCATCTCCCAAGATGGGACTTGGGGCGGTTTATATGGGTCAACACAACTCAAGGAATGTACTGAATCTGTATCAATCAAATAAATCTCACATATTTAGTTACCAAGGCTAATCAGCTCATATTATGATGTACTCTACTTCATGAAAAGATACTATTCAAAAACACATAATTTCAAACCTTAATGCCCACCACAGCATAAGAATACACAATATACCCTAGACCTCTAAAGTCCCTTCATAGGATTGAATTTGCACTCAATATAGGGGTGTGGTTGTCTTACCGGAACTCTTCTGAACATACCCAAAAAATAAAGCTATTAAGGAAATATGAAGGATAATAGGCAAAACCAAGGTAATAAAGCGTGTATTCTTATGGTTGGTGGATTGAACCCAGGAAGCAGCTTCTGTCTGTCAGCTCCAGCTTCCCTTGCGGGGATATGAGAGAAGCCTCCCACAGGATAGTAAAACATCTGGGCGTCCTTTAGGCAACATCCTTGCAGATTGCCAATTCTGTCACACCAAAAGCGACTTGCAGTTTCTCAAGTAGCTCCTGGCACCAGAAAAAAAAGTGAACCTATTCCAAAGTTTCCAATGGGCTCCTACAAAAGTCAAAATTAACCAGCTTCATAATGTCTCCATGTGTGTATGTGTGTGTATGTGCGTGTGTGCGCGCACACACACTTTTAAGTTGCTCATCAGTTTTCTAGGCAAGGAATACTCAGACCTGCATCACTAGGTGTTGTGACCCAGCTATGGCAGCAATAAAGTCCAGGAGTAGAAAAGGATAACAAATGTTTATTTAACAAAACATGCGAGTTGGTCTAACAAAAAATAGCCTTTCGTCGGCTGGAGAAAAACCCTCACTAAACCCAGGAATCCCTAAACCAAAAATGCCGAGGATAAAAGAACTTCAAAGCAAATAGCAGACGTCCGTCTGTGGTATCCAGTAGAGGAATGTTCAAGAAGCGAAGTCAGTCACCGGTCCAAGGTCGTCAGGTAGGAGAAAATCAATCAGGATAAGGAGGAGACGTCACCGGGTCGAACAGGAGCTAAGTATATTAACAAACACATAACTTTCAGCCCCCCATACCACCCAGCATCTGTCTCCCTCCAAGTAATACTATACCCAGTTCAGTAGCAGCCACTCACAGTATTCACACGAGGATCAAGAGGCACATGGCAGTGTAGCACGCCAGTTCTCGTTTGTGCCTGGAGGGCAGGGGGCAGCACCGGGGGTCCCACTAGCATTGGAGCCAGTTGATTCGGAAGAGGATTTGGAGGGGCTAGAAGAAGGGGATTTTGAGATAGCTGGGCCTTCTCCCACAGAAAGTCTGGCATGGGATGACGGCTGGCCTGACCCTTACGAACAACAGGAAGGCCAGTCGGGTCGAAAGCAGTGATAGTGAAGATTACGAGCGGCCGGGGGGGCGAGGCTCGCAAGAGAGGATGTGGGAAACATCCGAGGGAGAGGCCCGGGAAGCAGCTGGGGAGTTTGACTCTCACGAAGATAGGGAACCAGGTGCTGGGAGGCAAGGTCGAACCTTTGATAGGAGACGGAGCATTGAGACCAGCAGGAGGGTTGGTTCCACAGCCTAGACAGACCGAGGGCTCGGAGCACAGATTGGAGGAGGAGAAGCCTAGGCGTCGGGGGCCTCGTCAAGGGATTAAGTATAGGATCCGTGGGAACGGATCCTCAGTACTTCGACCCACGTCTCACCTATGCAGATGTGTAGCGAAGCCAAGACCACGTAGCTAAGTTTGGGGCTAGTGGCCTGCCAAGAAGAGTTTTATCTTGTAACCTTGCTTTGTTCCTGATCTGCTAGTTAAGCGGGGCCTTGCCAAGTTTTTGGAAGTATTACCAAGTTTGCCTTTTGGACTATACCTTTACTTTTGGATTACTTTGATATTTTTATGGACAATTACCTTTTCAACTGTTTTTATACTTCAATAAAGTAGTTAGCTGATTATCGGCTCTGTGTGTGTGATTACGGGGCCGGCCTAGGTCTTGCATTGTGACAGGCAGTAGCTAAACAAAAGAGTAGACATAAATCCAGAAACCCCCCACCTTTTCCCCAAATCAGCTAGAGATGCCATAGCAGCTCTCCCAAGAACACAAAATGAATAAAGAACCCAATAACTCACGAGTAGTCTGGAAAATCAGGAACAAGAATACCAGGATACATGAGCTAGAACAATAATAACTCCTTGACCACCACAGGGATCAAGCCAAACACTCATATTTCTTATAGGACTCTCAATCAGAGTCCTCAGAGACCCCACCCAGCTCCAAAGCATCAGCATTCCTATTCCCTGCAGCTGTAGCACCAGGCCCAGATCTCCAAGCCAGCCAAAGCTCTTCTTGGCTTAAAGGGACCCCCTCAGCCTCAGAATGCGAAGACGGCCAGTCCCGGTCCGTCTGGAACCCTAGAAACGTGCTGGTCCCCGAGTCTGCATTACATACATCCCTCACCTCCTGCACCAATGCCGAATCCAGATCGGTATCACTTTCCTCTGACTGCAATTCTGCATTCCCTGTGAAACCCTCAAAAGAGCCAGACTCAGAAGGCTCCCTAAGTAAATGCTGGATTTTCCTCCTTTGTTCATCGTCTTCATTAATGCTCGAGGCACTAGCCACCCTCTTTACTCCAGCTGTAGGAGCCTGGTCCTTCAGAGCCGCGCCCCAAACTGAGCTATTGCTTGATGTTACTGCCTCCACACCTCCCTCCATGTTACTACCTGTAGCAACTAGAGGCTCATGCACAACACTAGAGGTATAGTTTCTAGCTCAAAAAAGGTAATAGGTTCACTCTATTCTGCATTGGTCAGACCTCACCTGGAATACTGTCAAATTCTGGCAAACACAATTCAAGAGAGACTTTGACAAGCTGGAATGTGTCCAGAGGACAGGGACTAAAATGGTCAAAGGTCTGTAGACCATGAACCCCTTTGAGGAGCAGCTTCAAGAGCTGGGGAGGTTTTCCTTGCAAAAGAGAAGGTTGAGAAGGTGCCTGACAGTAATAGTTATTCCGTAGTGGAATATACCATATTTTCCGGCGTATACGACGACTGGGCGTGTAAGACGACTCCCAACTTTTCCAGTTAAAATCTAGAGTTTGGGATATACTCACCGTATAAGACTACCACTCTTCCTACGCACACCAATTTTTTTTAAAGCCGCAGATTTGAATTCAATATGGTAATTTTCCCATTATTGTACCTCCTTCTCTGCCTCTCAGATCTCACACATGTGCACCTGCACCGCTTCACAGCAGTCTTCAGGAGCGAGATCTGAGAGGCAGAGGAGGAGGTAGGGTAATACGAGGGCAGGTCAATAAGTCAGCGACCTTTTGAATTTCCCGCCTCTTAATTCAAAGGGCAACACTGCTCCTGTCAACGGGCATCTGTCAGTTGACTCCTGTCAAAATTTGAACAAGCTGCGTCATTTAGTTTGTGTTTGACAGCCATTGATAGCAGACTACCGCGTGATTTGAGGAGAAAATGGAAAAAAGTGAATTTTGTGTGCTCATTAAGCATTATTTTTTGCGGAAAAAAACCATCACTCAAACCAAGGTTAGGCTTGATAAATACTATGAGGACTCTGCACTATCCATTTCAATGGTAAAAAAGTGGTTTGCTGAATTTCATTGTGGCCGTACAAGCACGGAAGATGCCGAATGTTCTGGACGCCCAGTTAAGATCTCTACACCTGAGACAATTGAAAAATTCACAATATGTTGTTGGCAGATCAGAGATTGAAAGTGTGAGAGATTGTGGAAGCCGTGGTTTCAATTTTAAATGATTACTTGGGTATGAGAAATCTTTCCGCAAGATGGGTGCCCCATTTGCTCACAATCTACCACAAGGCAAGGGTGCACACATGTACAGTTTCCATGGCAAAAATCCATGAATTGGGATACGAATTGCTCCCTCATCCACCCTATTCTCCGGATTTAGCCCCAAGTGACTATTTCTTTTTTCCAAACCTGAAGAAATGGCTCAGCGGAAAGAGATTTGACTCCAATGATGAAATCATCTCACAAACAAATACCTATTTTGATGACCTTGACAAATCTTATTTTTTGGAAGGGATAAAAAAATTGGAGAAACGTTGGACAAAGTGTATAGAGCGCAAAGGAGACTACGTTGAAAAATAAAATGATTTTTTTATCCAAAAACCTGTGTTTCATTCAAAAAGTCACAGACTTATTGACCCTCCCTCGTAGGATACAAGGGTAGGCCAGACAGGGAAAAGAGGTGTGTCTTTCTGGGCTCAGAGCCACCCTATCTCTTTTTTCCATACCCCGGACACCCCGGACGCCTGCAGCTTTCTCCGCCCTTCACTTACACCTTCCTGGTGAGGCGCCCCTTCACCTCACCATCGGGACCGCACTAAGTCCACGAATCTTTTTTTTAAAATAAATTTTTATTGGGTTTTACAATAGACATTTATACAGTTATAGACATTTACCTACAGTATACGAGACTGTCATAGATCTGGGTAGGGGGTAACGGTTGGACAACAGGTGGGGGTAGGGGAGGGAAAATTGGAGGGGGTGATCAGACTGATACAAAGGGACCAAGGGATAAAGACATTGCAGGACACAACATAAACATAAAACAAAATGTGTTGACTTCCATTCAGCCTTAAAGTGGTTTTCATCTTTTCTTATTGTTTCAAATTAAGGTTTTTTCATCAGTTTTTTTGTGTGAATATCCATTTTTGCTCTTTATTTTATAGTTGTATCGATAGGCTATTAATTAGCCTTTCAATTTACTTTGTATGTGTTAATTGGACTCCAGTCAGTTTGTCTTCTTGGTATACCTGTGTTTTTACTTAAAAGGAAAGTTAGAGTGTCCATGTCTTTTATATCATGGAGTTTGTGTAGCCAGTAGGCATGGTTTAGAATCAAAAATAGCAAATCGAAAATCTAATGGGGGATTTTTTTTTGATTAGTAATAGGAAGACTTACAAAAATTCCAAAAATTTCTAAAATGTAACTTAATTACTAACGAAATTCGTTAGTAGTTCGTATGCCAGCACATGCGCATTCCAGATGGTTTTGGCCTACAACTCCCAGAAATCCTAACAGCTGGTAAATTGGCTGGGATTTCTGGGAGTTGTAAACAAAACTTGAATAAATCACACTGAATTCTAGATGGGACTCTCCAAATAGGAAGGAGGGAGCAAAGGAGGGAGGGAGGGGTATTCTATTCTTGGAAGCAGCAAAGAAAAGGAGGAGGAGCCCCCTGGCTCCTCGCTGCCTCTCTCACCCCGATCCCCAGGGAGCGAGGGCCCAAGTTTGCCCAGGCTGGTCATATACCTACATTCCATGCACATGCAATAATACAGCAGTAATAACAATGGGTATAAGAAGAGGTAAAATTCAAACCAAAGTATTCTGACTGGTCCCTGCCTCATGCGGTGCAAACGGGCTCTTCTCTGTGAGCCCGGGAAAATCCAGCGTTTTATGCTTGGGTGCACACACATACATATTATTTGGGGGATTTGCTGCAGAATCTTCTCTATGAGCCCGGATTCTGCAGCAAATCCCCCAAGAATATGTATGTGTGTGCTCCCAAGCAGTAAACGCTGGCTTTTCCCCGGGCTAATAAGAGAAGAGCCCATTTGCACCGCATGAGGAGAGACCAGTCAGAATACTTCGGTTTGAATTTTACCTCTTGTTATTGTTATTACTGCTGTATTATTGCATGTGCATGGAATGTAGGTATGACCAGTTGGATTACTTATAATATTAGGCACTTACAGTAGCATTCATTCTATTATACATTAGGTTAGTTTCTCACCCCAATACTCTTTGATGCTTTAGATCCTGGCAGGGCAGGAGAGGCAGGAAGCCTGGAAAAATGTAAACAGAGAGGATTACTCAGAAGTAAATCCACAAAGGAGGGCCCTTCATCCAAAGTGCCCTCTTTTGCAGATTTACTTCTGAGTAAACCTCTCTGTTTACATTTTTTCCAGGCTTCCAGCCGAAAGAAGGAGCGAGTTTAGGGCTTGCCTTGCCATAATACTTATTGGCAAGGGAGGCGGGAGGGTGGTGAGAGAGAAGGAGGGTGCCCCCTTACGACCTAATAATGACACTTAAGAAAATCCTGGCCCCGAAGTTCGAAAAGAAAGTCCACTTCCTGGTTGGCGTTCCAGGTGCGGAAATACTCGAAAGTAGCATTTCTTACGAATTTCTTACGAAACGAATCATTTTCATAACTTTTTTCTCATGCCTAGTAGCCAGTCATCTTGTTGCGGGGTTTGTTCAGATTTCCACAACCTGGCGAAAACCATTCTTGCCGCCGTTGCTATATAGATGAAGAGGATCTCACTATTTCTGTCCATGATCCTTTCTTTATCTGAGAGGCCCAGGAGGTAGTATTCAGGTTTCATTGGGTATTTTGTTTTTAAGATGTTTTGAGTGGTCTTGTGTATCATCCTCCAATAGTTCGTTGTTACAGGGCAAGACCACCACATGTGAAAATAGCTGCCAACGTGAGTGTAGCATTTCCAACAGTTTGGATTGCTGTTCTTGTACATGATACTTATTTTTTTTGGAGTGATGTACCAACGATGGAACATTTTAAGCCAATTTTCTTTTAGCTCTGAGGCATAGGTGTATTTAATCTTTTTGTTCCATATTAATTGCCATTCCTGGAGCTTGACTTGTCTATGCCTATTTTGATGACCTCGACAAATCTTATTTTTTGGAAGGGATAAAAAAATTGCAGAAACGTTGGACAAAGTGTATAGAGCTCAAAGGAGACAACGTTGAAAAATAAAATGATTTTTTTATCCAAAAACCTGTGTTTCATTCAAGAAGTCACAGACTTATTGACCCACCCTCATAGGATACAAGGGCAGGCCAGACAGGGAAAAGAGGTGTCAATTTCTGGGCTCAGAGCCACCCTATCTCTTTTTTCCATACCCCGGACACCCCGGACGCCTGCAGCTTTATCCGCCCTTCACTTACACCTTCCTGGTGAGGCGCCCCTTCACCTCACCATTGGGACCGAATTAAGTCCACGAATCCTGATGAATGGATTTTCTTCTACCGTACTCGTACAGCGTTGTCCTTAATGCTTTCATACAGTCGCTGCATATGGCAGGGACGCGGCCACTGCCATTTTTTAGCTCCTCCCACCATATGCGGCAACCACAGATTCTCCAATCTGGATTGGAAATTGTCAGCACCCACTCAATGAGACGACTCCCGGCATATAAGACGACACCGGGTGTATACGTCTACTCCCGCGTATAAGACCACTCCTGTGTATAAGACGACCCCTGACTTTTGAGAAGTTATTATTGGGTTAAAAGTATACGCCAGAAAATACGGTACTACCGCGAATGGTTGTGGAGTCTCCTTTTCTGGGGGGTTTTCAGCAGAGGCTGGATGGCCATCTGCCAGGGATGCTTTGATCATGGGTTTCTACCTGGCATGGAATTGGAATGCATGGCCCTTGTGCTCTCTTGCAACTCTAGATGGTTTAGCCAGTTCCTTCCTCTGAAATAACAGCCTTCAATATCTGTGATGAATTGCTAATTTCCCATCCAAATACTAGCTACAGCTGACCCTGCTTAGCAGGATAACTGGTGCAAGGGAAATGAACACTCACAAAAACACATCTGAGGGAGGGAATTTGCCTAGCAATAGGAACAACACTGCCATCTGCCTTGAGCCTGATGTGTTTTATTATGAAGACTTTACAGTTTTAAAACCACTGCTTGTAATGGAAGAGAAATTCCCAAAGAATTTAAAACAAATAATGGATAAAAAGTTAAGGGAATTTTTTTTTTTAGATAAAATGGGGGATTGGATAAAGGTAGGAATGAAGAAGGAAATGATTATGGAAGAATTTAGAGAAATAAAATTGACATGGTTCCATTGTATACAATTAGATCAATGGTTTAAAAATTGGCTAAAAACAATAAAAAAGGAAGTAAGGTTAACCCATTTGAACAAATAATACAAAATGGGAGGGATGTAGAAGAGCACGAAAACTTGAAAGGAATCTATTATACCCCAAAAAATCACAGACCACGCCCAAAATTGACAGTAAGGCTTCATTAACTAGATTTCCCTAACTAGCCCTCACTTACTGGGAAGCTGTTTACGCTCTGAATTGACAGTAAGACTTCATTAACTTGATTCTCCCAACTAGGCCTCAGCTCATTGGACATTGTGTATGGCCTGAATTGACAGTAAGGCTTCATTAACTTGCTGTTCCTAACTAGGCCTCAGCTCATGGGACATTGTGTATGGCCTGAATTTACAGTAACCTACCTTGGCACACAGAGCCCGACCATGCATGATGGGACTTGAAGTACCACCATGGAAAACGGGATTTGTAGTACTTCAAAACCCATCATTCCCCACAGACCACTGTGGCCCAGAACCAAGACCAATAAAGACCCAACTTGGCACACCATGCCCCCATGACCCACACTCCATCCAACTGCAGTTTAGGGAGGGCACACCGTGGATGATTGGACTTTCTCGCATCTCCTAAAAAGGGCACAGCAACGCGTGCCGGGTACAGCTGGTAACTAGTAAAGTACTGTATATAAGATAATAATTGAAATAAAGGAAGGAAAAACAAAAAATAATACCCTTAAGGAGGTTTGGGAAGAAGATTTAGGGATAAACATAAAGGAAACAGAGTGGCAACAATTATGGAGACAAAGACATTTAAAAAAATTATCAATAAGGATTAAAGAAAATTATTATAAGTTAATATGGAAATGGTACCTTACACCAGTAAGAATAGCAAATATAAATAAAAACTACTTGAAAAACTGTTGGAGAGGATGCCAAGAAACTCAAACATATATACATATGTGGTGGCAATGTAAATATGTAAGCAAATTTTGGGCGAAAGTATTTAAAGAAATAGAAGATATAATGAATATTAAAATAGAAAGAAGTCCTAGTATAGCTTTATTATCATTATATAATAGTAAACAATTGGAAAAAAAGGATAAAGATGCGATAACAAACCTATTAACAATAGCAAGACTGCTTATAGCAAGGAATTGGAAAAAGAAATAAGTATACAAATAGAGGAATGGTACAAGGAAGTATGGAAACTGGCAATAAATGACAAGTTAACATGTATATTAAAAGTAAAAAAGAGGTATATGGAAACAAAGTGATTTTGATGAGGTATGGAGAAAACTTATTGAAAAGGATTAGAAAAGGAAGAGGGAAGGTTACCTCCACAAGAAGAAATTTTGGACGAATGATATGTAAAAGCAATGGCTTGGGGAGGGGGGAGGGGAGCACAGTGGTGAGGGATACAAAAATGTATAAGAAAAACATAATGTCAGATGCTAAAGATTGAAGTATTGTAGCTAGAAATGAATAACATGAATCTGCTGTAAATAGACAGTGTATAATATTGTGTTGACAATGATAATACAATACAAATATTTCAAAACCAAGGCCAAAAAAACACTGCTTCTGTCACAAGATGGTGCTATAACACACAAAAGCCAAAATATCTCTAACGCTATGTTATAGATATCTATGTTATACGACTTCGGTTCCTGCGTTATAGAGGTCATTTCCCAGGGGTGGTCTAAGGTAATTTTAAATGGTGTTTAACATTATTTTGCCCCCAAAACATTATTTGCACCCCCCTCCGCGCATGCCCAGAAGCTCCTGCGTAGGGTCCCAGCTGCCCTACTTTTACCAGTAATCTTGATAATGATGCCATAGGAGTAAGCCCCCAGCGCCATTGCAGAGGCATTGTTAACACAGGCACAGGCAAACTGGGGCCCTCCCTGCAGGCAGGTGCTTCGGACTTCAACTCCCACCATTCCTAGTAAAAGGTAAATACAATACATTATATTATTGCCAGAGCACGATATTACTATTATATATTAACACTAGCTGTACCCGGCACGCGTTGCTGTGCCCTATTTAGGAGATGCGAGAAAGTCTGAGTATGTAAGGGTTGGAATTGGTGTTACTTATGGTCTTGGTGGGTTCATGGCTGTGTTGTTGTGGGTTGTTCTGGTGGGTGGGATGTTGAAGTCCTGTGGAGTTGTCGGTGTGTGGTGTTTGTTCCTGGCGTTCTGCAGAGCTTGTGGATATACAATGTTTTTTGTCTTTCCGTCTGTTGTGTTGATGTAGAGGTTCAGTGGTTTCCCAACTCTGGAGCACGCTACGTAGAGTTGTCCGTGGGAGAAGCATTCTGTGTCAAGGTCTATGCCACAGATTTGTAGTGTTTGTCCTTGAGCCTTGTTTATGGTGATGGCAAAAGCTAGTGTAGTGCAGTGTCTTTCTGTTCTGGTGTTTGTTCCGCCCTTTTTGTGTGATGTATGTAGCATTGCGAGTGTGCCGTCCGATGCTGTTCTTTTTAGAAGGCATGGCTTGTCTTTTGGGTCAGTTTATGCCTGTGTGGAAGGAAGGAATGGCATACAAATGGGTTGAGCAGTAGACGCAAGGTTGTGTTATGTGCGTATTGTGTTGTGTGTAGGTATTACTTTTGTGTTATTCTGGGGGTATGTGTTTGTCAGTGGTGCCTGTGTCCCTGGTGCCCTATTTGTCTCCCTCCTAGATCTTGGCTTTGGCAGTTTAACCCTCAAACTCCAACTGACTAAACTGAATTCACTCAGCATTCTAATCTAGCCTTGGCTGGCTTTTGAAGGATGCTGGGAAATGTAGTTTTTTTGTATTGTTTTGGGGGCCTTCTAGGTTTGGGGGGGGAGTTTCTTTGCTTAAAACCTACCTTGCCTGAGGCCTATTTCTGTTGCCAAATTTGGTGTCTCTGCGTTGGATGGTTTCTCTGTCTGTGGCAGTCGTTCGACGACGGGACCTCCTTTATATAATAGATTGTATTATAACATTATACTGTAATATTATTAGTAATATGACATGTAATATAAAATATATCCTTAGAATATCTTATTAGTAGTAGTAGTAGTGTTATATTGCATTCCATGACACAGGCCCCTTCCCTTCACTTTCCTGTTGAATCGACTGAGGGGGGAAAGTGAGGGCCCTGAAGCCCTGAGGGATGGCAGGGATGGCAGTCAGGGAGGGAGGGGAGCCCAAGTTGGCCTGTGCCTGCCCAAGGAGAGCCTGGTTCTGGGGGGAGAGGGTTGGGAGAAGGCCGGCCGGGGCCCGAGGAGCCCCCCCAGGCCGGAAACGCGGGCTGACTTGGCTTCCTACTGAGCAGCGCTCTTTCCTGCCCCCCTCCCCCAGCCGCCATGTTTCCCGTCTCGCGAGTCTGGCCAGGAAGTGGGCGGTGGAGGAGGCGGAGGCACCGAGGGAGGCAGGCGGGCGGGCGGGCCCAAAAGCGGAACATTGGCCGGATGCTGTCTGGTGGGCGGGGGAATGCACCCTTTACCCAGATGGCGCCTCACGCAAGTCCTTTGCCTATCAGTAGGACCGCCCCTGCTTAATTGGTCCTATCATAAAAACATGGAAAAGGTTTATTTGCTATAGTTTTTCAATGAATATCTCAAGGAGTCTCAACCAATTCAACCTAGTTTGTGGCAGCCACATAATTGAAGTTTCTGGAGTAGAACAACTACTTTCGAAGTAAGAACCACATATTTAAACAGGCAACAACACTTTCAGACCAGGAACAGAACATTTTTCAAATTTTGTTGCATAGTGTAAGGTGTGTGGCTGCCTAACCTTAAAGCCAGCTAGCTGTGTTGCTTTTGCAATAACCTATTTATTTATTTATTTAAATTTTTTGTACCCCGACCTTCTCACCTCTAAAGAGGGACTCAGACCGGCATAACAGCAAAAATTCAATGCTATACAAATTAAAACCTGTAACAACAACATTATTAAAAACTTAAACACCAAATTACATACATACAAATACATTGCCATTTAAAACAATTCAATTCAATCTAAAACATGGTCAATCAATTCATACTATAATCCAGTGCTGTCCAACTTCTAACCGGCCAAGGGCTGGATTCCAGGTCACGGATGAACTGGGGGGCCGCCCAGCCCCGCCCCCGCCCCCGGACCCGGCGGCCGGGATGCGTTGGGAGAGGAGGAGCCATGGGGCACCCCTCCCTTCCAAGGCATCCTGGCCGCAGATGAAGCTGGCAGTTCGTTGGCTTCAGCTGCTGCCGGGATGCCTTGGAAGGAGAGAGGTGCCGCGGGGACCCCTCCTTGCAAGGCATTGCGGCAGCCGTGGAAGCGGGCGGCGGCTTCAGCCGCTGCCGCGATGCCTTGCGAGGGAGGGAGGCACCGCCGGGGACCCCCTCCCTTGCAAGCATTGGGGCAGCCGCGGAAGCCGACGCCGGCGTCAGCCGCTGCCGTGATGCCTTGCAAGGGAGGGAGGCGCCGCCGGGGGACCCCCCTCCCTTGCAAGGCATCGCGGCAGCCGTGGAAGACGATGCCGGCTTCAGCCGCTGCCGCGATGCCTGCAAGGGAGAGGCGCGCGGGGACCCCCTCCCTTCCAAGGCATCGGCGCGGCGAGAGAGGGAAGAAGAGGGCGGTGCAGGGAGGAGGAGCTAGCTCTCTTCCTCCTCCTTGTACCACCCTTGTTCCTCTTCACCGGTGCCGATGCGATCCGGTTTGCATCGGCGGCGTGGAGAGAGGGACGGAGGGGCGGTGCAGGGAAGAGGAGCTGGCTCACTTCCTCCTCCCTGCCCCGCCTCCCCCTCGGCCGCCATTTTTTTTAAAAATTAGATTTTTAAAAAAACAATTAAAAATGGCGGCCGGGGGCATAGCGGGGGCCGTGTCCAACAGGCTGGGGGCCGTATACGGCCCCCGGGCCGCCGGTTGGACAGCCCTGCTATAATCAATCACAGCCTAATCTGGGAAAGCTTTGTTCCACATCCAAGTCTTCACCTGCCTTCTGAAGGACAGCAGGGAGGGGCAGATCTAACATCACTTAGGAGAGAGTTCCACAGCCAAGGGGCCACCACAGAGAAGGCCCTGTCCCTCGCCCCCACCAGCCACGCTTGCGAAGATGGTGGGACCGAGAGCAGGGCCTCTCCGGAGGATTTTAATGTCCTTGATGGTTCATAGGGGAGAATCCGTTTGGACAGGTAAACAGGGCCGGAACTGTATAGGGTTTTGTAGGTTAAAACCAGCACTTTGAATTGTGCTCAAAAGCTAATTGGCAGCCAGTGGAGCTGGTGCAACAAGGAGGTTGTATGCTCCCTGTACCCCACTCCTGTTAGTAATCTGGCTGCCGAGCATTGGACTAATTGCAGCTTCTGAGCAGTCTTCAGAGGCAACCCCACGTAGAGAGTGTTACAGTAGTCTATTCTTGGGATGATGGAAACAAAATTCCAAGAATCTCATGAATTCAAACACCCAAGTGTAATTATTTTGACTAAAATAAAATCTCAAGCTTCTCTTCGCCCCCTCCCCCTTTTGTCTTCTTATTTATTTTATTCTTTATTTATGGTTTTTGTATCCCGTTGCTTCTCACCCCCTAAGGGGGACTCAGAACGGTTTACACTGCAGCATTACAGGCCGCCACACCACAATACAGAAATATAATCCATACAACAATATAATCAACATCACATATAAAAGATTAAAACCATTACATGATCATTAAAATCAATATATACAGTACATCAGTAGTTAAAACCATAAACGAACACAGTATCATCTACCGCTACAACCAGTCCAGTCAATGTCCAAAAGTGCAAGTTACGTCTGCTGCCCAAAGGCCTGGTCCCAGAACCACAACTTTAGCTTTTTTCTGAAGGCCAGGGGAGATGGAGTCGATCTTATCTTGTTTGGGAGTGTGTTTCATTGGCGAGGGGCCACCGCTGATAAGGCCCTATCTCTCGTCCCCACCAAACGCATTTGCGATGCTGGTGGGAGCGAGAGCAGGGCCTCCCCAGATGATCTTAGGCTGCGAGATGGGACATAGAGGCAGATGCATTCGGACAAGTAAGCTGAGCCATAACCGTATAGAGCAGTGGTTCCCAAACTTTTTTGACCTACCTCCCCCTTTCCAGAAAAAAAAATTACTCACATTTACAAAATTACTTACATTTACAAAATCCTGGGGCACACCACCAACCAAAATGACACAAAATGACACTCTAACACAGTAATACATATAGTTAATGTGTTTTTTAAATGTATTTATACAATCATTTAGTGTGAAACCTCGGCCTGTTTCGATTAACACAAAATAGATATCCTGGAAGGAATGGCAGAAAGACATACACGAAGCTCTTGCTCAACAGCTGTCAGTCTCTGTTTTTAGTTTTTATCGCAGTCAAGCTTGAGAAGCTCATCTCACACAGATATGTGGTTGAAAACGGGAGCAATGTCAAAATAGCTTTGTTGGCCAGAATAGGGAACTCCCTGACAACAGATAACCAAAAACTGTCCAAAGGAAGAGCAGCAAATTTTAGCTTTAAACTATGATCTTGTTTCAGTTCAATGAGTTCCTCTTGCTCCTTTAAAGTCATGTCCACACACCAACCACAGCGGAGTCGGTGCCGCCGCATCCCCTGTGAAAGTGAATCCAAATGGAAGATAGCTTTTGCTGTATTGCCGCGAGCTCACGGTATTTTCTTTGTCCTTTTGTCCACCACTCATATTAGGGCCTTCACCTGTGTCATAATTTTGTCCAGGGCCCTGTTCGGCATTTGCATTTTCCCTTCTCAAAAACTTCTCCATCACTGTCACTCGCTTGTCTTCCTGTGATCCCAGATTGCCACTGTCACTTGACGCCGCAGCTGCAGGACTAACTCTAACTTTGTTTACTTAGCCGCGTCTGAGCGAATCAAGAGTGCGACCATAGCTCGCGTCACTTCTTAGGTGATGCGAGAGTGCTATGGTTCCATTTCTTAAAGGGACAGATGCGCCTTATAGTTTATATATTAATGAAGCTCGAAAATAATTTCCCATGTGTGCGTGCATTGGGTGGGAGGGGATTGTGTTTTGGCGCCAAAGATGGCCTCAGCACCTTAACCCCTCCCCTTTCTGAGGTCACCTGAGGAAGAGGTCTTTCCTCCCAGGCCATTCCAACAAAGAACAGCATGGACGTGAGCTGGAAATCTAAGTCTCAGCTTGGACAAAGCATTTTCGTTCACTAACCAAATTTAACTGGGATCAACTCCAAGCATATCCAGATACACTGCAAGATCTGGGTTACCTTGTGTGGTCCTAACACCTTCAACCAAGCCTGCAGCCATAAAGGAAGGTTCACCTTCAACAAAGAGACTGTAGATTTGGGCCTTGGGGACTTCGTGAACCTGAAGCCATTGAAAGCAAAGGACAACTTGGAATATGCATCTCTACAAATTCGAGGCAAGTAATGGCATCCTCTTCCCTAAAGGACTTTCCTGCAACTCCTAACAACTAAGCAAAATACTGGACCACCAGTTTTACTGGTTGTAAATCAATAAACTTTGTTGAACCTTACCATCCCTAGTCCAGTGCCCTCCTTTAAAGTTTGCCAAGTCTCCTTTTCTTCATAGGAAGGCAATCTGCAACCCTAGGGTCTAAAGACTACACGTCCCCCTAAATCTAAATATAAAGGCCCTAGCGGTCAGCACAGGAACCCTTGGTTCTGAGCATGCAAGCTTCAAAGAGCATAGACCAGGGGTGCTCATTAGGTAAATCACAATCTACTGGTCGATCGCGTAGGGCGTCCTGGTAGATCGCAGGCAGGGCGGGAGGAAGGCTCAGTCCTGCCCGCAGACTCCCGATGCCACCCAGGTGCTGCCGTGGCGCGGCATGACCGGCGTTGCTATGGCCCACATGGGAGTCATACACGGTGTGTATGGCTCCCATACCATTTCTGCCACCGCCGTGACATCATGCGCACCGTTTCCCCTACCATTTTGTGGTCTCGCCAGAATAAGGGCATGGGGGAGGGGCATGGCCAGAGGTGGCTCCAACTGCGGCAGCATGGACTGGGACTCAGAGCTGCCTGTTGGTAAGCCGGTGAAGGGGCTTCCTCTTTTCTCCCTCCTTGTCCCTCCCCCTCACTCTCTTTCCTTCCTTCCCTACTTCCCATCCTTTCTTCCTTCCCTTCCTTCCCTCCCTCCCTTCTGTTCTTGCTTTTTTCCTCCCTCCCTCTTTCATTCCTGGCAGCGGAGGCAGGGCTCTTCCTTCTTCCTTCGGGAGGACACAGTTCCTTCCTCCCCTTCCCTTCCTTCTGTTCTTCCTTTTTTCATCCCTCCCTCTTCCCTTCCTTCCTTCCTTCCTTCCTTCCATCTGTCTTCCTCTTCTCCTTCCTTCCTTCCTTCCTTCCTTCCTTCCTTCCTTCCTTCCTTCCTTCCTTCCTTCCTTCCTTCCTTCCTTCCTCGCCCCTTTTCTGCCTGCCTGCCTGGCTTTCCTTCCTTTCTCCCTCCCTCCCTCTTTCCTTCCTTCCATTCCATCTTCCTCTCCTTCCTCTCCTTCCTTCCTCTCCTTCCTCTCCTTCCTTCCTTCCTTCCTTCCTTCCTTCCTTCCTTCCTTCCTTCCTTCTTTTCTCACCTCTTACCTGCCTGCCTGCCTAGCTTCCCTCCCTCCCTGCCTCCCTCCCTTGCTTTCCTGCCTCTCTGCCTTTTGGTTGTGTGCGGTTACTTGTGGGGTTTCTGTGTGGGAAGTTTGCCCCAATTCCATTGTTGGTGGGGTTCAGAGTGCTCTTTGAGTATAGGTGAACTATAAATCCCAGCAACTACAACTCCCAAATGACAAAATCAATTTCTTTTAGTGATGGTCACTCCTTGTAGGTGTCTTGCGGCCTAATTTGGCAGCAATTCGTCCAGTAGTAAGAAATCAGTTTGTGTGTGTCAACTGTAAAATAGGCTGTGTGGAAGGGCCCTGGGTTATCTGAGGTCCTTTCCACACAGTTGAATAAAATCCCATGTTATCTGTTTTGAATCGGATTATGTGGCAGTGTGGACTCAGAAAACCCAGTTCAAAGCCGATATTTTGTTATATGTTTCACATTTTTGTATTGGGTAGGTCGATCATTTTTTTTTTCTTTTTTCTAAATTGATTTTTATTGTAAGGCTTTTTATACATATAATAAAAGAAGGAAATGGTAAGGGGAGTAGTGAGGGATAGTTGGGGTTAGGTAGGGGAGGATAGGGATGGGGAGGGGGAGACGATAGTTGGGTAGGGAAGGGTGGGGGGTAGAAAGATGAAAGTAGTAACTTGTTGGCCCATGCCAGCAACTTCCAGTTCGGGATGTAGGTTCCGTCCATAGCTTGGTCATCAGGACTTCCTATTTGTCCCTTTCTATGTGGGCTCACGCCCTCATGCCCATCCGGCAATCCTTCTTCTGAATGTTTTCCTTCTCTAGTACTTCCTTTTCTTTTGTCTTGTTAGGCTAAAGTCTTTAATATAGGCTCCAATTTGGCTCCAGTCCGTTCTTTGTTTATGGCTCAAGTTCATCACTAGGCTTTTAAGGGAGTCTAAGTCCATAAGTTCCCTTACTTTTAGCAACCAGTCCGTGCTCAGTGGGGCGTCTGTGTTCTTCCACATTCTAGCTATCTCAATCCTCGCTGCGGCTGTAATACAAAAAAGTATCCTATCATCGTTATCATCTATTTCAAAATCTAGTATATTTAGAAGATAGTATTCAGGCTTCAGGTCAAATTTTTTCTTAAGCATTCCTTGTGCGTGTGAGTGCACTTCTCTCCAAAAGTTTTTAATCTTCCTACACCTCCACCAACAGTGGAGGAAGGTTCCCTTTTCCTCTCCACATTTCCAGCAGCAATCACTTAGGTTTTTATAGAAGCATGCCAGTTTCGCGGGGTGAGGTACCAGTGGAAGAACATTTTGTACCAGCTCTCCTCTATGTTCGTAAAGCCCGAGTATTTAAGTTTTTTCCTCCAAAGGAGTTCCCAGTCCTTTAATAATATCGAATGGCCTAGTTCCTGGGCCCACTTAATCATCGAACCTTTGATCTGTTCTTCCTCAGTATCCCACTCTAGCAACTGATTATATAAATGGGTTATTTGTTTCTTTCCTGTCCCCAGCACTTTGTCCCAAGTATTGGCTTTCGTTTCAAATTCTTTTTTCTCATCCTGTTTAAACAGTTCTTTTATCTGAGCGTAATGAAACCAAGAAAGCTCCCTTCCTTGTTCACGCAGCTCGTCAAGTGTCTTAAGCCTCCAACCTTCTTTTTGTTTGATAATCAGTTGTTTATAAGTAAACCATTTTTCCGGCGGGACCTCTTTCACATGTTGGGCTTCCATCGGGGAAATCCACTGGGGCGTTTTCTGATAAAAACGATCTTTGTATCTCATCCATACCTTGATCAGGGCGGCTCTCGTGAAATGGTTCGAGAAGTTCTTCTCTATTCCTAATTTGTCATACCAAAGGTATGCATGCCAGCCCCTTCTCAGGTCTGCCCCTTCCAGCATAATAGTTTTTTTATTCTCTAGGGATGCCCAATCAATCACCCAAGTTAGAGCTGCGGCCTCAAAATATAGTTGAAGGTTTGGAAGCGCTAGTCCTCCTCTTTCTTTTTTATCTGTTAATACTTTATAGTTAATTCTTGCCTTTTTTTCTTCCCAGACAAATTTCAATACATCCGATTTCCATGATCTAAAGTAAAAATTCGTTCTAATTATTGGAATAGCTTGAAAAAGGAACAACATTCTGGGGAGTACCTCCATCTTAATTATCGCAATTCTGCCTGTTAAACTCAGGCCTAGATGTTTCCATTTCTGCAGTTTCTTCTTAATATCGATCCATGTTTTCTCGTAATTATTTTTTAAAAGCTGGTTATTGTTCGATGTCAGTACGATTCCCAGATATTTCACTTTTTTGGTCACCTCCAAGTTCGCTATCTTCTGGAGCATTTCCCTTCTTTCCTCTCTCATATTCTTTGTTAGTATTTTAGTTTTATTCTTATTTATTTTTAGGTAGGTCGATCATTTTGACTTGGTTGTTTTATAAGTAGCTACTAGCTAGCATGCTGAAAACGTGTGATCACCCCTGGCATAGACCATGGAGGTCTCTCATTCATACAGTCACCATGAGTTGAAATTTTCTTGACAGCAAATAACAAAACCATTCCTCAGGAGCAAAGCTGCTGGGAAAAGAGGTACTATAACTTTATCCAGTAGATGGCACTGATACTTAATTTTCATTTTTCTTTCAATGTTTTATGTTTGATACAGTTCCTCCGTATATTGCTTCCTTCTATAGACAGTACATGAGTGACATAATATCTAGTCCTAGATGCTATCAAGCCAATAATCTACTCCGCGTCTGATATATCAGATACAGCCAGTCCCCGACTTACAAACATCTGGCTTACAAACAACTCATAGTTATGAATGGAGTTGAGACAACAGGAAGTGGCATAGAAAGGGAAATTCACTCCTGAAAGACTTATCATGGGAAAGTGTGTCTCCACCGAAGCTTTCCAACCAAACCTTGTTTCCACAACAAGCCTAATTTTTCAAAATCCAATTATCACAGGGACAGAAAGTGAGGTGAAATCTTCTAAACGGGGCCACAGACAGCAAAACTAACACCACAGGGGTGTTAACCTTCCCTATGCTATCCAAAACTCATTCGTGTATATATATATATATATATATATATATATATATATATATATATAAGATAAAGGCCAGGCATGTAACCGGGGGGGGGGGGTGCGCTTGGGGGCTTCAGCCCCCCACCCAAAATTCATAGGGTTGTCCGCTAGACAGCCTTATTGGTACATTATTTAAACTGGTATGTTTTTATTCATGATCTGATCACCATGCTCAATATATCCCATATGCATGGGGGTATTGGGATAACGATACAAAAGGTTTGGTAGGGTAGACCCTCTCTCACTCAGACTCAGCCCCCCACCCCCAAATCAAAATCCTGGCTACGGCCCTGATGGGCTCTGTAATGCTTCACCAGGGATACATGTAAAGGTTTCCCCATACATTTAGTCTAGTTGTGTCTGACTCTGGGGGGTGGTATTCATCTCAATTTGTAAGCTGAAGAGCCAGTGTTGTCCATAGACACCTCCAAGGTCATGTGGTCAGCATGACTGCATGGAGCGCCATTACCTTCCTGCGGAAGCAGTACCTACTGATCTAATCACATTTGCAATCTTTTAAACAAACAAAAAAACCCACTGCTGTTAGGAGTGGGAGTGGGTTGACAGGACAGTAGGTCAGTATGCTTTGCATTCATATATGCATTCATTGTATGTATGGGTAAGTGTGTATGTTTTGTATGTTTTGATATGGTCAAAATTGACTCTCTCTCTCTCTCGGCATTACTTCGCGAACGAAGATTCAGGAAGGACTCATCCCACGCTTTTTACATGCGCGTTGATGACTAAAAAGGCCAATCTGAGATAGGCAAGTTCGGTTGCAGAAAGCACAGCAGAAAGTCTCCTTGGGTGATGTTGTTTCCAAGTTGCGGTTCTTTCTGCGTTGTCGTTTCTCTTCGAGACCCATTCGGCGTGTCTTCTCGAAAGAGGCCGCAGCATTGTGGATAGTGCGTCTCCATGCCTCCCGATGTGAGGCCAGGGTGGACCAATGTTGGTGATCAATCTGGCCGAGCCTGAGATGTTGTTTCAGGGAGTCCTTATATCTCTTTTTGGGGGCACCTCTCTTGCGCTGACCCGTGGCGAGTTCACCGTACAGTAGTATCTTTGGGAGGCGGTGGTCCTCCATTCTAGAGATGTGCCCTGCCCAGCGCAGCTGTGTTCTCAACAGCATGGCCTCAATGCTGGTGATCCCTGCTTGCTCATGGACAGCAACATTCGTCACATAGTCGGCCCAGTCAGGGCCGTAGCCAGGATTTTGTTTTGGAGGGGGCTGAGTGTGGTTCGGGGGGGGGGGCTGAGACTGGGTGGAAGAGGGTCTACCCTAGCAAATCTTTTGTATTGTTATCCTAATAACCCTATTAATGTGGGATATAATGAGCATGGTGATCAGATCATGATATGAATAAACATAACAGTTTAAATAATGTACCAGTAAGGCCTTTTCGCGGACCACCCTGAGAATTTCGGGGGCTGAAGCCCCCTTAGCCCCCCCCCTGGCTACATGCCTGGGCCCAGTGTATATTTAGGATTGTGCGACGACAGCGCTGATGAAAGCGTTCGAGGAGTCGTAGGTGTTGGCGATAGGTGACCCATGTTTCAGACCCATAGAGGAGAATAGACAGTATGATAGCTCTGTACACACTGATTTTGGTGCTTTGCCTCAGGTGCTTGTTGCTCCAGACTCTTTTGTGAAGCCTTCCGAATGCACTATATGCCTTTGATAATCTGTGACTAATCAATAAAGAATTGTTGTTGTATACTGATCTACTCAGATTTGCATGTTTCCGAACTGCTAGGTTGGTAGAAGCTGGGCCTAACAGCAGAAGCTTGCCCCATTCCCCGGATTCGAACTGCCAACCTTTCAGTCAGCAAGTTCAGCAGCTTAGCAATTTAACTCACTGCACTACCAGGGGGCCAGTCACGCACACACATATGGAGTTTTACTTTAAAAAGTACCTGTTCCGGCTTACACAACAACAATTTTATTGATTAGCCAGAAGCCATATCAAATACACACAGAACACAGACACATTGCAATGATTCTAAAAACAATCTGGAGAGAATTCTAGACCATTACATCAATTAAACCCCTGTTTTGCCCAGCGGGAGGGATTCTAAGGGAGGTGGTAACAATTCACAGGTCCTCATCTCCAACACAATTTATTCCAATTGCATCTATGTAATCAGATCTTAGTTTCATGGCTTTACAGAGGAAACGAGCAGTAGCATCTGTTATCAGCTTGTTGGAGCCGGCCAGCAGAAGTGAGACTTTTGCTAGAGGGTCCCAATGATTTTTCCCACGAGAAATATCTCTAGCAGTTGTTTTCTCTCTTTTTGATAGATTTTGCAATAGAGCAGAAGATGAGTTAGATCTTCGATCTCAGGGGCACCACAAATACAGATACGCTCTTCATAGGGAATTTTCTTGAACCTCCCATATCTCACCATTGAATCTAATTGCTCAAACCTGGCTCTAGTGAAAATTTTCCTTAGGTGGTGTAACCTTCCTTGCTGTAAGTAAGTGGTTAATTGGAAGGATTTCTTAAAACCACTCAACCATCTCAGGGAAACGGTAGAACCCAAAGAGTCTATATCGGTTTGGGCGCAATGTCATTAATTCGTTGACGCACTTCTTTGAAGTGTTTACCTAACTCTTGACCAGATAGGTGGACTGGGAATATTACCTGAATGCCGCACCTTCTGATGTAATCAAACAAATGGTCAGCCCCCGATTTATAAGAACTGCTAGATTGTTCCAGCAAACATAGTTTTGGGAGGCGAGACGCCTCCATCTCCATGACCTTGAGCCAGTAGTTAAAGGCTCTGATCTTAGATTGTGTGCTAATAGAGAACATTCCCAACTCCGCCCCTAACTGCCGCTGCCGGGGAGCTTCTATCGACCCCTAAAACCACTTCAGATGTTGAGCTTGGGCCTTATCCAGGAGGGAGTATCATTTGCACCCCAGATTTCAGAACCATAAAGAAGCAGCGGGAGATTTTGTGATTGTAAACTTTCAGAAGGGGAACGAGGGAGCCCGGTTGCCGATGATTCAGCAGCTTTAAGAGTAAGCTCGTTCTGCCCTTGGCTTTAGTTGAACACCCGTGGAAATGATTGTGCCATAGACCATTTTCTGCAAAGTCTAATCCTAGGTAAGTGAAGGATCTAACTTGTTCTAATTGTTCGCCTTCTATTTTCCATTTCATTTTGGAGGGCGTTTACCAAAGATCATCATTTTTGATTTGGTTTTGTTTATCTTTAGTGCGTTTCTAAGGCAGTAGTCACTAAGTTTTCTTAATAACCTCCTCATCCCTATTTGGGTGTAGGAGAGTAGGATCATATCATCTGCATACAGAAGTGAGTTGATTTGCAAGTTAGCTACTTTAGGCATATGGACATCCGCCTCTAAGCGAATTTGGAAGGTCATTTACATACAGATTAAATAGCAGGGGGCAAGAATACATCCTTGTCTGACCCCTTTGCCGGGTGTTAATAGGGCCAGTTCGGTCACCAGCAATACCAAATCTCACCGTCACCTGAGAATTATGATATAGGGCTTTGATCAGCAAAATCAATCTAGGGTCTGCATTCATACGTTGGAGTTTGTCCCAAAGGATTTCCCTATCAACTGAATCGAAGGCCGCGATCCGGCTTACACAGAAATTCAACTTAAGAACAAGCCCACAGAACCTATCTTGTTTCTAACTTGAGGACTGCCGGTACATGCATTTCCATATCATGCAGATGTTCAGGGGGTGGGGGTGGGTATGAGAAAGCGTCCCACTTTTCTGAATTTCTCAAATCAAAAGTGGTGGAGCATGTCCTGGAAAAGCTGGAAATGGTCTGATGTGGGCAGTTCAAATGAGATTAATATGCATCTGGGGCATAAACATGTGCCTGGTGGCGGCAATAGGAAAATGTCCTGTTTGTGCTGAAGTTCTTGGGATCCCCAAGCCAGCATGGCTTCCGGCAGAGAAAGCTGTAGGTTTCTGGAAGTGATTGGGATAAGTAACTTTTCTTGAAGAAGGAAATGATGATGGAGGAATTTAGGGAAATAAAATTATCATGGTTCTACTGTATATAACTAAAACAATGGTTTAAGAATTGGGTAAACAAATAGAAATGGGAGTAAACTCGCCCAATTTGAGCAAATAGTACAAAAGAGAAGAGACATGAAACAATATAAAAATACGAAAGAATGAGTAAAATGTATACGATAATTGTCAAATAAAAGAAGAATAAAAGAACAATATCCTCAAGAAGATATGGGAAGATAGCACCGGGACTGTGGCACAGCTGGCTGGGAGTTTGCTGCATAAGATCTCTACTGACCAGAAGGTCATGAGTTCGAGGACTGCCCCGGGTCGGGGTGAGCTCTCGACCAAATTGTGTAGCTCGTTGTCGACCTTTGCAACCCAAAAGATAGTTGAATCTGTCAAGTAGGAAATTTAGGTACCACTTTGTGGGAAGGCTAATTTAATTGATTTACGAGGCCATAAAAATCTCCAGGAAGTATAAAAAAGAATGAAGGAATGCGACAGCTCCCCTGGTGGCCAGAAGCTGGAATGTTAAATAGCCTCTGAGTGTCTGTCTATATATGTTGGATTGAAGAAACAACCAAAACAAAGGGGAACAGAGTCTATGCTAGTGGAAAATGGTAAACCTATGAATGAGCAATACTATCAAAAATCTAAGGAGAAAGAAGCTTCCCAAACTGTCAAGCAATACATATTGTATTACACATACAGGCATAGTCACACAACTTGGTAAAGCTGCATAAGATCTCCACTGACCAGAAGGTAATGAGTTTGAGGTCTGCCCGGGTCGGGGTGAGCTCTCGACCAAATTGTGTAGCTCGTTGTCGACCTTTGCAACCCGAAAGACAGTTGAATCTGTCAAGTAGGAAATTTAGGTACCACTTTGTGGGAAAGCTAATTTAACTGATTTACGAGGCCATAAAATCTCCAGGAAGTATGAAAAAGAATGAAGGAATGCGGCAGCTCCCCTGGTGGCCAGAAGCTGGAATGTTAAATAGCCTCTGAGTGTCTGTCTATATATGTTGTACTAGCTGTACCCGGCACGCGTTGCTGTGCCCTATTTTTGTGATGTGAGAATGTCAGGGTTTTTATGTTGAAGTGATGTGTGCATGTTTGTTGTGTGTATATTTATGTGTGTGTATGTGTGTTTTTATTTGTTTTTGTGTATGTGTTTTTGGGGGTTTGTGTGCATGTGTGTGCTGTGGTATGGTTTGTGTGTGTGTGTGTGTGTATATATGTGTGTGTGTTTGTGTGGGGTTTTTTGGTATGTGTGTATGTATTTGTGTGTTGTTATCTGTGGGTGTTTTGTGTTTGAGTACGTGTATATATATGTGTGTGTATGTGTATGTATATGTATGTATGGGTATATATGGAGAGGTGGGGATGTCTGTATATATGTGTATGTATTATTGTGGATGTGTATGTTTAGGTGTGTAGATATATGTGTTTGTATGTGTTTGTGTGTTTATATGTGTTTTTATGTGGGCTTATATATATATATATTGTTATGTGTGTGTGTGTATGTGTAGAGAAGGAGGGCGAAGAGGAGGGCGATGGGGAAGCGCTCTATGTCCTTACCCTGCGGCCCTCTCCTCGGGCTCGTTTCCGCTGTTCGAAGAGGAGGGCGCTGGGAGATGCGGCTCCCCCTCGGCCTCGTCCCCGGGCAGCGGAATGGAGGCTGCGGAGGGGTTGGGGGAAGCGGGGACTCCGGCACTCCCACAATGCTCTGCGCGGGCATTGTGGGCTACTTCTGGGCAGCAGCGGGAGGCGTCCCGTGTGACCGTTGCATGCGGCGCCTGGAAGGTAAGTCAACTACACCTCCCAGAAGGCTCCGCGGCGGTCTCTGGGAAACGGGCCGGCGCGGAGCTTTCTGGGAGGTGTAGTTGACTTACCTTCCAGGCGCCGCATGGAGGCGGGTCGCGGGGACGCCTTTCCCGCTGCGTTCTGGGCCTCTGTAGGCGGCTGCCTTAGTATTTGGACTCGGCCGCGGCGCCGCTCCTGGCCTTCTGTCCTCTCCTCGGGGGCTAAGGATGCGGCGGAGAAGGCGGCCAGGGCAGCAGCCGGGTGTCCCGTGTTCAGGAGCGGCGTGGAAGCGGCGGAGGAGGTGGGTAAGGAGTCGGCGGCGAGGGTGGGGTGGGAGGGAGGAGGAGGGCCGGGGCCAAGGGGAGCCGGGGTGGGAGCGTGGGTTGGAGGAGGAGGATGTGCGGGGCGTTGCGGCGTGGAAGCGGCGGAGGAGGTGGACATGGCGGCGGTGGCACGGGGCCGGGTTCTGGAGTGTGTTGGTTTTTGTGACGTGTTGTTGGCGGCCATTTTGTGTTTATGGGGTTTTTGCGCATGCGTAGCTATGTTTTTTGGGGGGGGATGTTTTGGGGGTGTTCTGTTGGTTTTTGGGGTGTTTTTATGGGTGGGTGATGTACCTCGTGGTGGGGATGAGTGGCCCTGGGTTTTGTTGTGTGTGTGGGGAATGTAGTTTTGGCGTGCATTTGCCCCGTTGCACGACCATTTCCCTTTTATATATATAGATTGAAGAAACAACTAAAACAAAGGGGAACAGAGTCTATGCTAGTGGAAAATGGTAAACCTATGAATGAGCAATACTATCAAAAATCTAGAGAGAAAGAAGCTTCCCAAACTGTCAAGCAATACACATTGTATTACACATACAGGCATAGTCACACAACTTGGTAAAGCTGCATAAGATCTCCACTGACCAGAAGGTAATGAGTTTGAGGTCTGCCCAGGTCAGGGTGAGCTCTCAACCAATTGTGTAGCTCGTTGTCTGTCTATATATGTTGTATGTCTATGGCATTGAATGTTTGCCTGTATATGTGCATTGTGATCCCCCCTGAGTCCCCTGCGGGGTGAGAAGGGCAGAATATAAATGATGTAAATAAATAAATAAGACTTGGGGATCAAAATTAATGATTTGAAATGGACACAATTATGAGAACAAAGACATTTTAAAAACTTATCAATACGTGTTAAAGAAAACTATTATAAATTGGTATGGAAATGGTACCTAACAGCAATTAAAATAGCTAATACTAACAAAAAATACTAAAAAAATATGTTAGAGAGGATGCCAAGAGGTGGCATTGGATCCGTCTAATACCAAAGCACTTTCACCTGCTTTGGATCAGAGTTCAAACAACCACTGAGGCTACAACGAATGACTGACCTGGACCAAATTTGGCAGACAGACCCTCCCCCCATGGCCCACTGTACTTCCTGGTGCGGTTTGGGAGACAGTGGACCATGGATGATGGGATTTGCAGTACCTGATTCAGCTCCAACTGCCACAGACCACTACGACCCACAGGAGTGATGGACCTGGACCAAACTTGGCACCCAGACTCCCCATGACCCAGAGAACATACTAGGGATGTTTGGGGAAAATTGACCTTGATTTCTGGGAGTTATAGTTCACCTGCATCCAGAGAAACTGTGACCCCCACCAATAATGGACCAAGACCAAACTTGGCACAGAGAAGCTCCATGACCAACTGAACATACTGCAGGGGTTTGTGGGAATAGACTTACATTTTGGGAGTTGTAGTTCACTGCTACCAAAAAGCACTGAACACAGCCGACATCCGATCTGGAGCAAACTGGACCAATACATATGTGGTGGCAATGTAAATATGTAAGTAAATTTTGGGGGGAAGTATTTAGAGAGATAGAAAATATTATAAATATAAAAAAATATAAAAATAAAAAATTATAAATATAAAAAATGGATAGAAGTCCTAGTATTACTTTGTTATCATTATACAATAATAAACAGTTCAAAAAGAAGAAAAAAGATGCAATATCCAATCTATTAATAGTACCAAAACTGCTTATAGCAAGGAACTGGAAAAAAGAAATAAATGTACAAATTGAAGAGTGATATACGGAATTATGGAAATTGGCAATAAATGATAAGTTGACATACAAGTTAAAAGTTGAAAGACGAATATGGATAAAATGATTTTGATGAAGTCTGGGGAAGGTTTATTGAAAGAGGATAAAAAAAAAAGGATGGAAAATTGCCTCCACAAGAGGAAATTCAATTTTGGACAGAGACTATAAAAAGAAGTAGCTTGGCGGAGTAGAGCACTCTTTCTCAACCAGTGTGCCGTGGCACACTAGCGTGCCGTGTCGGACCTCCTGCTGTGCCGCGAGAAAAGTTCTCTGCCCCCCTTCCTCCCCCCCTCCTGCTGAACTCCTGCTGCTGGGGGGAGGAGGAGGACGGGCCGGCAGTGGCGGAGGAAGGGCCCGGCGGCCGTTTCCCCAGCCAGCCTCCAATCCGCCATGACTCCCACCATGACTCTTGCCCCTTGCCGCGTGGAGGAGGAGCCCGCCCACTGAAACCCGCCCACCACTCATGCTCCTCCTCTGTAGGAGAGCTGAAGCTGGGGGGAGGGGGCAGGGTATGGCGCGGCCTGTAGGAGAACTGAAGCTGGGGGGAGGGGGCAGAGCATGGTGCAGCCTGGCTCTGCCCTCCCCGGCTGACACTCCCAGCAGCTGCTCCAGCCTGAGGGACAGTGCCAAGCCAGCATTGTGCTGGCTCTGGCACTGCTGGTTTGGCACTGCCCCTCAAGGCTGGAGCAGCTGCTGGGGAGAGGGGTGGAGCCTGGGGTAGGGGCGGCATGGCGCAGCCTGGCTCCACCCCCCCCCGGCTTTGGCACTCCCAGCAGCTGCTCCCAGCAGGCCACCAACCCCAGCCGTCCTTACTGTGTTAGAGTGTCATTTTGGTTGGTGGTGTGCCCCTGGATTTTTTTAATGTTAAAAGTGTGCTGCGGCTCAAAAAAGGTTGGGAAACACTGGAGTAGAGCATGGAGGTGAATATACACACACACACACACACACACACACACACACATACATACAGTAGATATAACGAGATTAATGGGGAAAATATTAAATATATTGGATATTGTATTTCTGCTGTAATATAAATGCATTGCTTTATTTTACAAAATTTTAAAAAAGGAAAAAGTAAGTTTTCTGAACTGATTCTAGTTGAGATTTTGTTGATAACTGATCTGCTGAAGCAGGCATGTAGCCCGGAAGGGGGGGGGGGGTTAGGGGGCTTCAGGCCCCCTCTCCCGAAATTCTCAGGGTGGTCCGCGAGAAGGCCTTACTGGTACATTATTTAAACTGTTATGTTTATTCATATCATGATCTGATCACCATGCTCATTATATCCCACATTCATGGGGTTATTGGGATAACAATACAAAAGGTTTGCTAGGGTAGACCCTCTTCCACCCAGTCTCAGCCCTCCCCGAACCAAACTCAGCCCCGAATCAAAATCCTGGCTACGGCCCTGTGCTGAAGTGTAAGAATCATAGAACTGTCCATTGGAGATGTGTTGGGCCTGTATTGTCATTGCCAGATGACCATAGAGTTCCATGAGAGCTCTTGATCATTGAAGGCATCCTGTGCTGATGTCTCCTGGTCATGTAGATGTCTCTGCTGATGTCAGCATGTGGTGGCCTCACAGAGCTCTGCAATTTCTGAAGTGGTGACAGTGACAGAGGCTGTAAGGAGACAGTCCATCTGGGGCGGAAGCCTCCGAAGCTCAACTTGACCATGTGAACGTTGTCCTGTCACAGCCACTGGTTGGGGAAAGAGTATGTGGCTATTTTTGAGACTAGTCTAGGAGTGGTGAAGATGAGTCCATTATGAGGAAATATGAAAATAATTTAGTCAGCAAGGAAAATCTTCTGAAATTATTTCTTCCTGCATGCAATAATAAAATGAGCAAAGATTGACATCCTTATCCCAGGGTGATGTTTTTCAGCCGAATTGTGACAGATAACCACAAAGAATCTGAACTGTTGACTAATTGATCTCTGAGTGGAAGATCTTTGATTTCTGAATGCTTGCAAACAGAGGTTGGTCTAACGTGACACCAGGGTGCTCACACTTTTTTCAGCATGCAAGCTACTTATAAAACAACTAAGTCAAAATGATCTACTTACCCACTACCAGAGAGCCATAAAAAGCAAAATATTTGGAAATGTATTTCAGTGAGGGCCATATAATATATATTTTAAGACTGAATTCAACTAAGTGTGAGTATATTAAGCCCTGAATTTATTCATAATAATGATGATAATATTCATTCAGCCTCTCCTACTACTACTACTACTACTACTACTACTAGTAACAACAACAACAACAGGTTCCTGTGAATAGAGGAGACTCCAAGGGCCATCCAGTCCAACCCCTCCTTCTGCCATAAGGGAAAACACAATCAAAGCATTTCTCACAGATGGCCATTCAGCCTCCTCTGATAATAATAATAATAACAACAACAATGGGTTCCTGAATAGAGGAGACCTCCAAGGGCCATCCAGTCCAACCTCTTCTGCCATAAGGGAAAACACAATCAGCATTCCTCACAGATGGCCATTCAGCCTCTGACAATAATAATAACAACAATGGGTTCCATACCTATTTTGATGACCTTGACAAATCTTATTTTTTGGAAGGGATAAAAAAATTGCAGAAACGTTGGACAAAGTGTATAGAGCTCAAAGGAGACAACGTTGAAAAATAAAATGATTTTTTAAATCCAAAAACCTGTGTTTCATTCAAAAAGTCACAGACTTATTGACCCACCCTCGTAGGATACAAGGGCAGGCCAGACAGGGAAAAGAGGTGTGTCTTTCTGGGCTCAGAGCCACCCTATCTCTTTTTTCCATACCCCGGACACCCCGGACGCCTGCAGCTTTCTCCGCCCTTCACTTACACCTTCCTGGTGAGGCGCCCCTTCACCTCACCATTGGGACCGCATTAAGTCCACGAATCCTGATGAATGGATTTTCTTCTACCGTACTCGTACAGCGTCATCCGTAATGCTTTCCTACAGTCGCTGCATATGGCAGGGACGCGGCCACTGCCATTTTTTAGCTCCTCCCACCATATGCGGCAACCACAGATTCTCCAATCTGGATTGGAAATTGTCAGCACCCGCTCTATGAGACGACTCCCGGCATATAAGACGACACCGGGTGTATACGTCTACTCCCGCGTATAAGACCACTTCTGTGTATAAGACGACCCCTGACTTTTGAGAAGTTATTATTGGGTTAAAAGTATACGCCAGAAAATACGGTACTACCGCGAATGGTTGTGGAGTCTCCTTTTCTGGGGGGTTTTCAGCAGAGGCTGGATGGCCATCTGCCAGGGATGCTTTGATCATGGGTTTCTACCTGGCATGGAATTGGAATGCATGGCCCTTGTGCTCTCTTGCAACTCTAGATGGTTTAGCCAGTTCCTTCCTCTGAAATAACAGCCTTCAATACCTGTGATGAATTGCTAATTTCCCATCCAAACACTAACTACAGCTGACCCTGCTTAGCAGGATAACTGGTGCAAGGGAAATGAACACTCACAAAAACACATCTGAGGAGGAATTTTAGCAATAGGAACAACACTGACATCTGCCTTGATCCTGATGTGTTTTATTATGAAGACTTTACAGTTGTAAAACCACTGCTTCTGTCACAAGATGGTGCTATAACACACAAAAGCCAAAATATCTCTAACGCTATGTTATAGGTAGATATCTATGTTATACGACTTCGGTTCCTGCGTTATAGATGTCATTTCCCAGGGGTGGTCTAAGGTAATTTTAAATGGTAAGCAAACATTATTTTGCCCCCCCCCCCTTCCGCGCATGCCCAGAAGCTCCTGCGTAGGGTCCCAGCTGCCCTACTTTTACCAGTAATCTTGATAATGATGCCATAGGAGTAAGCCCCCAGCGCCACCGCAAAGACATTGTTAACACAGGCACGGGCAAACTGGGGCCCTCCCTGCAGGCAGGTGCTTCGGACTTCAACTCCCACCATTCCTAGTAAAAGGTAAATACAATACATTATATTATTGCCAGAGCACGATATTACTATTATATATTAACACTAGCTGTACCCGGCACGCGTTGCTGTGCCCTATTTAGGAGATGCGAGAAAGTCTGAGTATGTAAGGGTTGGAATTGATGTTACTTATGGTCTTGGTGGGTTCATGGCTGTGTTGTTGTGGGTTGTTCTGGTGGGTGGGATGTTGAAGTCCTGTGGAGTTGTCGGTGTGTGGTGTTCCTGGCGTTCTGCAGAGCTTGTGGATATACACTGTTTTTGTCTTTCCGTCTGTTGTGTTGATGTAGAGGTTCAGTGGTTTCCCAACTCTGGAGCACGCTACGTAAAGTTGTCCGTGGGAGAAGCATTCTGTGTCAAGGTCTATGCCACAGATTTGTAGTGTTTGTCCTTGAGCCTTGTTTATGGTGATGGCAAAAGCTAGTGTAGTGCAGTGTCTTTCTGTTCTGGCGTTTGTTCTGCCCTTTTTGTGTGATGTATGTAGCGTTGCGAATGTGTCGTTCGATGCTACTCTTTTTAGGAGGCATGGCTTGTCTTTTGGGTCAGCTTATGCCTGTGTGGAAGGAAGGAATGGCATACAAATGGGTTGAGCAGTAGACGCAAGGTTGTGTTATGTGCGTATTGTGTTGTGTGTATGTATTACTTTTGTGTTATTCTGGTGGTATGTGTTTGTCAGTGGTGCCCGTGTCCCTGGTGCCTTATTTGTCTCCCTCCTAGATCTTGGCTTTGGCAGTTTAACCCTCAAACTCCAACTGACTAAACTGAATTCACTCAGCATTCTAATCTAGCCTTGGCTGGCTTTGGCCACCGTTACTATGGTAACTGATGTTGGCCAATGGGTTTCGCTGGCGGCCGCAGAGGATGCTGGGAAATTTAGTTTTTTTGTATTGTTGTTTTGGGGGCCTTCTAGGTTTTGGGGGGGAAGTTTCTTTGCTTAAAACCTACCTTGCCTGAGGCCTATTTCTGTTGCCAAATTTGGTGTCTCTGCGTTGGATGGTTTCTCTGTCTGTGGCAGTCATTCGACGACGGGACCTCCTTTATATAATAGATTGTATTATAACATTATACTGTAATATTATTAGTAATATTACATGTAATATAAAATATATCCTTATAATATCTTATTAGTAGTAGTAGTAGTGTTATATTGCACTCCATGACACAGGCCCCTTCCCTTCACTTTCCTGTTGAATCGGCTGAGGGGGAAAAGGGAGAGCCCTGAAGCCCTGAGGGATGGCAGGGATCGCAGTCAGGGAGGGAGGGGGGCCCAAGCCGGCCCGTGACTGCCCAAGGAGAGCCTGGTCCCGGGGGGAGAGGGTTGGAAGAAGGCCGGCCAGGGCCCGAGGAGCCCCCCCAGGCCGGAAGCATGGGCTGACTTGGCTTCCCACCGAGCAGCGCTCTTTCCTGCCCCCCTCCCCCAGCTGCCATGTTTCCCGTTTCGCAAGTCTGGCCAGGAAGTGGGCGGTGGAGGAGGCGGAGGCACCGAGGGAGGCAGGCGGGCAGGCGGGCCCAAAAGCGGAACATTGGCCGGACGCTGTCTGGCGGGCGGGGAATGCACCCTTTACCCAGATGGCGCCCCACGCAGCGGCATCCTTTGCCTACCAGTAGGACCGCCCCTTCTTAATTGGTTCTATCATAAAAACATGGAAAAGGTTTATTAAACTGCAAAAACTTTGTTTTTGTAGGACATCCTGCAGCACATTTTGCTATAGTTTTTCAATGAATATCTCAAGGAGTCTCAACCAATTCAACCTAGTTTGTGGCAGCCACATAAATGAAGTTTCTGGAGTAGAATGACAACTTTCGAAGTAAGCATCACATATTTAAACAGGCAATAACACTTTCAGACCAGGAACAGAACATTTTTCAAATTTTGTTGCATAGTGTAAGGTGTGTGGCTGCCTAACCTTAAAGCCAGCTAGCTGTGTTGCTTTTGCAATAACTTATTTATTTATTTAAAATTTTTGTACCCCGACCTTCTCACCTCTATAGAGGGACTCAGACCGGCTTACAGCAATAATTCAATGCTATACAAATTAAAACCTGTTACAACAACATTATTACAAACTTAAACACCAAATTACATACATACAAATACATTGCCATTTAAAACAATTCAGTTCAATCTAAAACGTGGTCAATCAATTCGTACTATAATCAATCACAGCCTAATCTGGGCAAGCTTCGTTCCACATCCAAGTCTTCACCTGCCTCCTGAAGGACAGCAGGGAGGGGGCAGATCTAACATCACCTGGGAGCAGGGCCGTAGCCAGGATTTTGATTCGAGGGGCTGAGTTTGGTTCAGAGGGGGGCTGAGACTGGGTGGAAGAGGGTCTACCCTAGCAAACCTTTTGTATTGTTATCCCAATAACCCCATGAATGTGGGATATAATGAGCATGGTGATCACATCATGATATGAATAAACATAACAGTTTAAATAATGTACCAGTAAGGCCTTTTCGCGGACCACCCTGAGAATTTGGGGGGGGGGCTGAAGCCCCCTTAGCCCCCCCTGGCTACATGCCTGCCTGGGAGAAAGTTCCACAGCCGAGGGGCCACCACAGAGAAGGCCCTGTCCTCGTCCCCACCAGCCACGCTTGCGGAGATGGTGGGACCGAGAGCAGGGCCTACCTGGAAGATCTTAATGTCCTTGATGGTTCATTGGGGAGAATCGTTTGGACAGGTAAACAGGGCCAGAACTGTATAGGGTTTTCTAGGTTAAAACCAGCACTTTGAATTGTGTTCGGAAGCTAATTGGCAGCCAGTGGAGCTGGTGTAACAAGGAAGTTGTATGCTCCCTGTACCCTGCTCCTGTTAGTAATCTGGCTGCCAAGTGTTGGACTAATTGCAGCTTCCGAGCCGTCTTCAGAGGGAACCCCATGTAGAGAGTGTTACAGTAGTCTATTCTTGGGATGAGGGAAGCAAAATTCCAAGAATCTCATGAACTCAAACACCAAGTGTAATTATTTTGACTAAAATAAAATCTTAAGCTTTTAGATTTTATTTTATGGTTTTTGTATCCCGTCGCTTCTCACCCCCAAAGGGGGACTCAGCACGGCTTACACTAGCAGCACTGCAGGCCGCTACACCACAATACAGAAATATAATCGATCACATATAAAAGATTAAAACCATTACATGATCATTAAAATCAGTATATACATCAGTAGTTAAAACCATAAACACAGTGTCATCTACTGGTACATCAGTCCAGTCAATGTCCAAAAGTGCAAGTTATGTCTGCTGCCCAAAGGCCTGGTGGGGGAGAGGGAGAGAGACTGGGTGTGCTTGGAAGACGTCAAGGAGTCGAAAGAGACGGGTATATAGGATATATTTCAATGGTTTAATCTTCATATAATAAAGTAAATGTTCATCCAAAGGTCAACTTAGAAGTGGAATGTGTCTAAATAGGTAACTATAGGTGCACTCTCTGGCCATAACAAGTCCCAAAGAAAATCATAAGTCAATGGCACATCAGTAATACATTCTTCGTGGGACGGTCAGAGAGGGAAATGGGTCAACGGTCTGAGAAAGGCCCCGCCGTTTCGCCTGTACTTAGGCTTCTTCTGGACCCGGGTGAAAGTAAACAAATAGTGTGACCATTCCACTGGTCCGGGTATCCAATATTATAAGTACAAATACATAGTCATCATCCTGGAATGGGTGGACGCAGCCACCGGTGCAAACAGACGCCCGGACTTTAGCTGTTTTCTGAAGGCCAGAAGAGATGGAGTCGATCTTATCTCGTTTGGGAGTGCGTTCCATAGGCGAGGGGCCACCAGGCTGCCGGAGCATACAAAGTCTATATCCACATATAACTTTTGCTGTGCAGAGTAGAGGATTATAACTTACATCATTCCCTGCTCAATCACCTGCGCCAACAAAAGCCAGCAGGAAAAAGACAATAACGCTTGATAAAGTGAAGGCCACAAGAAAAGAGGGAGACTTCGCTATAGGCAGGCCCGGATTACCCATAAGGCCACCCTAGGCCATGGCCTAGGGCAGAACCCATGGGGGGGGGCAGCAGGTCCGGACCCCAAGTAAAAAAATCGAAACAAAATTTGAAAAAAATATTCAAAAAAAATTTCCAAAAAAAGGTAAAAAAATAAAGTGCACATGCGCGCGGCCCCACGTGCTTGCTCCAAAGGCTCTGCCCCACCCCCGGCTCCGCCCCGCCTCCTTGTCAGCATGGTGGCTTTAGGAGGGAGGGAGGAGCCGTGGGGAGGCCCCGGGGGTGGGGTTTAGTTCCTCCTCCTTGCGCTGGCAGAGCCGGGGGCGGAGCGGAGCCGGGGGTGGGGCTTTCCTCCTCTCCGGTGAGGGGGCAGGGCGGGGTGGAGCTGGGGCAGAGCCGGGGTGGGGCTTTCCTCCTCCTCGCCGATGAGGGGGCGGGGGCGGGGGCGGGGCAGAGCCGGGGGCCGGCTTTCCTCCTCCTCGCCAGAGAGGGGGGCCGGGGGGGGGGGTGCTGGGGAAGAACCGGGGGTGGGGCTTTCCTTCTCCTCGCTGGTGAGGGGGCAGGGTGGGGGTGGGGGGGGGGCGGAGCCGGGGGTGGGAGCTCCTCCTCCCCTTGCCAGTGAGGGGGCGGGCGGGAGGAGCCGGGAGGAGCCGGGGGTGGGGCTTTCTTCTCCTCGCTGGTGAGGGGGCAGGGGCGGGGCGGGGCTGGGGCGGGTGGGGCTTTCCTCCTCCTCGCCGGCGAGGGGGTGGGGCGGGGAGGAGCCTGGGAGGAGCCGGGGGTGGGGCTTTCCTCCTCCTCGCCAGCGAAGGGGCGGGGCGGGGCGGAGCCGGGGCAGAGCCGGGGTGGGGCTTTCCTCCTCGCTGGCGAGGGGGAGCCAGGGGGGTGGCAGATGGCCCTTTTGGCCTAGGGCGGCAAAAGGGCCTGATCTGGGCCTGGCTATAGGCTGATTTCAATAGAGGAAGCCTTGGTTCTGAGCATGCAAGCTTCGAAGAGCACAGACCATGGGATCTCTCATTCATACAGTCACCATGAGTTGAAATTTACTTGACAGCAAATAACAAAACCATTCTCAGGAGCAAAGTTGCAGGGAAAACAGGTACTGTTTTAGGTATTGTAGCTATAACTTTATCCAGTAGATGGCACTGATACATAATTTTCATTTTTCTTTCAATGGTTTATGTTTGATATAGTTCCTCCTTATATTGCTTCCTTCTATAGACAATACATCAGTGTTTCCCAACCTTTTTTGAGCTGCTGCACACTTTTTACATTTACAAAATCCTGGGGTACACCACCAACCAAGGTGACACAAAATGACACTCTAACACAGTAATACATATAGTTAATATGTTTTTAAAGGTATTTATACACTTAGTGTGAAACCTGGACCTGTTTCGATGAACACAACATAGATATCCTGGCAGGAATGGCAGAAAAACACACACGAAGGTCTTGCTCAACAGCTGTCAGTCTCTCTCTGTTTCTAGTTTTTATCGCAGTCAAGGTTGAGAAGCTCATCTCACACAGATATGTGGTTGAAAACGGGAGCAATGTCAAAATAGCTGCCGCCATTTTGATCCGAGGGGGCAGCGTGAGTGTGTGTTCAGGAAGGGAGGGGGGGGGGGGGGGGAGGAAAACGTGGGGCAAGTCTGCGCAGTAGCGCCCGCAGGGGTCATGTCTTCCTCCCCCTCCCCTCCTGAGCAAAGCGAGGCCAAGCGAGCAGAGCGAGGCTGGGAAGATGGGAGCCTGGGTAGAGAAGAAAAGGTGTTTGGCAGGAGGGGGAAGAAAGGGTATTGGAGGTTCCAATTTCCCACAGCACACCTGATGCTCGCTCACGGCACACTAGTGTGCCCCGGCACACTGGTTGGGAAACACTGCAGTACATGAATGACATAATATCTAGTCCTAGATGCTATCAAGCCAATAATCTACTCAGTGTCTGATATATCAGATACAGCCAGTCCCTGGCTTACAAACATCTGACTTACAAACAACTCATAGTTATGAACGGAGTTGAGACAACAGGAAGTGAGTGAAAACAATCCCTAGAAAGGGAAATTCACTCCTGAAAGAGTTATCATGGGAAAATGTGTCTCCACCGAAGCTTTCCCATCAAACTTTGTTTCCACGACAATTTTTCAAAATCCAATTATCACAGGGACAGAAAGTGAGGTGAAATATTCTGAACAGGGGCACAGACAGCAAAACAAACACCACAGGGGTGTTAACCTTCCCTATGCTATCTAAAACTCATTCATATTAAAGCGGTGTTGGGACTTTCCAACAGGAGTACAGTCAGAGAGTGATGCTGCACACGTGTAGAGCTTAGAAAAGTGGGTTTCTGTGCCAAGAATCAGGCAGGCACTTGCTCCGTGAATGTTACACTGTGATTGGTGTTTCAAATCAATGCTATGATTTGCTAAAGTACACCCCGTGCCTAGCGTAAGATAACGTAGGCTCAGATTGGTCTAACAGTACAAGGCGTGCTGCTTGTTGACATCAGTGCCAAAGGGAGAAGAACTGCGCATGATCAGAGGGATTCTGCCCCCTCCGTTGCTGGCAAGGAGAGGCAGAAGCGAAATGTTGCTACTTGGGAACATGAGAGTCCCAGCCACTGATAGATGTACTGTGGGAAAGACTAACTTAGAAATGTTCATTGTTCTAACACATAGGAGGGGTTTGAAGTGTGATGCTAATGAAAATGTAATGTTTTATTGGATCAATGAAATGCTATGTAACACCAGCCAATGATGTTTGTGAAAAATCCATGAAGGAGGGCGGGCATTTGGAGATGCCGCCATGAGGGATATAAAAGCTTTGTGTTAAGAATGACCGGGCCGTTTGCCCTGATAGCAGCGTGTTCTGCTGGCAACCCCACCAGCTGGTGTTAAGCAATAAATCTCTTTGATTTCACATTGAGCAGTGAAGTTGTTGCGTGATTCCTCATCCTTGCGCCCGCACGTCTACGCGCCGTTTGGTAAGAAGTCAACTTGCCACCCGGAGTTCCATAACTCCCTAATTTGCTGCTTTAATATATATAAGGTAAAGGCCAGGCATGTAGCTGAGGGGGTTGGGGCTTCAGCCCCCGAAATTCTCAGGGTGGGCCTCGAGAAGGCCTTACTGATACATTATTTAAACTGTTATGTTTATTCATATCATGATCTGATCACTATGCTCAGTATATCCCATATTAATGGGGGTATTGGGATAATGATACAAAAGGTTTGGTAGGGTAGACCCTCTTTCACTCAGACTCAGCCCACCCGAATCAAACTCAGCTCCTCCCCCCCCCCCTTGAATCAAAATCCTGGCTATGGCCTTGGATAAAGGTAAAGGTTTCCCCATACATTAAGTCTAGTTGTGTCCAGGGGCGGTCTAAGATAATTTGAAGTGGTAAGCAAGCACTATTTTTGCCCCAAAACATTATTTTGCCCCCCCCCCCTCCGCCGGCTCCTTCCCCTCAGCAGGCGGCGGCGGCGGCTCCCTCTTCTCCGCCACCCCTCTCGCCTTCCCTGACTTATTGGCCTCATCCTTTGGCGGCGGCCATAAGCCAGGCAAAGAACAGCCCCAGCTGGGAGGCCAGGAAGTGGAGCAGCGTGAAGGCGGAAGAGCGGGTAGGAGAAGTAGAAGCGGCACCCAACATCGCTTCTGGGCATATGCAGAGGTTTTCGCACATGCGCATGCGTGAAAATCTCCGCGCATGCCCAGAAGCTTCTGCAGGCAGCAGCAGGGAGGTTTGCTATGGCGGTGCCCATCCCTGCTGCTGCCTGCAGAAGCTTCTGGGCATGTGCGGAGATTTTCGCGCATGCCCAGAAGCTTCGGAGCTGAAGTTCAGGGAGCTTTGCTACGGGGGCATGGGCGGTGCGGCCGGCGTGGCGGCACCCATCCAAGATGGCGCCCCACGCAACCGCGTAGTTTGCTTACATGGTGAGACCGCTCCTGGTTGTGTCTGACTCTGGGGAGTGGTGCTCATCTCCATTTCTAAGCTGAAGAGCCAGTGTTTTCCATAGACTAGACACCTCCAAGGTCATGACTGCATGGAGCACCATTATCTTCCTGCAGAAGCAGTACCTACGGATCTACTCACATTTGCATGTTTCCAAACTGCTAGGTTCATAGAAGCTGGGCCTAACAGTGGAATCTCACCCCATTCCCCATATTTGAACTGCCAACTTTTCAGTTAGCAAGTTCAGCAGCTTAGCCATTTAACTCACTGCACTACCAGGGGGGCAGTCACGCACACACATATGGAGTTTCACTTTATTAATTATTATTTTTATTTATTTATTGTTCATTTTTATATACCGCTCCTCCCTGCAGGCTCGGGGTGGTTTACATAAAACAACAGATTAAAATACAGATAAAACACTTTGTTATATAAAACACAAGGACATGGTCAGAGTTGTCCGGGGGAACTTAGATTGAAGTCCTGCTTAAAAAGGGTCGTCCTGCAGGCCCTCCGGAAGGGGCTAACCGTGATAGCCCGAACGTCGTCTGGTAACACGTTCCATAGTGTCGATGCCACCACGGAGAAAGCTCGTTGTCTTGTCACGGAGAGGGGACAGGAACAAACTGATGTAATCATCAGAAGGTTTTGTTCTTCTGAGTGCAGAGATCTCGGGGGAACGTATGGGCGGTCCCTCAGGTACATTGGCCCTAGACCAGGGCTGTCCAACTGGCGGCCCGGGGCCGTACACGCCCCCCGCCTGTTGGACACGGCCCGCTATGCCCCCGGCTGCCTTTTAAAAAAAAAAAAAATCTAATTTTTTTAAAAAATGGCGGCCGGGGGAGGGGAGGCAGGGCAGGGAGGAGGAAGTGAGCTGGCTCCTCCTCCTTCGCCTTCCTCCTTCCTCCCTGCACCGCGGCTCGCGATTGAGCCGTGGCGCGTCCGCGGGGGGAGGGAGGGTCGAAGGAGGAGGTAGTCAGCTGGCTGCCTTCTTCCTCCTTCTCGCCCTCCTCCTTCCCCTCCCGCTGGCGCTTGGGATCGGGGCAAGGGCGCGGGCGGGGGGAAAGATGAGGGACGAAGGAGAAGGCCGGGCCAGCTGATTGCCTTCTCCTTCTTCCCTCTTTCCTCACAAGACGCGGGGACCCCGGGCGCCCGGCGTGCGCGTGGGGGAAAGAGGGACGAAAAAAGACTGCAGTCAGCTGATTGCCTTCTCCTTCTTCCCTCTTTCCCCATGCGCTGGGATCCTGAGCGCTGGCGCTGGGAACGAGGACGAAGGAGAAGGCAGTCAGCTGATTGCCTTCTCCTTCTTCTCCCTCTTTCCCCACGCTGCTGGGGATCCTGGCGCCGGCGCGCGCGGGAAAGAGGGACGAAGGAGAGAAGGCAGTCAGCTGATTGCCTTCTCCTTCGTCCCTCTCTTCCCCGCAGCAAGTGTCGGGCCCTCGGATCCGGGCAAGGGCGCGGGCGGGGGAAAAGAGGAGGAGGAGCAGCTAGAGTTCTCCCTCCTCCTCCTCCTCTTTCCCGGGCGTCGGTGCTTTCCCCTGCACCGCAGCGCCGGTGGAAGAGGAGGAGGGAGAACTCTCCCTCCTCCTCCTCCTTTTCCCCGGCGCCACAGCGCACAGGACACCGGCTGCGCCGGGAAGGGCGGGAGGGTGCGAGGAGGTGGGCCTCCTCCCTCCTTCCCGGCGCCGCTGGTGTCCCCTGCGCCGGCGCCGGAGAAAGAGGAGGAGGAGGGAGAATGACAGTTTAGAGGGGGCTGGGGGCTGGGCGGGGCGGGGGGCGGGGCTGGGGGGGGCCTGGGGCAGGGCCCCCAGGTCATCAGTGACCTCAAGTCCGGCCCTTGGCCGGTTAGAAGTTGGACAGCACTGCCCTAGACCATACAAGGCCTTGAAGGTCAAAACCAGCACCTTGAAAACAATCCGGTACTCTATTGGCAGCCAGTGCAATTGCTGTAGGATTGGTGTGATGTGCTCTCTCGCTGGTGCTCCCAACAGCAATCGAGCGGCAGCATTTTGCACCAGCTTGAGTTTCCGGGTTGTCGACAAGGGAAGGCCAATGTAGAGGGAATTACAGTAGTCTAACCTCAAGATGACCGTCGCCTGGATCACTGTAGCTAGGTAATTCTGGAATAGGTAAGAAGCCAGTCGCCTAGCCTGTCGAAGATGGAAAAATGGTGTCCTGCTAACCGTGGAGATCTGAGTCTCCATCGATAGCAGTGGGTATAATTGAATCCCCAGGCTTTTTACTAAAGATGACGGGTTTAACTGCTTGCCATCCAGGGTAGACAACCAGCACTCACCCATACTAGGTCGACCCAGCCATAGGATCTCCGTCTTTGATGGATTCACCTTCAACCGGCTGGTGTGCAGCCATCCAGTCACGGCTTCAAGCCATTGATGGAAACAATTGGGTACGTTGTCCGGCCTGCCATCCATTCTCAGCACCAGCTGGGTGTCATCAGCGTACTGATGGCACTCCAGACCAAAATCTCAAACCAGTCAAGCATGTGTTCCAACAGAAAATCAACTTAAGAACAAGCCCACAGAACCGATCTTGTTTCTAACTTGAGGACTGCCTGTACATGCATTTCCATATCATGCAGATGTTCAGGGGGTGGGGGTGGGTATGAGAAAGCGTCCCACTTTTCTGAATTTCTCAAATCAAAAGTGGTGGAGCACGTCCTGGAAAAGCTGGAAATGGTCTGATGTGGGCAGTTCAAATGAGATTAATATGCACCTGGGGCATGCAATAGGAAAATGTCCTGTTTGTGCTGCAGTTCTTGGGATCCCCAAACCAGCATGGCTTCTGGCAGAGAAAGCTGTAGGTTTCTGGAAGTGGTTGGGATAAGTAAGTTTTCTTGAAGAAGGAAATGATGATGGAGGAATTTAGGGAAATAAAATTATAATGGTTCTACTGTATACAACTAAAACAATGGTTTAAGAATTGGATAAAAAAAATAGAAATGGGAGTAAACTTTAGTTTACTCAATTTGAGCAAAACGTACAAAATAGAAGAGACATGAAATAATATAAAAATATGAAAGAATGAGTAAAATGTATGAGATAATTGTCAAATAAAAGAAGAATAAAAGAACAATATCCTCAAGAAGAGAGGGAAGATAGCACCGGGACTGTGGCACAGCTGGCTGGGAGTTTGCTGCATAAAATCTCGACTGACCAGAAGGTCATGAGTTTGAGGACTGCCCGGGTCGGGGTGAGCTCTCGACCAAATTGTGTAGCTCGTTGTCGACCTGTGCAACCCGAAAGACAGTTGAATCTGTCAAGTAGGAAATTTAGGTACCACTTTGTGGGAAGGCTAATTTAACTGATTTACGAGGCCATGAAAAACTCCAAGAAGTATGAAAAAGAATGAAGGAATGCGACAGCTCCCCCTGGTGGCAAGAAGCTGGAAGTGCCTCGGGTGGCCTTATGGGTAATCCGGGCCTGTCCACAAGAGGAAATTCAATTTTGGATAGAGAATATAAAAAGAAGTAGCTTGGTGGAGTAGAGCATTGAGGTGAATATATATATATCCTCTGTCGGTAATCCGGAGACTCAAGCTGGTGCAGAACGCTGCAGCGCGACTCCTGGCAGGGGTCCCGATTGGCCACCACATCACGCCAATCCTGCGCGAACTGCACTGGCTCCCAATTGAATGCCGGATTGCCTTCAAAGTGTTAGTCCTGACTTTTAAGGCCTTACATGGTCTGGGGCCAGTGTACCTGCGGGACCGCCTTGTCCCATATCATCCCACCAGATCACTGCGCTCCGAAGAGCTAAACCTCCTGGTCATCCCAAATGTGAGGACCTACCATCTGTCCGCAACCTGTCGCCAGGCTTTCTCTGTTGCAGCCCCTACCATGTGGAACGCACTGCCCGCTGGCATCCGTGCCACCCAGGGCCTCCTCCCATTCAGGAGAGCAGTTAAGACATTGCTGTTCCAACAAGCCTTCGGAGTTAGCTAAACTGTAGCTCGCACCGCCTAGCTGTCAGCCCACTGCGACTCCATTTGTTGCTTCAACTGTTCTAATTGTAATTCCATCTTAATGGTATTACTGTGGTTTATGAGTTATCTGACAATTGTATTATACGAACTGTTGTAAGTCGCCCCGAGCCTTGGGGGGGGGGGGGCGACAGACAAATGCGAAATAATAAATAAATAAATAATATATATATATATACACACACACACACACACACAGTAGATATAACGAGATTAATGGGGAAAATATTAAATATATTGGATATTGTATTTCTGCTGTAATATAAATGCATTGCTTTATTTTACAAAATTTTAAAAAAGGAAAAAGTAAGTTTTCTGAACTGATTCTAGTTGAGATTTTGTTGATAACTGATCTGCTGAAGCAGGCATGTAGCCGGGGGCTTAGGGGCTTCAGGCCCCCTCCCGAAATTCTCAGGGTGGTCCGCGAGAAGGCCTTACTGGTACATTATTTAAACTGTTATGTTTATTCATATCATGATCTGATCACCATGCTCATTATATCCCACATTCATTCGGTTATTGGGATAACAATACAAAAGGTTTGCTAGGGTAGACCCTCTTCCACCCAGTCTCAGCCCCTCCCCGAACCAAACTCAGCCCCCCCCCCCCGAATCAAAATCCTGGCTACGGCCCTGTGCTGAAGTGTAAGAATCATAGAACTGTCCATTGGAGATGTGTTGGGCCTGTATTGTCATTGCCAGATGACCATAGAGTTCCATGAGAGCTCTTGATCATTGAAGGCATCCTGTGCTGATGTCTCCCTGGTCATGTAGATGTCTCTGCTGATGTCAGCATGTGGTGGCCTCACAGAGCTCTGCACTTCTCTGGAAGTGGTGACAGTGACAGAGGCTGTAAGGAGACAGTCCATCTGGGCGGAAGCCTCCGAAGCCCAACTTGACCATGTGAACGTTGTCCTGTCACAGCCACTGGTTGGGGAAAGAGTATGTGGCTATTTTTGAGACTAGTCTAGAGTGGTGAAGATGAGTCCATTATGAGGAAATATGAAAATAATTTAGTCAGCAAGGAAAAATCTTCTGAAATTATTTCTTCCTGCATGCAATAATAAAATGAGCAAAGATTGACATCCTTATCCCAGGGTGATGTTTTTCAGCCGAATTGTGACAGATAACCACAAAGAATCTGAACTGTTGACTAATTGATCTCTGAGTGGAAGATCTTTGATTTCTGAATGCTTGCAAACAGAGGTTGGTCTACGTACACCAGGGGTGCTCACACTTTTTCAGCATGCAAGCTACTTATAAAACAACTAAGTCAAAATGATCTACTTACCCACTACTCAGAGAGCCATAAAAGCAAAATATTTGGAAATGTATTTCAGTGAGGGCCATATAATATATTTTAAGACTGAATTCAACTAAATGTGAGTATATTAAGCCCCTGAATTTATTCATAATAATGATGATAATATTCATTCAGCCTCTCCTACTACTACTACTACTACTACTACTACTAGTAACAACAACAACAACAGGTTCCTAGAATAGGAGGAGACCTCCAAGGGCCATCCAGTCCAACCTCCTTCTGCCATAAGGGAAAAACACAATCAAAGCATTCCTCACAGATGGCCATTCAGCCTCTGATAATAATAATAATAATAATAACAACAACAATGGGTTCCTAGAATAGGAGGAGACCTCCAAGGGCCATCCAGTCCAACCTCCTTCTGCCATAAGGGGAAAACACAATCAAAGCATTCCTCACAGATGGCCATTCAGCCTCTGATAATAATAATAATAATAATAATAATAATAACAACAACAAGAGTTCCGAGAATAGGAGGAGACCTCCAAGGGCAGTCCAACCTGCCATAAGGGAAAAACACAATCCATTCCTCACAGATGGCCATTCAGCCTCTGATAATAATAATAACCAATGGGTTCCTAGAATAGAGGGAGACCTCCAAGGCCACCCAGTCCAACCTCCTTCTGCACCTGGGGGTGGGACTGGGCGGGACTGAGCCTTCATCTTGCCCTGCCTGCGATCTACCAGGATGCCCTACGCGATCTACCAGTAGATCGCGATCTACCTAATGACCATCCCTGGTCTACACAGTTGGAAGCTCTTAATGAAGAAAATTAGTCAGGTTGGGGGAGGGAAAGCTACCTTACATTTGAAGAAACAGTTGTGCAAGAGCACCTTGAACTATGCCACCTAGTACGGGAAGAAGACTTTGTTTCTTGGCTAGGTGATATTTGAACCACCAATTACTCTTTAGCCTCTGGAAAAGGAAGGCATGTAAACACAACATGAGATTGTGCAATACATTCTGCTTAGGGCATTGTTGCTGTGTTGTAAAATTGCATATTATTCAAATTAAGCACATTGTTTGAATCTCTACTTGGTCCAAGATATGTTAGGTTACAATACCACAGGTAACATCCACAATGCTACCATCCGATACACAGCACAGGATGAAATGTAAAATAAAATACGGACAAACAGGAAATGAAGGAAGAAAGCTCCTTGATTCTGCCATTTCATGTAAGGGGCAGGGCCGTAACCAGGATTTTGGTTCCGGGGGGGCTGAGACTGGGTGGAAGAGGGTCTACCCTAGCAAACCTTTTGTATTGTTACTCCAATAACCCCATGAATGTGAGATATAATGAGCATGGTGATCATCATGATATGAATAAACATAACAGTTTAAATAATGTACCAGTAAGGCCTTCTCAGGGACCACCCTGAAAATTTCGGGGGGGGGCTGAAGCCCCCTAAGCCCCCCCCCCCTGGCTACATGCCTGGTAAGGGGGCATCAGTTTACAATGCCATTGTATGTAATGGGGCAGATTTTGGTATCCATAGGGGTCCTAGAACAAAAACCCCAAATCCAAGGGCCCACTTAGACATGTAAATATTAGGCATGAGAAAAAAGTTATGAAAATGATTCGTTTCGTAAGAAATTCGTAAGAAATGCTACTTTCGAGTATTTCCACACCTGGAACGCCAACCAGGAAGTGGACTTTCTTTTTCGAACTTCGGGGGCCAGGATTTTCTTAAGTGTCGTTATTAGGTCGTAAGGGGGGGCACCCTCCTTCTCTCTCACCATCCTCCCGCCTCCCTGCCAATAAGTATTATGGCAAGGCAAGCCCTAAACTCGCTCCTTCTTTCGGCTGGAAGCCTGAAAAGGGTAAACAGAGAGGATTACTCAGAAAATCTGCAAAGGAGGGCTTTTGGATGAAGGGCCTCCTTTTGTGGATTTACTTGAGTAAACCTCTCTGTTTACATTTTTCCAGGCTTCCCTGCCTCTCCTGCCTGCCAGGATCTAAAGCATCAAAGAGTATTGGGGTGAGAAACCAACCTAATGTATAATAGAATGAATGCTACTGTAAGTGCCTAATATTATAAGTAATCCAACTGGTCATACCTACATTCCATGCATATGCAATAATACAGCAGTAATAACAATAACAAGAGGTAAAATTCAAACCGAAGTATTCTGACTGGTCTCTGCCTCATGCGGTGCAAACGGGCTCTTCTCTTATTAGCCCAGGAAATTAGCCCGGGAAAAGCCAGCGTTTGCTGCTTGGGAGCACACATACATATTCTTGGGGGGGGGGGGGTGATTTGCTGCAGAATCCCGGGCTCATAGAGAAGATTCTGCAGCAAATCCCCCCCAAAGAATATGTATGTGTGTGCACCCAAGCAGAAAACGCTGGCTTTTCCCGGGCTCACAGAGAAGAGCCCGTTTGCACCGCATGAGGAGGGACCAGTCAGAATACTTCGGTTTGAATTTTACCTCTTCTTATACCCATTGTTATTACTGCTGTATTATTGCATGTGCATGGAATGTAGGTATATGACCAGCCTGGGCAAACTTGGGCCCTCGGCTCCTCGGGATCGGGATGAGAGAGGCAGCGAGGAGCCGGGGGCTCCTCCTTCTTTTCTTTTGCTGCTTCCAAGAATAGAATATTTTAGAAATTTTTGGGAAATTTTTTGTAAGTTTTCCTATTACTAATAAATCCCCCCCCCCCCCATTTGATTTTCGAATCCCTATTTTTGGGTTCTAAACCATGCCTAGTAAATATGAGTTAATCCTTTAAGAAATACTTTATTGATGCTTTACTATTGTCGAAACTATTTTTCTAAAACCTAAGATTCACAGGAAGTACATATCTCCATAAGCCTTTCCGGTTTGTTCATCTTTTCCTTCTTCCATTCTCTCCATGTGAGATTTGTTTCAAGGAAGGAAGGAAGGAAGAAAATCCCACATCAAAAGACCAGTTGTTTTCTCATAGGGGTGAGAAATTGCACCTCCCTAAAACTGCAACACTGAAAAATGGCAAACAGGCTGGCTTGGATAGTGGGCTTGTACATCCGTATGGAACCGCTATCCATTTCGGTTTGCCCCATTCATATGGGCCATTTCCATCTGCTGCTTCTGAAAATGGGCACCTATATAAATATGCTTTTCCATCCAAGGTCCAAAAAACCGAACATTTTTGGATCTTGGGCAGCAAAGCGCCAGGGCCTGTCAGGGCCTACAGCCGAGCACGTCACATGCCCTGATGTAGGCCCTGCCAGCCGCGCCGATGAGTTTCGAGAGCTCAGCACTCGTAGACCTCCGAGTGCTGAGCACCAAGTGCTGAGCACTGGGCCCGCTCAGATGTAGACCCTGGCTGGCAGGGTCTACAGCTGAACGCTCAACGCTCATAAGACCGACTGGCAGGGTCTACAGCTGAGCGCTCAATGCTCATAAGACTGACTGGCAGGGCCTACAGCTGACCGCTCAACGCTCATAAGACCGACTGGCAGGGTCTACAGCTGAGCACTCAATGCTCATAAGACTGACTGGCAGGGCCTACAGCTGACCGCTCAACGCTCATAAGACCGACTGGCAGGGTCTACAGCTGAGCACTCAATGCTCATAAGACCGACAGGCAGGGTCTACAGCTGAGCACTCAACGCTCATAAGACTGACTGGCAAGGCCTACAGCTGAGCACCGAGTCCGCAGCATTGGGCACTCGGCAGTAGGCTCTGCCAGGCCCTGCCAGCCGGGGCCTACGAGCGTCAAGCTCTTGGCTGTAGGCCCTGCCAGCCAGGGCCATTTGACACTACTTTAACTGCCATGGCTCAATGCTATGGAATCATGAGAGCAGTAGTTTTACAAACTCTTTATCCTTCTCTGCCAAAGAGTGCTGGTGTTTCACCAAACTACAACTCCCACAGTTCCACAACATTGAGCCATAGGAGTTAAGAAGTTTATCATACTGCATTATTTCTACAGTGTGCAACCAGCCCTAGCTGTGAACATTCATCACACATTGACTAAATACACTAAAATGCAGTAAAAGAGTCATTTCTTGGAAAACAGACAAGAGTTTGGGCTCTATTTTGCCTTTGGCAAAAACTGGAGTCTATTTTTAAAAGTGAAAAATGCTATGGAGCAATGTACACTGCATGGCATGCCTAGAATTCAAGTACAATCTGGCCAAACAAGCCATATAGAAGTCCCAGGTATGCCCTGCCCTGTTCACCTAGTAAAGTATTGGATGAAAAGTATATGTGTGGGGTAGGATTGCATTATCCTTTATCTTAGACACATTCAACAATTAAAAACTTTCTTTTAGCAGCACTTGCTTATTTGATAGGCTCCCGTTGATCACAGGTTTGGGAATATGTCTCAGCATTATAGTATGGGAAGCTATAACGGTTCTATGAAGCTCTTGGCTCCAAGAATGGTCATAATACAGCATAATATTTACATTCAGGAATTCACAACCATATTTCCCCCTTGTTACTGCTTTCTTGCATATTTTTTAAGGACTTATTTTCCTCCTGCAATGACCTTGGTGAATGAGTAACAAGGTAATGGTGATCCAAAACCAATCCGATTTGCCTATGGCTGCATCCATACTGCAGATTTACACCACATTAACTGCCAGGGCTATCGAATTTTGGGATTTTTAGTTTGGCGAGATGTTCGCCCTTCTCTGTCAGAGAGTGCTGGTGTCACAACAAACCACAGTTCCTAGGATTACATTGGATAGAGCAATAGCTGTTAAAGTGGTGTCAAACCGCTCTAATTTTGAAGCACAGTTGGTACCCATTACTGTCTGTGGCTAAATAAAGCCAGTTGCCCCTTTTCAAACATTCTAAGGTAAATGTAAAGGTAAAAGTTTCCCTTTGACATTAAGTCTAGTCGAGTCCAACTCTGGGGTTGGCGCTCATCTCCATTTCTAAGCTGAAGAGCTGAGCCAACATTGTCCGTAGGTGCCTCCTAGGTCATGTGGCCAGCATGACTGCATGGAGCGCGGTATTTATTGATCTACTCACATTTGCACGTTTTTGAACTGCTAGGTTGGCAGAAGCTGGGCCTAACAGATGGAGCTCACCCCGTCCTACTGATTCGAACTTCTGACCTTCTGGTCAGCAAGTTCTGCAGCTTAGCGGGTTAACCTGCTGCACCACCATTTACTCAGGGTGGCCTCACAGCAAGCACCATTCAGTGCCATCACGATAATAAAAACATACAACAAATTCATTAGAACAAAACATTAAATAAACAGTTGTTACAAACACGCCAGTTAAAATCAAAGTCCGGGTTAGTTCATTGCCATTTCGAATTGCTTACATCTTCTTCTCCCTTGCTGCTATTCAATGATCCAACGCTTGGTCCCACAACCAAGTTTTGCGTTTCCTTCTAAAGGGCAGGAGGGAGGTGACCAATCTGTTGTCCCTGAGCGGGGGCACTGCTAAGAAGTCCCTGTCCCTCGTCCCCACCAATCGCGTTTGCGAAGGTGGTGGGATTGAGAGCAGGGCCCCTCCAGATGATTTTAAACACCATGGGCCCTTTCTAATATTCTAGAGCTGAAGCCAGCAGCAGGAGCGCACGTGCGCGCAGGGTGTGCGCACGCATGGCAGGAGCGCCCCATCTGGCTGGTGAGGCCCGAAAATCACCTGGAAGAGGGCCAAAGATCTACTAGTAGCTCTCGAGCTACCTAATGAGTACCCCTGGTCCAGATGATCCAACCTTATTAGCCTCTAAGTTATGGCATCTGGAAGATATGGATGACCACTTAAATAAGATTGATAGGAAATCTAAGGATAAAAAGATCAACTTCGCAGGAACACGCTTAGCGCAGATGACAACAAGACTAGCCTTAAACATAATGAATGGTGACCCTAATATTGAGAATTGTGCCGAATTTACCTATATATCAGGAAGCGGAAACAGTGTGATAGATGGGTTATATGGATCTACACTGCCATATAATCCAGCTCAAAGAAGATAATCTTCAACACTTAGTGCTCCATGTAATCCATGCCGCAGTGGTATGGCTTGTTTCAATTGCAACTAGGGGCGATTGTTTTACTGTTTTTATTGTTTTTACTGTTTAAATTGTGAAGACGGAGATCCTTTGGCTGGGTCGTCCGGGCGATAGGGATATCCAACTGCCGACCCTGGATGGTGAGGCATTATGTCCGTCATCATCTGTAAAAAGCCTGGGGGTCCATTTGGACCCTCTGCTGTCAATGGAGACCCAAATCTCCACTATCAATAGAATTGCGTTTTTCCATCTGCGACAGGTGAAGCGTTTGGCCCCCTATATGTCCCGGAACGATTTAGCCACGGTAATCCAAGCCACTGTTATCTCAAGACTTGACTACTGTAACACTCTTTATGTTGTGAATGAGCCTCTCGTTGCTACAGGTAGTAACATGGAGGGAGGTGTGGAGGCAGTAACATCAAGCAATAGCTCAGTTTGGGGCGCGGCTCTGAATGACCAGGCTCCTACAGCTGGAGTAAAGAGGGTGGCTAGTGCCTCGAGCATTAATGAAGGCAATGAACAAAGGAGGAAAATCCAGCATTTACTTAGGGAGCCTTCTGAGTCTGGCTCTTTTGAGGGTTTCACAGGAAATGCAGAATTGCAGTCAGAGGAAAGTGATACCGATCTGGATTCGGCATTGGTGCAGGAGGTGAGGGATGTATGTAATGCGGACTCGGGGACCAGCACATTTCTGGGGTTCCAGACGGACCGGGACTGGCCGTCTTCGCATTCTGAGGCTGAGGGGGTCCCTTTAAGCCAAGAAGAGCTTTGGCTGGCTTGGAGATCTGGGCCTGGTGCTACAGCTGCAGGGAATAGGAATGCTGATGCTTTGGAGCTGGGTGGGGTCTCCGAGGACTCTGATTGAGAGTCCTATAAGAAATATGAGTATATGGCAGCTCTAGCTGATTTGGGGGAAAGGTGGGGGGTTTCTGGATTTATGTCTGCTCTTTTGTTTAGCTACTGCCGTGTGCCTCTTGATCCTCGCGTGAATACTGTGAGTGGCTGCTACTGAACTGGGTATAGTATTACTTGGAGGGAGACAGATGCTGGGTGGTATGGGGGGCTGCAAGTTATGTGTTTGTTAATATACTTAGCTCCTGTTTGACCCGTTGACGTCTCCTCCTTATCCTGATTGATTTTCTCCTACCTGACGACCTTGGACCGGTGACTGACTTCACTTCTTGAACATTCCTCTACTGGATACCACAGATGGACGTCTGCTATTTGCTTTGAAGTTCTTTTATCCTCGGCATTTTTGGTTTAGGGATTCCTGGGTTTAGTGAGGGTTTTACTCCAGCCGACGAAAGGCTATTTTTTGTTAGACCAACTCCCATGTCTTGTTAAATAAACATTTGTTATCCTTTTCTACTCCTGGACTTTATTGCTGCCATAGCTGGGTCACAACACTTTACATTGGTCTTTCCTTGACCGTGATCCAGAAACTTAAGCTAGTGCAGCATGCTGCAGCCCGGCTACTTGTGGGGGAGCCCGCGACGTGCTGCTTAACTCCAATCCTGCAGGATCTGCACTGGCTACCAATTGAATGCCGGATCACCTTCAAGGTGTTAGTTCTTACTTTCAAGGCCTTATATTCAAGGATCAGCTGCAGCAGTTCTTAGAAGACACAGCTGGACTCGATCCCTTCCAGTCCGGCTTCCGTAATGGGCATGGGACGGAGACCGTGCTTGTCGCCATTACAGACCAACTTCGCCGCCAGCTGGACCAGGGTGGGTCAGCCCTGCTTGTTTTGTTAGACCTAACAGCAGCGTTTGATACCGTAGACCATGCATTGTTGGCCCACCGTTTAGCCGTGACCAGGGTGGGGGGGGACTGCCCTTAAGTGGGTAGCCTCCTTCCTCCGGGACCGGGACAACGTGTGGAGAGGGGAGAGGAGGTCTCCGGAGACTCCCACTAAGTTGTGGGGTCCCCCAGGGGGGCTATCCTCTCGCCCTTATTATTTAACATTTACATGCGCCCCCTGGCCCAGCTGGTTCGCGACTTTGGTCTGGAGTGTTATCAGTATGCGGATGACACCCAGCTTCTGCTGAGAATGGACGGCAGGCCGGACTCCGTACCCGATTGTTTCCATCTATGCCTTGAAGCCATGACTGGTTGGCTGCGTGCCAGCCGGCTGAAGGTGAATCCGTCTAAGACGGAGATCTTGTGGCCCGGTCGCCCTGGGCTGGATGAGTGCCGGTTGCCTACCCTGGATGGCGAGCAGCTCAGCCCGTCATCCCTCGTAAAGAGCTTAGGTGTCCAATTGGACCCTTTGCTGACCATGGAGACTCAGGTCTCCATGGTCAGCAAAACGGCGTTTTACCATCTTCGCCAGGCTAGGCGACTGGCGCCCTACCTGTCCAGGGACGATCTGGCCACGGTGATCCAGGCGACGGTCATCTCGAGGCTGGACTACTGTAACGCCCTCTCTTGTCGACAGTCCGGAAACTCAAGCTGGTGCAGAATGCTGCTGCTCACTTGCTGGTGGGAGCACCAGTGAGAGAGCATATTACGCCCATCTTGCGGCAACTGCACTGGCTGCCCATTGAGTACTGGATTGCCTTCAAGGTGTTGGTGTTAACCTTTAAGGCCCTGCACGGTCTAGGGCCTGAGTACCTAAGGGACCGCCTTACCCCGTACGTTCCCGAGATCACTGCGCCGGAAGAGCAGAACTTGCTGGTCGTTCCATCACCCCGCTCCTGCCATCTGTCCAGTACAAGACAACGGGCCTTCTCATTTGTGGCTCCCATGACCTGGAACTTGTTACCCAGCCATGCCCAGGCAATTCATGACCTCGGCCCTTTTCGAAGAGCCTGTAAGACTGCCCTTTTCAGAACAGCGTTTGGCTGACCTGAATGAAGAGACTTATTAGTGTCCAAACTAGACCTAAGATCTATGATCAGTTGACTACTGGCTATGTACTGTGTTTTTATTGAATTTGGTTGTATGTTTTTATTGTACATTTTATTCTTGTTGTGATCCGCCCCGAGCCTGCAGGGAGGAGCGGAATATAAGACTGAATAATAAATAAATAAATAAATAAATATGGTCTGGGGTCAGTGTACTTGTGGGATCGCCTGATTCCATATAACCCCCCGAGATCACTACGCTCAGAAGACCTGAATCTTCTAACCATTCCCAGTGTAAAATTCTTTCGTCTAACTTCAACTAGGCGGTGAGCCTTCTCCGTCATTGCTCCAACATTGTGGAACACACTGCCTCCGGAGACACGAGCTCTGCGAAACTTGAATACATTTCGCAGAGCATGTAAGACACACTTATTTAGGCAGGCTTCTGAATGCTTGTGATTCCAGCCAGTGTTCTATTGTGTTTTATTGAATTTTATTGTTTTACTGTCTTTTATCCATTTGTGCTTGACTCATCGTGCTGTAAACTGCCCCGAGCCTCTGGGAGTGGCGGTCTACGAATCCAATAAATAAATAAATAAATAAATAAATAAATAAATAAATAAATAAATAGTTGTTCTTATTGATTTTATTGTATTTGCTTCCCCGAGCCTCCGGAAAGGAGCGGTATATAAGCATGAATAATAAATAAATAAATAAATCTGGATTTCATATGGCAGTGTAGAAGGGGCCTGAGCGTCTCATCTACATAAATTGTGCTTGAAATCTTGTGATTTATAGCAGTGTTTCCCAACCAGTGTGCCGTGGCACACTAGTGTGCCGTGAGCAATCATCAGGTGTGCCGTGGGAAATTGGAACCTCCAATACTCTTTCTTCCCCCTCCTGCCGAACACGTTTTCTTCTCCACTCGGGCTCCCTTCTTCCCAGCCTCGCTTTGCTCGCTTTGCCCCGCTTTGCTATGGGGCAAGTGTGTGCAGTAGCGCCCGCACGGGTCACGTCTTCCTCCCCGCCTCTCCTCCTGAACATGTTCACGCTGCCCCCTCAGATCAAAATAGCGCCAGAAGCGGCAGTGTAGAAGAAAAAGTAAGTGTTCAGCAGGAGGGGGAAGAAAGGGCGAGAAGGGGAAGGGGGGGAAGAGGTCTCTGTCGAAAGCTGGCACGGGCAAACTTGGACCTTCCAGGTGTTTTGAACTCCAACTGCCACCATTCCTAGCAGCTTCAGGCCCTTTTCCTCCCCCCCCCCCAGCCACTTAAGCAGGAAAGGGCCTCAGGCTGTTAGGAATGGTGGGAGTTGAAGTCCAAAGCACCCAGAGGGCGGAAGTTTTCCCATGCCTGTTTTAGGGACCTTAAAGTGGTGAGCCTCCTTCCAACATTGTGATTCTGGATAGAAAACAAACAACAACAGAACAAAACATTGTTTGAGTCCACAGTGCTCCCTGGGTGTAGGTGAACTACAACTTCCAAACTCAAGGTCAATTCCCAAGCAAACCCTTTCAGTACTTTCTGTTGGTAATGAGAGTTCAATATGCCAAGTTTGGTTCGATTCCATTGTTGCAAGAGTTCAGTATACTCTTTGATTGTGTGTTAACTATAAATCCCAGAAACTGTAACTCCCAAATGTCAAGGACTATTTCCCCCAAACTCTATCTGTGTTCACATTTGGGCATATTGAGTATTATGCCAAATTTGGTCCTGATCCAACATTGTTTGAGTCCACAGTGCTCTCTGGATATAGGTGAACTACAACTCCAAAAGCCAAGGTCAATGCCCACCAAACTCTTACAGCATTTTCTCTTGGTTATGGGAGTTCAGTGTGGGAAGTTTGTGTCTTTCTGCCATTCCTGCCAGGATATCTATGTTGTGTTCATCGAAACAGGCCCAGGTTTCACACTGAGTGTATAAATACATTTAAAAACATATTAACTATATGTATTACTGTGTTAGAGTGTCATTTTGTGTCATTTTGGTTGGTGGTGTCCCCAGGATTTTGTCAATATAAAAAAGGTGCCACGGCTCAAAAAAGGTTTGGAAACACTGGGTTATATGGATCTACACTGCCATATAATCCAGCTCAAAGAAGATAATCTTCAACACTTAGTGCTCCGTGTAATCCATGTCGCAGTGGTATGGCTTGTTTCAATTGCAACTAGGGGCAATTGTTTTACTATTTGTATTGTTTTTACTGTTTTAATTGTTATTCTTATTGATTTTATTGTATTTGCTGCTATGTTGTGAACTGCCTCGCGCCTCCGGGAAGGAGCAGTATATAAGCATGAATAATAAATAAATAAATAAATAAAGCTGGATTTTATATGGCAGTGTAGAAGGGGCCTGAGCGTCTCATCTACATAAATTGTGCTTGAAATCTTGTGATTTAAAGAAGACAATTCCTGATTTTCACAAGTCTGGTTTCACACACTCTGTCTCACACACATGCATGTGTGCACACACCCACGCACACCCACCCACACAGTATCCCATAGAGCAGTGTTTCCCAACCAGTGTGCCGTGAGCGATCATCAGGTGTGCCGTGGGAAATTGGAACCTCCAGGAGAGGGGGGAGAGTCTAGTGTGTTGAAGTATAAAAGCCCTAAGAAGCCTACCTCAATAAAGGCACAAAATTACAAACACCCCCCTCCCCACCCGTTGTCTACTTGGTCTCTCCCTCTGCATGCATTGGGAAGGCCCGCCTCCCTTTCCCCAAGTAGAGACCTCCTCTTGCCTCCTGGGAGTTCTGTGTGGGAAGTTTGGCCCAGTTCTATCATTGGTGGGGTTCAGAATGCTCTTTGATTGTAGGGGAACTATAAATCCCTGCAACTACAACTCCCAAATGTCAAGGTCTATTTCCCCTGAACGCCATCTGCGTTCATATTTGGGCATATTGAGTATTCATGCCAAGTTTGGTCCTGATCCAACATTGTTTGAGTCCACAGTGCTCTCTGGATATAGGTGAACTACAACTCCAAAACCCAAGGTCAATGCCCACCAAACTCTTACAGCATTTTCTCTTGGTTATGGGAGTTCTGTGTGGGAAGTTTGTGTCTTTCTGCCATTCCTGCCAGGATATCTATGTTGTGTTCATCGAAACAGGCCCAGGTTTCACACTGAGTGTATAAATACATTAAAAAACATATTTTTTTTGTAAGAATTTTTATTGGGTTTTTACAACTTAAGATACATATACAGTAACGAACTCACAGTGAGTGACACACAGGGAAGGTATACGGGGGGAATGGGGTCGGGATTAGGGTAGGAGACAAACCTGACCAAGGAAGGGGACGAAGACAAAAAAAACCAAAAAAACAAATGAGGTTGACTTCCATTTCAGTCTTAAAGTGGTTATCATCTTTCAAATGCATCTCTGAACTTACTACTATCTTAAAAATAGAAAGTAGAAAAGTTCTATTTCTATTTTGCCCTACTGGCTATAAGTTAGCCTGTTTGGTCCATCACTTAATTTTGTAGAGGTCTATAGGACTCCAGTCAGTTCTTCTTCTTATTGAGCCTGTACTTTTTCTCAGGAGGAAGGTGAGGGTATCCATGTCTTTTATATCGTGTAATTTGTCCATCCAGTACTTTATTTGGGGGGTTTTATCGGTTTTCCAGAGTTTGGCGAACACTATTCTAGCCGCCATAGCCATGTGGGTAAAGAGGATCTCACTATGTATGTCCATCTTTCTGTCTTTGTCTGTTAGCCCCAACAGATAGTAATCTGGTTTCAGGGGGAAGTTTTTATTTAGGATTTTTTGTGTATGTTTGTGAATGTCTCTCCAGTATTTAGATGTTTTGGGGCAGGGCTGTCCAACTGGCGGCCCCGGGGCCGGATCCAGCCCCGTAGCCTGTTGGACACAGCCCCACCTATGCCCTCAGCCGATTTTTTTTTTTAAAAATGGCGGCCGGGGGAGGGGGAGACGGGGCAGGGAGGAGGAAAAGAGCTGGCTCCTCCTCCTTCGCCCTTCTTCCTCCCCCTCCCTGCACCGCGGCTCACGATTGGAGCCGCGGCGCGTCCGCTGGGAGGAGGAGGGGCGAAGGAGGAGGAAGTCAGCTGGCTGCTTTCTTCCTCCTTCGCCCCTCCTCCTTCCCCTCGCCGCGCTCGGGATCGGGGCAGGGCGCGCGCGGGGAAAGAGGGAGAAAGGAGAAGCCAGTCAGCTGACTGGCTTCTCCTCTCTGTCTCTTTCCCCGCGCACGCGGGGATCCCAGGCGCCAGCGCGCGTGGGGAAATAGGGAGAAAGGAGAAACCAGTCAGCTGACTGGCTTCTCCTCTCTCTCTCTTTCCCCGCGCGCGCGGGGATCCCAGGCGCCAGCGCGCGCGGGGAAAGAGGGAGAAAGGAGAAGCCAGTCAGCTGACTGGCTTCTCCTCTCTCTCTCTTTCCCCCCGTGCGCGGGGATCCTAGGCGCCGGCGCGCGCGCGGGGAAAGAGGGAGAAAGGAGAAGCCAGTCAGGGGAAAGACGAGGAAGAATGACAGCTTAGGAGGGGCTGGGGGCGGGGCGGGGCTGGGGCTGGGGAGGGGCCTGGGGCAGGGCTGGGGCGGGCCGAACGGCCCCCCAGGTCATCAGTGACCTCAAGTCCGGCCCTTGGCCAGTTAGAAGTTGGACAGCACTGTTATGGGGCATGCCCACCACATGTGGAAATAACTTCCTAATTGATCGTGGCATTTCCAGCAGTTTGACTGGCTATTTTTGTAAATAATCCCGATTTTTTTGGGCGTGATATGCCATCTGTGGAACATTTTGATCCAATTCTCTCTTAGATCCATCGCGTAGGTATATTTGATTTTATTGTTCCAAATCTGTTCCCATTCCTGTAATTTAATTTGTCTACCCAAATTCTTAAAAAAAACATATTAACTATATATATTACTGTGTTAGAGTGTCATTTTGTGTCATTTTGGTTGGTGGTGTGCCCCCGGATTTTGTAAATGTAAAAAGTGTGCCGCGGCTCAAAAAAGGTTGGGAAACACTGCCATAGAGTCTACGAACACTAATATACAGGGCCGTAGCCAGGATTTTGATTCGGGGGGTGAGTTTGGTTCGGGGGGCTGAGACTGGGTGGAAGAGGGTCTACCCTAGCAAACCTTTTGTATTGCTATCCCAATAACCCCATGAATGTGGGATATAATGAGCATGGTGATCAGATCATGATATGAATAAACATAACAGTTTAAATAATGTACCAGTAAGGCCTTTTCACGGACCACCCTGAGAATTTCGGGGCTGAAGCCCTCTTAGCCCCCCTGGCTACATGCCTGCTAATATATGAAAACCCAACTTTGCTGGGCTTAGAACCCAGTTCCCAATATCCCCAGATGTTGAGAACTGCACTCCAGTATTGCAAGGGAGGGTGCTGAGTTGGAGAAAGCTGCCCTAGAAAGATTTCAGTCTTAACGTTTGGTTGGGATCCTACGGCTATGATCCTTTACTTTGCCGTGCCTTTGCATTTCAGTTGTAAATGGTTCCTGCCGAGAGCATTTAAAAGTGCAATAGTTTATAACCATGAAGTTCTCAGCTAAGGGCAGCTTAAAGCAGTGATAAACATCTGGAAAACCGAACAGGGAAATTCCTCACATGTTTTCTTTTTCCCCTTTCCTTTTTCCCCTCCCATTTTCTATCTGTGTGCAAGGAAAAAGGAAACTGAACAGATTGCTTGCGGGAATTTTTTGGTGTGACGTCGTGGTTTCAAGGAGGAGATAGAGCAATAAAAGGCGTTGCAAGAGCAGCAGCCAGCCAGTCAAGCCAGCAGGCAGCAGCAGCCACAGTCAAAGTCAACATGAGCTGCAGCCTTCAGAACAGAAGCGTGCTGCTCCACTCTGATGGAGCCAATGACAGGCAAAGCATGCTGGCTTTGCAGCCGCTTTGGGACTTTGTCAGGACACACGAGGCGTTGATCAAGTCGCCGTTCTTTCCAGTCCTGTTCAGCTTTACACTGTACGCAGCCTTCTGCTTGCCTTTTGTGGCCCTGGACTTCTTCAGCACCCGAGTGCCGGCATTGAGGAAATACAAAATCCAGCCGCAGACGTCTCCTACGATGGGAATGATGGTGCTGTGCGTGGCGCAAACCATCTATCACCATATCGTCTGCATCTTCCCGGTGACTGTTGCCCATTGGTACTGGAGACCGGTCAGCTTGCCGGCGCTGGCTCCAGAGTTGTCCAAACTCTTCATGGATGTAATCATTTGCCTGCTGCTTTTCGACTTCTTCTACTTTCTGTGGCATTTGCTCCATCACAAAGTGCCGTGGCTCTACAAGAACTTCCACAAGGTCCACCACAAGCACGTCTCGACCTTTGCTCTTTCCACCCAGTACGCGAGCATTTGGGAGTTGCTGTGGTTGGGGTTCTTTGCAGCGGCGAGCCCGGTGCTGCTCAAGTGTCATCCTTTGACGGAAATGACTTTCTTCGTCACCAACATCTGGCTGTCAGTAGAGGACCATTCCGGCTATGACCTCCCATGGTCAACACACAAACTGGTGCCTTGGGGTCTGTACGGAGGAGCGCCACACCATGATCTCCATCACTTGAAATTCAAATTCAACTATGCGCCTTATTTCACGCACTGGGACCGGCTCTTTGGAACATTAAGCCATGCTGTCAGCGGAGATGGAGCACTTGCAAAGACTCCCAAGGAGTAACTTCAGCCACCCACCTCCTGCTAGAGACAATATTGGAATATTTTGGAGTACAAAAACAAACCCTGAAGACATTTATTTTGCACTTTTTTTTCTATTACTGTATTTATGAAATATTTATAACTTTTCCTATGACTGTTTGGCAGGGAAAAAAAACAGTTGTAAAGGTACCAGCCACCCGAAAGACCGAGATGTCTTTCTTTATGGCTATCTAAGCTTTTATAAAGCTGATGTATGTGTCTGACATTTATGGAAAAGGTTTTTGCTTGCTTGCTGGTATGAGATGATGTGGAGTGAGATTTGAAAGGATACCTGTAAACGATTCCTATGGAATTTGTCCTGCGTTTGCACTCAGAATGTAAAACATAAAACAGAAATAATGTTTTAAAAAAATGGTTGAACAGCGACCAACCTTATGGAAACTTGCATTTATCATATTGTTGTTAAATTAAAGCGAAACTATTTATATTCTATTATTTTATACTGGATAAATAAACACCAGTTTTTTGTCATATCCCATGCTTATTTTCTTTTCTGCACCTCTCTCTCTGGAGAAGTCTGGAATAGAGGCACCAGTACAGGGCAGTAGCCAGGATTTTGTTTGGGGGGGGGCTGAGCTTGGTTCAGGGGGGGGGGCTGAGACTGGGTGGAAGAGGGTCTACCCTAGCAAATCTTTTGTATTGTTATCCCAATAACCCCATTAATGTGGGATATAATGAGCATAGTGATCAGATCATGATATGAATAAACATAACAGTTTAAATAATGTACCAGTAAGGCCTTCTCGCGGACCACCCTGAGAATTTCGGGAGGGGGGGCTGAAGCCCCCTTAGCCCCCTGGCTACATGCCTGCACCAGTATGAACCGCTTATTTGGTAAATTGTCCAATTCTGGAGCTTTTGACTCCAGAATAAGTCTTATTCCTTTAAACTGGGCTCACAAGTGATTGGAAAGAGTGTTGCAACTTTGTTCAAAGCATCCATTACTTCAGAGTTTCTCAACCTGGGGTTTGGGAACTCGGGGGGAGGGTGTCACAAGAGGGAGTCAGAGGGGTCACCAAAGTTTGGCCCAATTCTATCGTTGGTGGGGTTCAGAATGCTCTTTGATTACAGGTGAACTATAAATCCCAGCAACTACAACTCCCAAATGTCAAAATATATTTCCCCCCAAACTCCATCAGTGTTCACATTTGGGCATATCGAGAATCCGTGCCAAGTTTGGTCCAGATCCCTCATTGTTTGAGTCCACAGTGCTCTCTGGATGTAGGTGAACTACAATTCCAAAACTCAAGGTCAATGCCCACCAAACCCTTCCAGTCTTTTCTGTTTGTCATGTGAGTTCTGTGTGCCAAGTTTAGTTCAATTCCATTGTTGGTGGAGTTTAGAATGCTCTTTGAATACAGGTGAACTAAAAAATCCCAGCAACTACAACTCCCAAATGTCAAGATATATTTCCCCCCAAACTCCATCAGTGTTCACATTTGGGCATATTGAGAATCCGTGCCAAGTTTGGTCCAGATCCCTCATTGTTTGAGTGCACAGTGCTCTCTGGATGTAGGTGAACTACAATTCCAAAACTCAAGGTCAATGCCCACCAAACTCTTCCAGTATTTTCTGTTTGTCATGTGAATTCTGTGTGCCAAGTTTAGTTCAATTCCATTATTGGTGGAGTTCATAATGCTCTTTGATTGTAGGTGAACTATAAATCCCAGCAACTACAACTCCCAAATGTCAAGGTCGGTTATCCCCAAACTCCACCAGTGTTCACATTTGGGCATATTGAGAATCCATGCCAAATTTGGTCCAGATCCATCATTGTTTGAGTCCACAGTGCTCTCTGGATGTAGGTGAACTACAATTCCAAAACTCAAGGTCAATGCCCACCAAACCCTTCCAGTATTTTCTGTTGGTCATGTGAGTTCTGTGTGCCAAGTTTAGTTCAATTCCATTGTTGGTGGAGTTCAGAATGCTCTTTGATTGTAGGTGAACTATAAATCCCAGCAACTACAACTCCCAAATGTCAAGGCCGATTTCCCCCAAACTCCACCGGTGTTCACATTTGGGCATATTGAGTATTCGTGCCAAGTTTGGTCCAGATCTATCATTGTTTGAGTCTGGATATAGGTGAACTACATCTCCCCTAAATCACTGTCAATTCCTCCCAAATCCTTCCTGTATTTTATTTATTTATTTATTATTTCCATTTCTATGCCGCCCTCCCCCACACAATCATAATGTGCAACAATAAAAAAAAATTAACACACATTTAAAACAGATTTCAAACAGATTTCTGTTTGACATGGAAGTCCTGTGTGCCAAGTTTGGTCCACCATTGGTGGAGTTCAGAATGTTCTTTGGTTGTAGGTGAACTATAAATCCCAGCAACTACAACTCCCAAATGACAAAATCAATCCCTCCCTCAACCCCACCAGTATTCAAATTTGGGCGTATCGGATATTTGTGCCAAATTTGGTCCAGTGAATGAAAATACATCCTGAATATCAGATATTTACATGACGATTGATAACAGTAGCAAAATTACAGTTATGAAGTAGCAACAAAAATAATGTTATGGTTGGGGGTCAAAACCACATGAGGAACTATATGAAGGGGCCGCAGTACTAGGAAGGTTGAGAACCACTGCATTACTTACTGATAGGATCCAAGGGTTCTTTCTTTCTTTTCCTTTCCTTTCCTTTCCTTTCCTTCTTTCCTTCTTTCCTTCCTTCTTTCTTTCCTTCCTTCCTTCTTTCTTTCTTTCCTTCCTCCTTCCTTCTTTCTTTCCTTCCTTCTTTCTTTCTTTCCTTCCTTCTTTCTTTCCTTCCTTCCTTCCCTCTTTCTTTCCTTCCTTCCTTCCTTCCTTCCTTCCTTCTTTCCTTCCTTCTTTCTTTCCTTCCCTTCCTTCTTTCTTTCCTTTCTTTCCTTCCCTCCTTCTTTCTTCCTTCCTTCCTTCCTTCTTTCTTTTCCTTCCTTTCTTTCTTTCCTTCCCTTCTTCTTTCTTTCCTTCCTTCCTTCTTTCTTTCCTTCCTTCCTTCTTTCTTTCTTTTTCCTTCCTTCTTTCTTTCTTTCCTTCCTTCTTCCTTCTTTCTTTCCTTCCTTCTTTCCTTCTTTTCCTTCTTTTCCTTCCTTCTTTCCTTCCTTCCTTCTTTCCTTCCTTCCTTCTTTCCTTCTTTCCTTCCTTCTTTTCCTTCTTCCCCTTCTTTTTCTCTTTCCTTCCTTCTTTTCCTTCTTTTTTTCCTTCTTTTCCTTCTTTCCTTCTTTCCTTCCTTCCTTCCTTCCTTCCTTCCTTCCTTCCTTCCTTCCTTCCTCCTTCCTTCCCTTCCTTCCTTCCTTCCTTCCTTCCTTCCTTCCTTCCTTCCTTCCTTCCTTCCTTCCTTCCTTTCTTACTAATTTTTTTCAATCCATTTTTTAAAAATCCTTAAAATAATAATTATTGCTATTGCTTTGTGCCTTAAGAGCCCCATCTGCACTGCTATTTAAAATTCGGATTATCTGCTTTATATGGTAGCCTCAGAGAAACACAATGGCAGATTCCCTCTGAAGGAATCTTACCAAGCAAAACTTGTGATAGATTCACTTAGAAGCACTATAACTCAGAAACTATTTGAAGGCACAACTATCAAAGAACATTGGTAAGGACAATTGTATATCTGGGTTGTTGTAGGTCTTTCGAGCTATATGGCCGTGTTCTAGAAGCATTCTCTCCTGACGTTTCGCCTGCATCTATGGCAGGCATCCTCAGAGGTTGTGAGCTCTGTTGGAACTAGGAAAATTGGGTTTATATATCTGTGGAATGTCCAGGGTGATAGAAAAAACTCTTGCCTGTTGGAGGTATGTGTGAATATTTCAATTAGCCACCTTGGTTAGCATTTAATGGCCTGACAACTTTTAGGTGTGGCTTGTTAGTGCCTGGGGGAATCCTTTGTTGAGAAATGATTAGCTGTCCCTGATTGTTTCTTGTCTTGAGTTCCCCTGAGTTTGAGTGTTGTTTTACTGTTATAAGTTTAGAGTGTTTTTTTTTAAAAAAATGGTGGTAGCTAGATTTTGTTAATTTTGATGGTTTCTTCCTTTCTGTTGAAATTGTCCACGTGCTTGTGGATTTCAATGGCTTTTCTGTGTAGCCTGACATGGTAGTTATTAGAGTGGTCCAGCATTTCTGTGTTCTTAAATAATATGCTGTGTCCAGGTTGGTTCATCAGGTGTTCTGTTATGGCTGGCTTTTCTGGTCAAAGTAGTCTGCAGTGCCTTTCATGTTCCTTGATGCGTGTTTGGGCAATGCTGCATTTGGTGGTCCCTATGTAGACTTGTCCACAGCTACATAGTAGGCATGGTTTAGAATCCAAAAATGGCGATTCTTAAATCAAATGGGGGGTTGATTAGTAAAAGAAAGACTTACAAAAATTTCCCCAAAATTTCTGAAATGTAACTTAAGTACTAACGAAATTCGTTCGTAATTCGTATGCCAGAGCATGCGCATTCCAGATGGTTTTGGCCTACAACTCCCAGAAATCCTAACAGCTGGTAAATTGGCTGGGATTTCTGGGAGTTGTAGGCCAAAACTTGAATAAACCACACTGAATTCTAGATGGGACTCTCCAAATAGGAAGGAGGGAGGGAAGGAGGAAGGGAGGGAAGGAGGAAGGGAGGGAGGGGGTATTCTATTCTTGGAAGCAGCAAAAGAAAAGAAGGAGGAGCCCCCCCTCGCTCCTCACTGCCTCTCTCTCACCCCGATCCTGAGGGAGCGAGGGCCCAAGTTTGCCCAGGCTGAGAGGAAAAGGAAGAGGCCTGAGGCTGTGAGGAATGGTGGGAGTTGAAGTCCAAAACACGTACCTGGAGGGCTGAAGCTGGCCCCTGCGATGGGGCATGGCAGAGCAACGGGGAAGAGAAGCATCTGAGAGAGCGCAGGGAGAGAGAGGAGGAGAAGCGCGCGCGTGTGTGAAGCTGGCCCCTGCGATGGGGCATGGCAGCAGAGCAACGGGGAAGAGAAGGGGGGAAAGCGTGGAGGACTACACTTTCCAGAATGCATTGCCTACCTAGCAGCAGCATCACTTCCAGTTCCCCATAGAAATGCAGGGAAAAGAAGCTGAATGAAGGCGGGAAGGAAATGAGGGGGAGAAGACAGGGAAAAGTGAGTACGTAGTACAATAATTAATTAATTAATAATTAAGAATTTCTTACGATCATAACGCAAATTGTTGGCCTCAAGGACCGTAAAAGGAAGTCTACTTCCGGGATCGCGGCAGCGATACGTAAAACCTCAAAAGTCCCATTACATACGAATCTCTTACGACTCCTTTTAATTTCCGTTTCATTTTTCTCATGCCTACTACATAGTATACAGTAGACTCCTGCAGAGATGAGAGGATCCCTCTTGTCTTTTGCTGAATGTAGCATTTGTTGGATTTTCTTAGTAGGTCTGTAGATAGTTTGTAGGTCGTGTTTCCTCATCAGCTCCCCTATGAGGTCAGTTTTATATCTGACAAACAGTTCCACATCCTCCCAGACCAGAAATCCTTGCTGCTGACCCTTACTGGGTTTTTTATTTTATTTTTTACATCAAATATTTATTCTCATTCATAAGACAATGATATTTCTCCTGTCAGCAAAAAACCCACCTAAGTGACTGCAGGAGAGAGAGAGAGAGAGAGAGAGAGAGAGAGAGAGAGAGAGAGAGAGAGAGAGAGAGAGAGAGAGAGATCAACTCTAGGACAATGTGTAAACCAGTTATATCACAAACTAAAAATCAGCATTACAAAATATTTACAGAAAGCCACCAAAACAAAATACAACAACCGGATGATCAGGCCTATATGCAGGAAATAGTTTATCAGTATGTTTTGGTTCTTCGGATGTCATTTTTGCATTAACTTAAAAAAGTATTCAGAGAAACACAAGTGAATCTCAACAAACTTCACTAGAGCGGATGACAGTGTCCCTTCCATTCTCTATATATAGTCGCCCCTTCCTCCAACTCTGATCACATGTTAGCTGAGATGGAGGACGATTCCTTGTCATAAAATAATGAGCTCGTTGACTAGATGCCACTATAACAGCACTGGAACCCCTAACATAGTAATATGCTCAGCTCAGAGTATGGAAAGGCTAACTAGGAACAGGTTGCCACAGCAGCCCCTCCATTTCCTTCATGAAAGCTTCATACACATCATCCTTGGTCTGCACAGAAACAGGGGCAGAAGAGCTCATCTTGGGTATGGTCTTAGTTATCTGCACAGATGGTTCATCGTCGGACTTCTTTTGGACAGAGACAGGCGTCCCTTTGTTTTCTCGGCGGACCCTCGGAGGAGGGCCGGGGGGGGGCACCCCGGGGTAAGAGGCGTAGTAACGGGTCACGCAGACCAGGCAATCCAGGCGGCCTCAGGAATGGAGGAGCCCCTGGGGGTGGTCCGGGAGGAAGGCCAGTTGGTGGCTCTGGAGGCCACAGCAGTGGTGCAGGAGGTGGCCCAAGAGGAGGAGGCCCAGGCATGGGAGGGGCCTGCATCTGAGCCGAGGGAATAGGCTGAGGTAGGGGCTGCTGCTGCTGCTGTGGCTGGGCGGTCTGAGGGGGTGCTGATGATGCATTCTCTGCATGGGACTCTTCTGTGCTCTGCCGCTGTGATCTCTCTTCAGCATCGGAGTCCTCTTCATCAGCGTCATCCTTTTCTTCAGAGTATTTCTCTATCTCTTTACCTCCTTCAGGAATTTCCTGGCCAGCCATCCGTAACACAGGGGCGGTCCTACAAGATAGGCCAAGTAGGCGACCGCCTAGGGCGCCATCTGGGAAGGGGGCGCCATCCTGGCCGTATGGGGCGCCATCCTGGCCCTGCCGATGTTCCTCAGACAGTGCTGCAGCTGCCTGCTTTTTGACCCCGGCCTTGTGCGCTCCGCCGCTGCTTCTGGGCACGCGCGGAGGTTTTCACGCAGGCGCAGTTGCTCCGGAGCTGAAGTTGAGCGCAGGAGCAACTGCACATGCACGAAAACCTCCGCACATGCCCAGCAGCTCCCTTGCGCAGAAGCCTGTAAGCAAAGCACTCCCTATCGGGCAGGCAGGGAGTGCTTCCCCTCTGCCTTTGTCTCCGCCGCGCGTGCACGCGTTTGCAGGGAAGGAGAAAAGAATCAGTGAAGGAAGTGTGAGTGAAGGAATGAATGAAGGGCTTTCCTCCTCCTCCTCTGCGACCTCTTCTCTCCCTCCTTCCTTTCTTCGGCTCTATTTCTGTCTAGACCTGAGGGGCCTGAGGCTATGAGGAGTTGTGGGAGTTGGAGGCCAAAACACCTAGAGGGAGGGAGGGAGGGCCCAAGTTTGCCCAGGCCGCGCTGCCTGTATTCGACCTCATTTGAACATTTTGGCTGTTTTTCTATTTACATTTACATTGGGATCCTAATTTTGGACTTATGGGAGACTCCTATGAATTATGAGTCGGGTGATAGGTAATATATTCTGACTTTGATGCATTTACATTGCATTTCTTGTTGATTATTATACAGTTCTGCTTAATATTGTCATACAATATAATAAAAATACAAAATAACAATAGAATGATGATATATTTTATATTACATGTAATATTACAAATAATATTGCAGTACAGTGGTATTGTACAAAATAGTAATATATAATATTTTATTTTACTTTATTTTGGGTTATTTGAGTTTTATAGGAGTAATGAAAATATTTAGTAGAGGATAATTTTATTTAAATAAATAATTTTATTATTTTATAATAATAATATAATAGAATGTTACATTATATTATAATGTCAATATATTATAATATAATTATATTGTAATGTAGTATAATATAATTATGATATAATATAGTATGAGTATGGTATAATATATTGTATATACATTGATACAATATAATATTACTAATGGTATTGTGATATTATAATTGTATATTTGTTTTACATGAGGGGCGGCAAAATAATGTTTTTTGGGGGGGGCACCAAAATAATGTTCGCCTACCATTTAAAATTACCTTAGACCGCCCCTGCGTAACATCATGGCTTGAAGAGGGGTAAGCTCCTTCGTGTTCTTTTTTTTCTTTCGTGATTTTCCAGGAATGTACAGAGACCCTAAGGTGACCTATCAATTATTTTCTTGGCAAGATTTCTTCAGAGGAGTTCTTACTTTGCTTTCCTTTGAGACTTATCACGTCTTTACACTAGTGCTTTAAAGTGGGCAGTTCCGCACTTCGGGCTTCTTCTGCCACCTGCAGAATTATGGAGAAATGTGGTTTAGGATGTGTCCTTTTGAATTCTCAGCTATAGAGGTCCTCAAGTTTCTAAACTACATTTCCCAGAATTCTGCAGGTGCCATAAGAAGCCCAAATGAGGGGCTGCCTGCCTTAAAGCCCTAGCGCAGGGGTAGGGAACCTATGGCTCGGGAGCCAGATGTGGCTCTTTTCATTATTGCATCTGGCTCTCCAGAGCAGCCCGGGCCTCGGTTTCCCAGCATACAGCGAGGAGGAGTAATGCAAATGCGCCTTGACTGCCGCCTCTGCACCGCCATCGCCGCCTCTTCCTCATCCCCCGCCGCTCTCAGGGTCCTGTGCCCTCTTTGCCAGGGATGGCAGAGCCCGGCAGCAGCGCCTCATCCTCGTCTTCCTCTTCATCCTCTGCCACAGGCCTCGGCCTCGCTGCCCCTGGGGGATGCCCAGCTCATCGCCCTCATCGTCAGGTAGCTCAAGAGCCGTGGCCTCTTTGACGCCTTCTGGAAGGACTGCTTCGTCAACATCGACACCAAGGTCCACCTTTGCCCCACGCCCTCCTCCTCCTTCCTTTCTCTTTCTTTCTTTTTCCCTCTCTTTTTCTTTCATTCTTTTTCCTCCTTCTCTCCCTACCTTCTTTCCTCCCTCCCTCCCTCTTCATTCCTTCCTTCCCTTCTATTCTTTCCTTTTCTCATTCCTTTTCCCTCCCTCTCTCCCCTTCCTTCTTTCCTCCATTTCCCTCTTCCTTCCTTCCTTCCTTCCTTCCTTCCTTCCTCCTTCCCTCCTCCCTCCCTCCCTCCCTCCCTCCCTTCCTTCCTCTTCCTTTCTCCCCTTCACCCTTTCCTTCTCCTTCTCTCCTTCCTTTTCCCTCCCCCTTTCCCCTTTCCTCCATTCTCCCTTCCTCTTCCTCTTCTACTCTTTCCCCCGTCTTCCTTTCCTTCTCCTTCCTTCCTTTTTTACTTTCCTCTCTCTCCCCTTCTTTCTTTTCTTCTTTTCCCTTCATCGTTTTACTTTTTCCTCACTCCCATTCCTTTCTTTTCCCCAAACTTTCCTTTCCTCCCTTCCCATTTTCTTCTTTCTTTCCCCTCCTTGTCTCTCTCCTGCTTTTTTCTTCCTTTTCCGTAGTTTGTTCTTTTTTTCTTTCTTCCTCTCCCTGCCCTCCTTTATTTCCTCTGTCTTTCTTCCTCTCTTCCTCCCTCCTTTATTTCCATATCTTTCTTTCTTTCCCCCTTTCTTCCATCTTCTCTTCCTTCCCAGAGTCCTGAGCATGCCTTTTGCAGAGCCAGGTCTGAAGTGTCCCATCATTCTGCCGGGGGAAGCTTTTTCCTCATAGTATCAGGGCTGGCCTTCCTCATTAAGCGACCTACGTTCCCGGAGAGGGGCGTGGCCATCTGGGAGGGGCGCCGCCCATCCCGCCGCCGTGTCGCCGCAGCCAGCCGGCAGCGCGGAGGAAGGGGGGGAAGAGGGGACTCACGAGGCGGGCTCCTGGACCTGAGGAGGAGCAGGAGGAGGGGGAGGCCACGAGGGCGGCCCCCATGGAGACGCAGCGGCAGCAGCAGCAGCAGCGCCCCCCGGAAGGGCCCGGAGCCAGGCTCATCTTCCTGGCGTCACTTCCTCGCGCGTCTGCCGAGGAGGAGGAAGGGAGGAAGGCCTCGCCGGCCGCGCGCTGCAAGGACGCCCGGAAGGAGAGACGCCGGAGGGAGGGAAGGAGGAAGAGGCCGCCGCGCCTCCGCAGGGCTCCCTCCCTCCGGCGCCTCTCCTTCCGGGCGTCCTTGCAGCACGCGGCCAGTGAGGCCTTCCTCCCCTTCCTCCTCCTCGGCAGACGCGGCGAGGAAGTGACGTCAGGAAGATGAGCCTGGCTCCGGGCCCTTCCGGGGGCGCTGCTGCTGCTGCTGCCACTGCGTCTCCGTGGGGGCCGCCCTCGTGGCCTCCCCCTCCTCCTGCTCCTCCTCAGGTCCAGGAGCCCGCCTCGTGAGTCCCCTCTTCCCCCCCGTTCCTCCGCGCCGGCGCGCACGGGCATCAGTGCGCATGCCTGAATTTTCACGCATGCGCGGGCGCAACCGGGAGCCGCCGGGGGGGGGGGCAAAATAATGTTTGCTTACTCCCCCTGGAGAGCTCGGACCGCCCCTGCATAGTATGTACGTATATACTCACATTTAGTTGAATTCAGTCTTAAAATATATTATATATATTATATGGCTCTCACTGAAATAAATTTCCAAATATTTTGCTTTTATGGCTCTCTGAGTCAAAAAGGTTCCCAACCTCTGCCCTAGTGTGATAACTAGGTGAGAAAATGTGACTTGCACAAGATCACCCAGTGGGTTTCCATGGCTGAGCAAGGATTCGAAAACCGGACTCCAGAGTCAAATTCATAAACCATCATGCTATGCTGACTCTCACACTGATGTATATTTCTGACATGTGTGTACTAGTGAATAATTAGAAGAACCACTGAGTAACTACCGATAGATGTAAAACTGCAAAATCCCTCAATTAAGCCAAGCCTTTTGCAAGATCAACTTGCATACCACAAAATGATGAGCAAGCTTTTGCAGTCCCCAAAACCTTTCATCAGATTAAAACCAAAAATTATGATAGGATAGAGGATTTAGGGGAAAGGAATACACTTAAGAAATGTGCACTACCTGAAAGCTCAGCCTCTCATTGAACATCGGGAAAACCAAAGTGCTCTTCCAGCAGTCACCAGCCAAACCTTCTCCAATGCCAGAAATACAGCTTAATGGTGTAACATTAGAAAATGTAGACCAGGGGTGCTCACACTTTTTCAGGATGCGAGCTACTTATAAAACAACCAAGTCAAAATGATCTACCTACCCACCCCAAAAAAGTGAAACAGATAACACAATATCTGCTTTGAACTGTGTTTTCTGAGTCCACACTGCCATATAATCTGATTCAAAGCAGAGAACATGGGATTTTATTCAACTGTGTGGAAAGGACCTCAGATAACCCAGGGTCCTTCCACACATCCTATTTTACAGTTGACACACACAAACTGATTTCTTACTACTGGACGAATTGCTGCCAAATTTGGTCACAAGACACCTACAAGGAGTGACCATCACTAAAAAAAATTGATTTTGTCATTTGGGAGTTGTAGTTGCTGGGATTTATAGTTCGCCTACAATCAAAGAGCATTCTGAACCCCACCAACAACAGAATTGGGGCAAACTTCCCACACAGAAACCCCACAAGCAACAACACACAACCAAAAGGCAGAGAGGACGGAAAGGAAGGAAGGAAGGAAGGAATGAGGGAGGGAGCAAGGAAAGCCAGGCAGGCAGGCAGGAAAGAGGTGAGAAAGGAAGGAAGGGAAGGAAGGAAGAAGGAGATGAAGAAGGAATGGAAAAAAGAAAGAAAGAGGGAGGGAGGAAAAAAGGATGAACAGAAGGAAGGGAAGGAAAGAGCCACATCCTCCCGAAGGAAGGAGGAGGATCCCTGCCTTCGCTGCCAGGAAGGAAAGAGGTGAGGAAGGAATGAAAGATAGAGGGAGGAAAAAAGGAAGAAAAGAAGGGAGCGAGGGAAAGAAGGGGTGGAAGAAAGGGAAGAAGGAAGGAAGGAAAGAGAGCGAGAGGGAGGGACAGGGAGGGATAAAAGAGGAAGCCCCTTCACCAGTTTACCAACAGGCAGCTCCGAGTCCCAGTCCATGCTGCCACCTCTGGCCGCACCCCTGTCCCGTGCCCTTCTTCTGGCGAGACCACGAAATGGTAGGGAAACCGGCGCGCGTGACGTCATGGCGGTGGCGGAAATGGCATGGGAGCTATACACACCGTGTATGGCTCCCATATGGGCTATAGTGACACTGATCACGCCGCCGCAACGGCAGCACCTGGGCGGCATCAGGAGCCTGAGGGGCGGGACTGAGCCTTCCTCCCGCCCTGCCTGCGATCTACCAGGACGCCCTACGCTATCTACCAGTAGAGCACCCTACGCAATCTACCTAATGAGCACCCCTGATGTAGACCATTTCCACTGCCTTGGCAGCCACCTGTCCACAAAAGTCAACATTGACACTGAAATGCAAGACTGCCTGAGCTCTGCGTATGCAGCAAAGAGTGTTTGAGAACCGGGACATCCATAGGGATACCAAGTTGCTGGTTTATAAAGCCATTGTCCTCCCAACCCTGCTATATACCTGCGAAACGTGGACTGTCTACAGACGTCACATGCAACTCCTGGAACAATTCCATCAGCGTTGCCTCCGAAAAATCCTGCAAATCTTTTGGGAATATAGGCTGAAAGACCGCCAGCATTGAAGCGATGCTTCCCCGCCATCAACTCAGCTGGAATGGCCAAGTTGTCCGAGTGCCTGATCACCGTCTCCCAAAGCAGTTACTCTACTCTGAACTCAAGAATGGAAAAGGAATGTTGGTGGTCAGGAAAAGAGATTTAAAGATGGGCTTAAAGCCAACCTCAAAAACTGTGGCATAGACACTGAGAACTAGGAAGAGTTTGAGTTTCATTGATTGTATTGTTTTTATAATTGCTTTGTGTTGTTATTATGTGTTGTTGGGCTTGGCCTCTGGCCCCAATGGGGAGATGGGAGCGGGGTATACATAAAGTTAATAAATAAATAAATAAATAAATAATAATAGGAAGCCCTGGCCCTTGAGCGCTCTAACTGGAGGTCAGTTGTGACTGGCAGTGCTGCAGAATTCGAAGAGGCACAAATGGAGGGTGAAAGGGAGAAACCTACCAAGAAAAAGGCATGTCAAGCCAAACCTGACCAGAATTGCCTTCCATCTAGAAACCAATGTCCTCACTGCAGGAGCACATGTGGCTCAAGAATAGGGCTCCACAGCCACCTACAGGCCCACCACCAACACACTACATCTGGAAGACCATCATCCTCGATCTACGTGGGATCGCATAAGTAAGTAAAAAGAGTACTGGATGAAACATACAGTATATCTTTCATGCATAATAGTAACTCATCATGACATATTCCCCAAATCTGTCCAGTTTCCTAATAAAGCTGTCTCTGGACACTTCCACACAGACAGAATATCAAGGCAGAAAATCCCACAATATCTGCTTTGAACTGGGTTATCTGAGTCCACACTGCCATATATTCCAATTCAAGTATGTAAACAACAACAAGAAGAAACCAATAAAAGAAGGGAAAAAAACAATAAATGTTATTCTGAGGAAGTCATGAAGATCATAAAGATATATTCATAAAGATAAGGACATCAGAGGGGCCCAGGTGGATCAAAGGTCTACAGCAGTGGTTCTCAACCTGTGGGTCTCCAGATTTTTTGGTCTTCAACTCCCAGAAATCCTAACAGCTGGTAAACTGGCTGGGATTTCTGAAAGTTGTAGGACAGAACACTTGGGGATCCACAGGGTGAGAACCACTGGTCTACAGCAGGGGTGGGCAACCTACGGCCTGTGGGCCGGATTGGCTCAGCAGCCGATTCTGTCCGGCCCGGGAGAAGGGCGTCGGGGGTGGGGCCAAGGGGAAGGGGTGCCGCTGCCACCATCCCATCGCAGGCTCTGTGCAGCCTGTGTCAGCAGACAGACCGGAGGAGCGGCGGCTTTGGAGTGCCTGCCATCCCTGGAGGCGATCCTGGCCTGCAACAGGAGCACTTGGCGACCTGTGGGGGCTGTTCGCCGTGGTGACCCAGAAGACTTGCTCGTCTTCCAGGTTGCCACGGCGATCAGCCGCCTCAGATTGCCGAGTGCTCCCCTGCAGGTCAGGATCGCCTCCAGAGATGGCAGGCATTCCAAAGCCGCCGCTCCGGCCTCCTCCCTGCTGACACAGGCCGCACAGAGCCCGTGATGGGATGGCAGCAGTGGCACCCTTCCTCTTGGCCCCACAGGTGGATCAGCTGGGGAATGGCTGGGGGCGAGAGCGGGCGGACGTCTGCAGCCTCTGATCGCCTGCTGCTCTGCTGTCCTCTGCTGCAGCGGCGGGTGGGTCTGCTTTGCCATCCTCTGGGCTGTGGCCATTGGGCCATTCCATCTTGGGATCCTTCCTCTCCTGAGGATGTCAGCCTTCATCTTGGTTCACCCCTTGTCTTCTTGAATTTAATTTAGTTTTAGTGGTTTTTATTATTATTTTATAATAATTTTATAATATTAGAATAATATAATAAATAATATAATATAACGTTATATTATATTATAATTTCAATATATTATAATGTCTATATATATACTATAATATAATAATTATAATATTAATACTAATAATATATGAATATTTCTTGATATATTAATATGTTAATATTAATGATGTGTTATATATAGTAAATATAGTAAATAAATAAATAATGTAGATTAGAACGTAGTTCAGCCTTTAGGTGCGGCCCTCCATAATATTTTTTGGCTCTCGTATGGCCCCTTGGAAAAAATAATTGCCCAGCCCTTGTCTACAGGGACCATTGAGATGCCAACAGGAAGTTCCCAAGAATGACAGGATGACAACAGCTCCTCCCGTGTTCCTCCTAAACTGATATTGGCACTCCTGATCCTAGCATAAACCCAACATCACTAGAAATCAGTGATGCTCTTGTCCTCCATGTCAGTTTACAGCACATTTAGGAAACCAACACAATGGCTGATTGAAAAATGTTCTTTTGTTTCTCCCGAATCTTCCATTATCCAGCTTTCCTGGGTTATTTATTTATTTGTATTGCATTAAAACAAACAAACAAACAGTTGTATTGCATTAAAAAAAAAAAACAAAACACAAAGTTTGCAAACTTGGTATTCGATTAAATGTCCTTTGACCAGTAGCTGGCCACTTGGAGTGCCTCAGGTGTTGCTATATTCATTGTGCATGTGGCAGGGTTCAGGTTGCATTACAGTAGGTGGTCTGTGGTTTGCTCTTCTCCACATGTTGTGGATTCCACTTTGTAGCCCCATTTCTTAAGGTTGCCTCTGCATCTCGTGGTGCTAGAGCGCAGCCTGTTCAGTCTGTTCTTCCAATTCGCCCAGTTTTCTGTGTGCCCAGGAGGGAGTCTCTCATTTGGATTGATTTGAGGTTCTGGGTTTGAGCCTGCCACTTTTGGACTCTTGCTTGCTGAGGTGTTCCAGCGAGTGTCTTTGTGGATCTTAGAAAACTATTTCTTGATTTAAGTCATTGGCTTGCTGACCGATACCCAAACAGGGGATGGGCTGGAGATGTCACTGCCTTGGTCCTTTCCCTATTGGTTGCTACTTCCCGGTGGATGTCCGATGCAATGCCAGCTAAACAGTGTAATTTCTCCAGTGGTGTAGGGCACAGACACCCTATGATAATGCAGCATGTCTCATTAAGAGCCACATCCACTGTTTTAGCATGGTGAGATGTGTTTCACGCTGGGCATGTGTACTCAGCAGTGGAGTAGCAAAGCGCAAGGGCAGATGTCTTCACTGTATCTGGTTGTGATCCCCAGGTTGTGCCATTCAGCTTTCACATGATATTGTTTCAAGTGTCCACTTTTGTCTCTAGCACCCACTTTTTCAGATTGTACAGTTTTTTAAATGTTCTGTAATATTTAAAATTTTAATTTTATACTGTATATTAATTGTCTAATGCTTTTTTGGTTGTTTTTAATTGTGACTGTGTTGTGGCATTGAATTATTGCCTATTGTAAACTGCCCTGAGTCGCCCTCGGGCTAGGAAGGGAGGTATAAAAAAGGTCGTAAATAAATAAATAAATAAATTTTTGCTTGTTATTTAGGCCAGTGTTTTTCAACCTTTTTTGAGCCGCGGCACATTTTTTACATTTACCAAATCCTGGGGCACCCCCCCCCCAAATGACAAAAAATGACACTCTAACACAGTAATACATATAGTTAATATGTTTTAAAATGTATTTATACACTCAGTGTGAAACCTGGACCTGTTTCGATGAACACAACATAGATATCCTGGCAAGAATGGCAGAAAGACACAAACTTCCCACACAGAACTCCCATAACCAAGAGGAAATACTATAAGAGTTTGGTGGGCATTGACCTTGGGTTTTGGAGTTGTAGTTCACATATATCCAGAGAGCACTGTGGACTGAAACAGTGTTGTATCAGGACCAGACTTGGCATGAATACTCAATTTGCCCAAATGTGAACACAGATGGAGTTTGGGGAAAATAGACCTTGACATTTTGGAGTTACAGTTTCTGGGATTTATAGTTAACACACAATCAAAGAGCATCCTGAACTCTTGCAAGAATGGAATTGAACCAAACTTGGCATATTGAACTCCCATTACCAACAGAAATTACTGAAAGGGTTTGCTTGGGAATTGACCTTGAGTTTTGAAGTTGTAGTTCACCTACATCCAGAGAGCACTGTGGGCAGGAGGGGGAAGAAAGGTTATTGGAGGTTCCAATTTCCCACGGCACACCTGATGATCGCTCACGGCACACTGGTTGGGAAACACTGGTCCAGGGTAACTCCCAGGTATTTGGGTGTGCTGCAATGCTCCAGTGAGATTCCTTCCCAGGTAATCCTCAGAGCTCAATTTCAGAAAGGCAAATTGGGCTTTCCTGGGTGACCCCCAGCTTCTGGGGCCATCAGCTTTATGAGAGCACTTATTTCATATATTGATAGCTGCCCTGTGGCTAGCTTCCACGAACTACAGAAATAAATTTCCTAGATGTCTTGTTCCACTGCATTATGGGACTATGACCTACCCACGCAGACCAGGGTTGCCACACAAATGGAGTAACGAGTGGGCTGAAAGCTTTCTTTGAAGACAGTATTCCTCACTCCAGTTCAGAGCTAGCTAAGGAAATAGAGATGCAATGGAAAGCAGAGCTAGAGAAGTTTCCCTTCCTCACATTTGTCTAACCCACACACCAAGGCACGGCTGACTTGCCATGTCAGACAAAACATGAAGTAGGTCAGACCACATGAAAACGGGATTTCCCATCTTGCAAGCATGAACAAAAGACCTCTCAAAGAACTTTATCATCTCTCTGGGTAAAGTACCTATTCAAGTAAGATATATTGACCCTTCCAACAAAAGATGTGGTCTAAAGTTGTGGTTTTGGGTGTGATATTGTTTTTAAGGTGTATATTACTGTCAGTACCAATAGCCCTATTTTCCCACAGGTTAAAAAAATCTAGCGGAAATGATACCACTCCTAGTTTACATGCATTCGGAGGCCAACCAGTTTGTTCTTGCTCAATTTCTGTCTTTTTGACAGTTTCATACCCTGAAGCATATTGTGCAACAGGTTAACTTGGCAAAGGTGTATCATTAGACTAATTTCAAATGAATATCACTTTCCTGTAAGTCCAAGCAGGATTTAGTGACAGGAAACCCATAAAGATGTTGAATTCAGCCAAGTCAACCATGGGGTAACTATTAGGCCCAGGCAATCCATGGTTCTAAATGGTTCTAAAGTACTTACAAAACTAAAGTTCTGGTGGTGAACACCAGGTGGCGCTGGTGCTTTGCTTCTACAGTGTTGCTAAAGTTCTGGTGGTGAACATTTCAGAACTCTTAACAAAACTTTCAAAACTTCATTATTATTTCATTATTGGTGATTTTTAAGACAGAACCAATTAGGAACTGCCATTTATAATAAAATTTTGAAATTTTAAAAATCGACAATAAATAAAAAAAAATAATTTGAAAGTTTTGTTAGAGTTCTGAAATGTTCACCACCAGAACTTTAGTTTTGTAAGTACTTTAGAACAAGGGATTGCCCAGGCCTATTAACTATCACTAATTCAACCATCCACTCAACAGCTAGGAAGTTTAGCTTTACTTGGAAAACTTGCAACATGACTACAGCGACAGGCATTGCCTTATTGTTTACTTGTCAACTAATGTGATAAGATTAAGCAAAGTATAAAAAGAGTCAGTATGGTGTGTGGTTTGTGGCTTGAGTGTTAGATTATGAATCTAGGTCAGGGTTTGGTTCCCCCTTTGGCCATAAAAACACACTGGGTGATCTTGGATTTCGATTTGTATATTGTCCTTTCCGATTGGCTCAGGACGGTTTACAGTATATCGAACGACAACAAGCAGCATAAAACCAGTAGAATTATAAGACAAATTTCACAAAAACAATAATCCGCCAACCCAGAATAGTTATAAGATGAATGCCTGCCGAAACAGAGCAGTTTTGCACACTTTCCAGAAAGCCGGCAGCTCACTGATTGTGCGCACTTCGATGGTAAACTATTCCACAGGCATGGTGCAGCCACGGAGAACGTTCTCTGTCTGGTTGACGACAGACGAATAGTTCTTAGGGGCAGAATCTGTAAGAGATTGAGGTCTTCGGAACGGAGGGATCTCTGGGGAACATATGTACACACAGTTGAATAAAATCTCATGTTATCTGCTTAGAATCAGATTATATGGCAGTGTGGACCCAGAAAACCCAGTTCAAAGCAGATATTGTGTTATATCTTTCACATTTTTGTAGTGGGGAGGTAGACCATTTTGACTTGGTTGTTTTATAAGTAGCTCGCATGCTGAAAAAGTGTGAGCACCTCTGGTCTAAATTATACTGCAGTTCCGAAGGCTTGCTCTAAAAGCCATGTTTTCAGTTTTTTCCTAAAGGTCAGTAGGGAGGGGGGCGATCTAATATCCTTAGGTAGGGAGTTCCAGAGCCAAGGGGCCACCACAGAGAAGGCCCTATCTCTCATCCCCGCCAGACATGCTTGTGAAGCAGGCGGGATCGAGAGAAGGGCCTTCTCCGACAATCTCAAGTTTCTGATGGGTTCATAGGAGGTGATGCGTTCGGATAGATAAGCTGGGCCGGAACCGTTTAGGGCTTTATAGGCTAAAGCCAGGACTTTGAATTGTGCCTGGTAGCAAACTAGCAGCCAATGGAGCTGGCGCAACAGCGGAGTTGTGTGCTCCCTGAGCGGTGCTCCCGTTAGCAACCTGGCTGCTGCGTGCTGGACCATTTGAGGCTTCCAAGCAGTTTTCAAAGGCAAGCCCACATAGAGGTTCTGGAATGGGGGAAAGGTGGAAACTAGGATCCTGTTTCCTTCAGTGTGTGGATTCGGTTTCCTTCAGTACCTGCATTCCAAGCCCTTTCTTGAAACCCAGGTCTCTGCAGACCGATGGCAAAGCATCTCAGGAAGAGTGGTCGCTTAAGCCCTTTCTTGAAACCCAGGTCTCCTCTGCAGACTGAGGGGAATGGGCTTGACTGACTCACTGGTCAAGCGGGTTGCGGGGCAGCGATGCCCTCCCGCCATCTTGTTTGCTTGAGGGGGCTTCTTTTCCCCAGAAGCCCCTGGGTGGCGAGAATGTTTCCCGCCAACAAGGCCGGCTGGCCAATGAGAGGGCTGTCTCTGCCCCTCCCCTCCCACTTTCCGGCCGGCCCGTACTTCCGCCTTATGTAAGCTATCTGGGGCTACCTGGCCTCATTCGGAGGCAGTCTTATTTTGCCTCCCACCCCCGCTACTTATTGCATTGCTTGTTGGTGTCCTTTGGTTTATCTGCTCTTTATTGTTGCTCTGTTAATGGTTTCATGTTTTTGTAATGTTCTTTGTCGCAACTCCGTGTTTGGCGTGTGGCATGGCCCCTGGATCAGGTTGGCTTATCGCCCCTTGGTTGTAAGGGGGATAACTCCCAGGCCTCCTGGGGTGCCGAGTTTCCGTGGACAGGCATTGGGCCGCTCGCACCCCAGGCTTGGTATTGCCTCGGACACTCGTGGGGGCTGTTCGACCTTGTTCCAGGACCCAAGCGTGGCTGCCAACCCTTCGTTCCTGTTTTCAATAAATGAGTTGTGGCCATTTTTATCCAACCAATTGTGCCTGCATGTTGTTCTTGGCGCGAGGTGTGTCACGTTTGCACACACAAGGCATCGCAGGAAGAGTGGTCTCTTAAGCCCTTTCTTGAAATCCAGGTCTCCTCTGCAGACCAATGGGAAAGCATCATATGAAGAGAGGTATCTTAAGCCCTTTCTTGAAACCCTGGTCTCCTCTCCAGACTGAGGGGAAAGCATCACAGGAAGAGTGGTATTTTAAGTAACTCTGATGCTTTTAATTCAGGTTTTAATGGAGGATATAAGGACAAATTATGCCATTGCTCAAAATGTTGGGAATGGGAGGGTGTAAAGAATCGAAACGCCGCCGAAGGCTAGCGTCGATCTTCGTCTATTCACACACCAAACTGGATGAACCGTGTAGTACCGTGGCAGGGCAGCCACCAGTTACCACGGTTCTCTTTTGTTTTATTTATTTACTTGCTGCCACCATTTGTCAATGCTTGACCACTAGATGTGAGGGTCTCTGTAAATAAACGGCTCCCAGAGATGTTTTTGCTGAAAGGGTTTAACGGTTTATTTGACACAAATGGGCTCAAAGCTTGGGTGGTTTCAAACTACTAAGAGGTACAGACTTGTAATGTTAAACAGTATAACACTGGGGTTTTAACTTTCCCCAATACAGTTACTAGCACAAGTAACGGCTTACTATTGGGTTTCTCTAAACCAGTGTTTCTCAACCTGGGGGGTCGGGACCCCCAGGGGGGTCGCAAGAGGGTTTCAGAGGGGTCGCCAAAGACAATCAGAAAACATGTATTTCTGATGGTCTTACGAAGCTCTTTGGCAGAGAAGATTGAAGATCTCTCCACTTTTTCTCTCTATCTTTTTGAAACAGACTGTGAATTCTCCCAACTAAAGCTCTCCTCTGCTGTGATTGGCAGGCCTCCCAACCAAGGGGGGGGCTGATTCTGAACTCAAGCGGGGATGGGAGAGCAGGCGTGCTTGACGCATGGCAGCATGGTGCGCATGTGTGGGTGAGGGAGAGTGTGTGAGGTGGGATGGAGGCTCGCGCCAGCTAGTTCCTTCAAGGCATGAGGGTTCTGTGTAGGAAGTTTGACCCAATTCTATCATTGGTAGGGTGCAAGGGGCTCTTTGATTATAGATGAACTATAAATCCCAGCAACTCCCAGATGTCAAGATCTATTTTCCCGAAACTCCACTAGTGTTCACATTTGGGTATATTGAGGATTCGTGTCAAGTGTGGTCCAGATCCATCATTGTCGAGTCTATAGTGCTCTCTGGATATAGGTGAACTACAACTCCCAAACTCAAGGTCAATGCCTACCAAACCCTTCCAGTATTTCCTGTTGGTTATGGGAGTTTTGTGTTCCAAATTTGGTTCAATTCCATTGTTGGTGAGTTCAGAATGCTCTTTGATTGTAGGTGAACTATAAATCCCAGAAACGACAACTTCCAAATGACAAAATCAACCCCTGCCCACCCCCCCCCCCCCAAAGGCAGTTATGAAGTAGCAATGAAAATAATGTTATGGTAAGGGGTCGCCACAACATGAGGAACTATATTAAGGGGTCGCAGCATTAGGAAGGTTGAGAACCACTGCTCTAAACCCTTACTAGGACTACACTTGTCCTTAACCTGGGTTTCTCTAAACCAGGGGTGCTCACACTTTTCAGCACGGGAGCTACTGATTAAAAAACCAAGTCCCAAAGATCACCTACCCAGAAATGTAAAATGTAGAACTATTTTCTTATTTATTTATTTATTTATATTATTATTCATTTTTATGTACCGCTCCTTCCAGCAGGCTCGGGGCAGTTTACATAAAATGAAGTTATAAAACATCAACATTTCAATTTAATAACAACAATATAAAACAGAGCATAAAAATACATCCAACCACCCCATTTCTCCCACACTGCCATATTACCACACATATTATCAGCCAGAAAGTAAGAAGAGAGGCTTTTGAACTGCAAGGCCATTTAATACTCAGCAAGGTAAACAAAGGGGCATGCAAAAATACATCCAACCACCCCATTTCCTCCACATTTCCATATTCCCCAACATATATTTCTCAAGGAACAAAGCAAGCAGAGAGGCTTTGGAGCTAAAAGGCCATTTTTAAACATTAAAAATAAACAAAGAGACATGCCACAGAACAATCAAGCACCCACCCCAAAGTAAAAAGACCGACCTTTGAGATGCGGTAAGGAAATGACCCCAAAGCGTCCTTCTCCTCCTCCTCCATCATTGCTCCTATTTCCACGCCGCCAGCATGCGTGCCGCCTCCAAGAGCTCACGAGAAGTCCGAGAGGCAGAATGGGCGCTTCTGTGCATGCACGGGGGGCCAGCCATGCATCGCGTCATCCAGGCCCCCTTTGGTCTCCTACGACTCTGAGTGGCTGGAGAAGGACGGAGGGAGGAGGAGGAATCCAAAAGAGGGGGCCCATTCTGCCTCTTGGACTCTGGAGCTTTGGGAGGTGGCACGTGAGCAGGGAGCGGGGAGGAGCAACGACGGAGGACTTCTTTGCAGCGTGCAGGGGCGCGTGAAGAGGACCAACAGCAAAAAACCTGGTCAGGGGTCTGAAGATCACCAGGATGAGGCCCGAAGATCACCTTGGTGATCCCGATCACCATTCTGAGCACCCCTGCTCTAAACCCTTACAAAACTGAACTGCACACTTGCAGCTCCAGCAACAACTAAAATCTCCTATCACTCTGCTCACAGCAGCTGGCTAACTCCAGCAACTGCTAAATCCCAACTGTCATTTTTAAACGGAACATTCTAAAGCAGGGCTGTCCAACTGGCGGCCACGGGGCCGTACACAGCCCCCCAGCCTGTTGGACACGGCCCCCACTACCCCCGGCCGCCATTTTAATTTTTTTTAAAAAAATTAATTTTTTAAAAAAATGGCGGCTGGGGGAGGTGGGGCAGGGAGGGAGGAAGTGAGCCAGCTCCTCCCTGCACCGCCCCCTTCGTCCCTCTCTCCGTGCGCCGCTGAGATCACTGGGGCGGGGGGGAAGAGGGGGGGAGGAGGAGGAGGCAGGGCAGGGAGAAGGAAGGGAGCCAGCTCCTCCTCCCTGCACCGCCCTCTTCTTCCCTCTCTCGCCGGCGCCGATGCAAACCGGTTTGCATCGGCGCCGGTGAGAGAGGGACAAGGTGCAGGGCCGTTCTGCCTCTCCCACCGGCGCCCTGATCGGTGGGAGAGGCAGAACAGGGGAGGAGGCTGGCGTGACACTTTAGGAGGGAGGGAGAAGCCATGGAGGGCTCCCCTTGGCTTTGCCCTGTCTCCTAAAGGGTCACGCCAGCCTCAGAAGTGAAATCTCCGCTTCTGAGGCTGGCGTGACACTTTAGGAGGAGGGGCCGGGGGCGTGGCCGGGGCCAGGGCCGGGGGCGGGGCGGAGCGGCCCCCCAGGTCATCAGTGACTGGAAGTCCGGCCCTAGGTCCAGTAGAAGTTGGACAGCACTGTTCTAAAGCTAGCCTTGGCTGGCTCCGCCCACTGTTACTATGGCAACACATTCCCTAGGAGGGGAAATGCCTTTACTATCATAGTTAACCCTTTAGGGTCTGTCTAACTTTTAACCCCATTTCAAATACAAATGTCCCTTCTAAACCATATAAACAAACATGTGATCAACATACAGCACATGCATTTACACATAAATATCCACCTCATCACAGAGGGGAATTGTTCCCATTGCCGCCAATGGATCGAAAGTAGCCAGTTTTTTAAAGGAACAAAAACGCCCTTTTAGAAATGGGCCTGTTTTCAGGAGGCACCTGAAAAAAGATATGGGGGGCTTTCGGGATCTGGCAAGCAGAAATGAATTGACATTCACCAGGAATGCACAAGCCTAGTGTAAACTGAAATAACATAGGCCCCATCTACACTACCATATAATGCAGTTTCAGAATACAGTTCAACTGCATTGAACTGATGGAGTATTTGAATCTAAACACCCTGTTCAATGCAGTTAAAATGCATTCTAAAACTGCATTATATGGCTCTGCATTATATGGCCTAAGTAAATGGGAAGCATATTTGAACAATTAATAACGCAAATCTGCAAAAAACAAAGAGTCATGGTATTTTTTTAAATGTATACTGCTTTTATAGGATTCTAAACCCAAAAATGAACTCCATTTTACTTCATCATGTAGTTTTTTTCACAACTTGCTTTGATTTTTCTATGTTGAAAGATGTGACATGTTAGCTGCCCAGAGTCCTTTTTGGGAAGATGGAGGTGGGTTATAAATAAAGATGAGTAGTAGTATTAGTAGTAGTAGTAGTATAGTATCCTATGGGAGATTGCTCAACTCATTGTGGAAATGAGAAACTGAAGATAATGGTGAAACTTACTGATATCAATGACATATCGGAGCAGCATAGCATAGAATCATGCTAGAGAACTTATACAATGTCTAAGGATAACCTATTTTTTTCAGATGCGAGTCGGTGAAACCACATTATACTGAATTTATTGAAATAAAGGAAATCAAAAAGAAAATAAATACATCGCCAGCATTAGTCCTTCCACCCCCCAACCCCGAAATGTCACGTTTCAGCTTCCTGACTCCAGATAGCCACTGTGTCCAAGGAAACTAAGCAGACAGAGGCTAACGGGCAGCCTGCCAAGAATAATGAAGTACAGTAGTGTCTAGTTACACAGGATTAGGGGTGCAGGGGCCCCATGAAAGTGAGAAAACGGCAAACAAAAAAACCCTCACTATTGATTTTACCCTTTCCATACTGCCCCTATATCCCAGGATCTGATCTCAGATTAGCTTCTTATCCCAGATTATCTGGCAGTGGAGACTCATATAATCTGATTTAAAGCAGATAATCTGAGATCAGGTCCTGGGATATAGGGTCGTGTATAAGGGCCTGAGGGCCCTTCTAGACAGGCCCTATATTCCAGGATCTGATCCCAGGTTTTCTATTTATCCCAGATTATCTGGCAGTGCAGATTCTCTCCTCTTTATTATTTAACATCTACAGTATATGTGGCCACTTGCCAAATTGGTGCGGAGCTTTGGTCTGGAGTGCTGATGACACCCAGCTGGTGCTGAGGATGGATGGCCGGCCAGACTCTGTACCCGATTGTTTCCAACTATGCCTTGAAGCCATGACTGGTTGGCTACGAGCCAGTCGGTTGAGAGTGAATCCATCGAAAACGGAAATCCTTTGGCTGGGTCACCCAGGTGGGTGTGGGTTCCAGCTTCCTACTCTGGACGGCGAGGCACTACGCCCATCGTCTTTAGTAAAGAGTCTGGGGGTCCAGTTGGACCCGCTGCTGACAATGGAGGCTCAGATCTCGGCTGTCAGGAGATCAGCTTTTTTCCACCTGTGACAGGCTAGGCGGCTGGCACCCTATCTCACCGGAAGTGACCTGGCCATGGTGATCCAGGCGATGGTCAGCTCGAGGCTAGACTACTGTAACACCAGGGCTGTAGCCAGGATTTTGATTCAGGGGGGGGGCTGAGTTTGGTTCGGGGGGGCTGAGACTGGGTGGAAGAGGGTCTACCCTAGCAAACCTTTTGTATTGTTATCCCAATAACCCCATTAATGTGGGATATAATGAGCATGGTGATCAGATCATGATATGAATAAACATAACAGTTTAAATATTGTACCCGTAAGGCCTTCTCGCGGACCACCCTGCTAATTTGGGGGGGGGGGCTGAAGCCCCCTTAGCCCCCCCCCCCCCGGCTACATGCCTGTGTAACACCCTTTACATTGGTCTTCCTTTGTCAATCATCTGGAGGCTTAAATTGGTGCAGAATGTGGCAGCGAGACTCCTGGCTGGGGTGCCGGCCAGGACCCATATTACTCCAACTCTGCAGCGACTGCACTGGTTGCCAATTGAGCACCGGATCATCTTCAAAGTGTTGGTTTTGACCTTTAAGGCCTTGCATGGTCTGGGGCCGGCATACTTGAGGGATTGTCTACTCCCATATGTTCCCCAGAGATCTTTTCGATCTGAGGATCACAAGGTCTTGCAGATCCCTTCCCTACGAACTGTCCGTCTATCTTCAACTAGACAGAGGGCATTCTCTGTTGTGGCACCAAGCCTGTGGAACACTCTGCCGCCTGAAGTCCCTGGAATTAGTGAGCTGCGGGCTTTCCAGAAAGCTTGTAAAACAGCTCTTTTCCACCAGGCTTTTGACCTTTAGTCTCCCTTGGTTGTAGTTTGATGTTGTTTTAATGTTCTGATATCTGCTGTTTTATTGTTCCGATGTTATAGTTCGATATGCTGTAAACCGTCCAGAGCCAATTGGAAAGGACGGTATACAAATCGAAATAATAAATAAATAAAATAAATATAATCCAGTTTAAAGCAGAAAACCTGAGATCAGCACCTGGGATATAGGGCCTGTCTAGAAGGGACCTGAGAACATCTTTCTATTAATTCCTAGGTTCTCCAGGGTGATGACACTATGTAACAAAATGTGAAAGAAATGCCTGTTCCCGGTTTGAAAGTGTAATTCTTGTTTAATTGTGCGGGTACTTACTTTGAAAGTAGCTGTTATGCTCTGGAAACTTTTTTATGTCTCCTACAAACTATGTGTAATTGGTTGAGACTCTATGAGCTATTTATTGAAAAACATTTGCAAAATGTGCTGCAGGATGTCCCACAAAAACAACATTTTTGCAGTTTAATAAACTTTGTCCATGTTTTTATAATAGAACCAATTAGGAAATGACGTTTATAACCCAGGAGCGAAAATCTTGTTACATAGTGTTGTATCAGACATGGGCAAACTTCAGCCCTCCAGGTGTTTTGGACTTCAACTCCCAGAATTACTGGTAAGTAGGGCTGGTTAGGTTCGTCGGATGTCTTTGGAACTTGAAATGAATTCGGATTAAATTCACTTATGAACTGGTTTTGAGGAGTTGGGAATGTGCTTCATAGGCGGGGAGTCACCGCCGAGAAGGCCCTGCCCCTTGTCCCCGCCAGAGTAGGGCCTCCCCGGATGATCTTAGATTTTGAGGTGGGACGTAGGGGTGGATGTGCTCGGACAAGTAAGCTGGGCCAGAACCATTTACAACCATTTTCAAATGGTTGAAAATGGCATTTTCCCCCAAAAGGTTATGGAGATTCTGTTGCAGCTGGGTTTGCTGCAACTGATGCCATTGCTCTTGTGGCTGCCTCACATCTAATCCTTTCTCTCTTGTTCCCACCAATTAGCAGTGGTACATCCAATTTTCCTTGGCCACTGCGGCCTTTATCTATGGTGCCAAAGACTCACTGGGAATGGGCAGCGTTCGCTCTAGTTTTGGCCATTCCAAGAAGAAAGTGTAGGGTGGCCAGGTGTGGCACCCCCACAGGGCTGGTATTATATCTGTACTAGGTGTACCCGGCACGCATTGCTGTGCCCTATTTAGGAGTCTGACAGTTTGTTATGGGTCGGAATGTTCATGTTGGCTGGCCAGTACAGCAGTTATGCAAATCCGCCCTTATTGGCAGCCAATCATGTTGTCAGAATGTAGAGGCTGGGAGAGTCTTTGGCAGCCCCGGAGGATGCTGGGAAATGTAGTTTTATTTTTACTCATTGTTTTGGGGGCCTTTTAGGTTTTGGGGGGGAAGTTTCTTTGCTACAAACGTACCTTGCTTGAGGCCTATTTCTGTTGGCAAGTTTTGTGTTTCTGCGTTGTAAGGTTTCTCTGTTTGAGGTAGTCTTCACATGACGGCTCTTCCTTTATATATATAGATTATGTACCTGTCTACCTTCATCTGCAAGGCCTTTGTCCTATTGTTCAGCCATGTGGACACTTGATAGGAGGAGCTTTGTCTTGGTGCCAACCTGGCATCACCACCAGAACTCCTCCCCTTTTTGAGGTCATCTGAGGGGCAGGACTTCCTCTCTTTGGCCATTCCAAGGAAGAGCACATGGACGAAGCAGGCGTAAATCTGAAGCTACCGCTCAGACAAAGCACCTCCGTTCACGTATAGCCAACCAACGCTCTCAAACCAAGGAATTCAGTAATAGGAAGGGCCAGCCCTTCAACAGAGACTGTATTTCTTTGGGGACCAAAGGACTTTGTGAGCCAGAGGACCATTTGAGGAGCAACAACAGGATACCTGGAACCAAAGAAAGGCACCTTCACTCTGCAAAAGGCAAGTGAACGCAATCCCTTTTCTCAAAGGACCTTTTCTAGCAATCAACAGCAAGCTTTTGGGGCCACCAGCATTTTTACTGGTTGTTGTTAAATAAACCTTGTTTGATATCACCCTTTTTGAATCCTGAACTCATTGCTTAGAGAACCTCCAGGTCTCTTGTATAGAGAAAGGCTAGAACGCGAACCCCAGGGCCTATAGAGCTCGTCCATCCTTTTACAGCCCCTTTTTTTGGCCCTGGCGGGAAGCCACACCAGGACAAAAAAACCTGCTGCAAGGGCTTCCTCCTTCACAGCTGTAAGCCACCAAGCAAACATGGACATCTTTGATGAACTGGTTCAGTTTGTATCTCTTGCACACACCCATTGATGCCAATGCTCCCATTCTAACCTAAGTAGGTTTTGTCTGCACTTACTACTTTCCTTGTCTTAGTTCACATGGGGCTGCATGTGGTGCAATAGATTAAACCCTTGTGCTACTGAACTGTTGACCCAAAAGTTGGCAGTTTGAATCCATGGGATGGGTTGAGCTCCTGCTGTTAGCTCTAGCTCCTGCCAACCTAGCAGTTCATGCAAATGTCAGTAGATCAACAGGTACCGCCTCAGTGGGAACGGCAGAAAGACACTCCATGTAGTCATGCTGGCCACACAATCAGGGGGTGTCTATGGACAACACAGGCTTATAGGCTTAGAAATGGAAATGAGCATCTGTGCTTCTGTTGTTCTGTAATCAAACTATACATTCTCATTAGCATTTTATAGAAAATCACAGGTTGTGCATGAATCGTACTCAAGAAGACTTGGCCTAGCTAGCACCCTTAGAAAGGGCACGAAGCTTTGAGGGCTGTTGCAGAATCCAGTTGCATCACTATCTGTGGGGTGTGCATATGTGTGCATTAGGGGTGGATATCTCCGGTCGTTATCCTTAGAAAACCGTTATTATTTCGTATTAAAATCAATTTAGACCTTAATTCGACCTGTGGCCAGCAACCCGGATTTGGCATTTCTAAATCGAAACCGGGTCCGTCATAAAGGGCGCATTATTATGTCGTTTTTATTTCCGCCCTTTCTTATCTTTAACCCGCTACCCTCCACTCTCCCCTGCCAGCTGACAACCAATGCGGGTTAAAGATAACCCACGTTGGTTCTCAGCTGGCAAGGGGGCATGGAGGGCATGCACTCCATCCCTCCTCACCAGCTGAGAATCAACCCGAGTTAAAGATATCACGGGTTGATTCTGAGCTGGCGAGGGGGCGTGGAGGCGGGCATCCCCTGCGCACTGCGCATGCATGGCACCAATAATGAAATAATAATGAATTTCGTTATTAAATACGAATCAATTTCGAAATATTCCCAAAAAATTTCAGAAGACTTTCTATTTCGAAACAACAGGGCCTCCCCACCCCCCCAACGAGTTTAGAAACAATTTTTTTGATCAACCAGCCCTAGTGTGCATGCATATGCATATGTGTGATAGATGGCATGTTTCTGTTTGCTTGCGTAAACAATTGGCATATGCTTCTCAAACACATCCTGGTAGAGAAAGGCAGTTCAAAAACGGTGTAGGAAAAACGTTGTGGTGAAGTGACTGCACACACAGATGGTGAGTGAGAACACTTCCTCCAGGTCACAATGATGACTTCATTTCACTAGAAGGACCTCAGCAGGGGAGGAGGAAGGCTAGGGCTTCTTTCTTCCTCTGCAGGAAATACTTGACTTCTTTAAATAGCGCAGGTGTCTACAAAGGAGGAAACTAGAAAAGACAAATAAGATGAAGTCATAGCTACTACAGGCCCGTCCGGAAAACTTGGGATAAGAACTTTTTTGGATGTCAACTCCTAGCAACTTACAATTGGCAGAGCCACTTACTTCTTTGAGTTCTGCCAAAAACAAGCTAAAATTGTATGCTTAGGCTGAGCAAGATAGGAGATTTGCACAGAAAATCAGACTTTCGCAGAATTGGGAAAGGAAATCAATAATGCGACAACAACAGAAGAACAACACCATGTAGCAGGGGTAGGGAACCTATGTTTCGGGAGCCAGATGTGGCTCTTTTCATGATTGCATCTGGCTCTCTCATTCTTTCTTCCTTCCATTCTCTTCCTTCCTTCCTTCCTTCCATTCTCTTCCTTCCTTCCTTCCTTCCTTCCTTCCTTCCTTCCTTCCTTCCTTCCTCTTCCATTCTTCCCTTCTCTCCTTCCAGGGCCGTAGCCAGGATTTTGATTCGGGGGGGGGGTCTGAGTTTGGGTCGGGGGGGGGCTGAGACTGGGTGGAAGAGGGTCTAGCCTAGCAAACCTTTTGTATTGTTATCCCAATAACCCCATTAATGTGGGATATAATGAGTATGGTGATCAGATCATGATATGAATAAACATAACAGTTTAAATAATGTACCAGTAAGGCCTTCTCGCGGACCACCCTGAGAATTTCGGGGCTGAAGCCCCTTTAGCCCCGGCTACATGCCTGTCTCCTTCCTTTTCCCTCCCTCTCTCCCCTTCCTCCTTTCCTCCATTCTCCTCCTTCCTTCCTTCCTTCCTTCCTTCCTTCCTCTTCCATTCTTTCCTTCTCTCCTTCTGTTTCCCTCCCTCTCTCCCCTTCCTTCTTTCCTCCCTCCTTCCTTCCTCTTCCATTCTTTCCTTCTCTCCTTCCTTTTCCCTCCCTCCCTCTCTCCCCTTCCTCCTTTCCTCCATTCTCCCTCTTCCTTCCTATTCCATTCTTTCCTTCTCTCCTTCCTTTCCCTCCCTCTCTCCCCTTCCTTTTCCCCTTCACCCTTTCCTTCTTCTCTCCTTCCTTTTCCCTCCCTCTCTCCCCTTCTTTCTTTCCTCCATTCTCCCTCCCTCCTTCCTCTTCTATTCTTTCCCCCAAGTCTTCCATTCCTTCTCCTTCCTTTCTTTTCACTTCCCTCTCTCTCCTTCTTTCTTTTCGTCTTTTCCCTTCATTATTTTACTCTTTGCTCAACCTTTCCTTTCTTTACCCCACCCTTCCCATTTCCTTCCTTCTTTTCCCCTCCTTGTCTCTCTCCTGCTTTTCTTTTCTTCCTTTTCCATAGTTCGTTCTTCTTTTCTTTCTTCCTCTCCCCCTCTTTCCTTTATTTCCTCTGTCTGTCTGTCTGTCTGTCTGTCTGTCTTTCTTTCTTTCTTTCTTTCTTTCTTTCTTTCTTTCTTTCTTTCTTTCTTTCCCTCTTCCTTCCGTCTTCTCTTCCTTCCCAGAGTCCTGAGCATGCCTTTTGCAGAGCCAGGTCTGAAGTGTCCCGTCATTCTGCCGGGGGAATCCTTCACTGAAATAAATTTCCAAATATTTTGCTTTCATGGCTCTCTGAGTCAAAAAGGTTCCTGACCCCTGCCATGTAGTAAGCCTCAACGGAAGACACTGTTACCAAAATGCAATTCCAATTCACCTGCTTTGTTTTGATAAGACTCTGAGATAAAAAGAATAAATTCGTATTGAAATACAACATGCCAATAAATGATTCACCTTCAATTTCCTCTTGTGCACATAAATCAATTAGTCCACAAGGGGTTAAACATTAATCCCTCAAAAAACAAACAAACAAACAAACAACAACAATAATAATATAAAACTTTATTTATACCCCGCCACCATCTCCTCGGGGCGGCTTACATGAGGCCAAGCCCAATGACACATCAGTAAAAAAACACAGCAGCAAATAATAAAACAATACGATCAATATAACTCAATAACACATTAATAATAATAATAATTAATAATAATAATAAATAACACATAATAATAATAATAATAAGGAATAACACATAAAGTTTAAAACCATAATGGCCAGGCCAGATGTAATATATTAATATTAAAAATAAATAAACACTGGACGTGAACAGAGGTAGGATGTAACTAGCAGAAGGGCTTTAATAAATCTATTATATAAATGGGTTCACGTCATGTGATGTATACCTCAAACAAAGAAACCTTACAACGCAGAAACACAATACTTGCCAACAGAAATAGGCCTCAAGCAAGGTACGTTTGTAGCAAAGAAACTTCCCCCCCAAAACCTAAAAGGCCCCCAAAACAACGAGTAAAAATTAAACTACATTTACCAGCATCCTCCGGGGCAGCCAAAGATTCACCCAGCCTCTACATTCTGAACAACATGATTGGCTGCCAATAAGGGCGGATTTGCATAACTGCTGCACTGGCCAGCCAACATGAAAATTCCGATCCATAATAAACTGCCAATCCCCAACACAAACACCCAAATCACTTCCAACCGAAAAATCACAGACCACGCCCAAAATTGACAGTAAGGCTTCATTAACTAGATTTCCCTAACTAGCCCTCACTTACTGGGAAGCTGTTTACGCTCTAAATTGACAGTAAGACTTCATTAACTTGATTTCCCTAACTAGCCCTCACTTACTGGGAAGCTGTTTACACTCTGAATTGACAGTAAGGCTTCATTAACTTGATTCTCCTGACTAGGCCTCAGCTCATTGGACATTGTGTATGGCCTGAATTGACAGTAAGGCTTCATTAACTTGCTGTTCCTAACTAGGCCTCAGCTCATGGGACATTGTGTATGGCCTGAATTTACAGTAACCTACCTTGGCACACAGAGCCCCGACCATGCATGATGGGACTTGAAGTACCACCATGGAAAATGGGATTTGTAGTACTTCAAAACCCATCATTCCCCACAGACCACTGTGGCCCAGAACCAAGACCAATAAAGACCCAACTTGGCACACCATGCCCCCATGACCCACACTCCATCCAACTGCAGTTTAGAGGAGGGCACACCGTGGATGATTGGACTTTCTCGCATCTCCTAAAAAGGGCACAGCAACGCGTGCCGGGTACAGCGAGTAAATAAATAAATAAATAAATAAATAAATAAATAAATAAATAAATAAAGGATAATGTGGGGAGATCAACCCAACAGGTAAAGTGCTTCTGAGGACATTTTTCAGGGCATTGTTTACTTTATTTAGGGAATGCACATTGGAATAGCCACGTTTTCAGGCTCCTCCTAAAGACTGCCAATGTAGAGACTTGTCTGATATCCTTGAGGAGTGAGTTCCAGAGTCGGGGGGCCACCACAGAGAAGGCCCTCTCCCTCATCCCCACCAATCACGCCTGCAAACAGCTATCCATTGTTGTGGAGGAAGATGCCCATATTTGTAGCACAGGATGCGGAAAATACCATCAGCTGGTTCTGCAGGTTGTAGTTATCTCTAATGCCTTGGGGGTAAGGTGAGGCACGCTAACTCAAAAGCACTCTCCCTCGTGCTCACTGTCTGCTGTCTATGGCTCCCATTCAGAAAAGTACATTTGCATATTCCATATAAGGACTGCAGGAAATATTTTAACTTCTGTCATTTCAGCTCAGTGAAAGTTCAAAAGGTAGGCTTGTCAGTGAAAGGCTGGTGTTTCTACAGAACTGGTACAAGAGGAAACATGATATGTGTTTTGGAAAAGTTGCATATTATCTCTTTTTCCTCTGTAATAAATTACACAATGTGTGCATTCGGGGGAAACCTTGTCCTGTTTCGTGTCCCGGCTTTCGTTGGGGGCCCAAATATGTTTTTGTAAGCTTCCCAAAATCTGTATACCTTAATAAAACGGAATGTTTGTATGTATGTGTGCGGAGGGCGGAAGGGCGGAAATGTGGCAGCGTTCTGATTGGCAGCCACTTTCACAGGCCACACCGACCAGCGCGGGTGATGAACCTGCACCAAACTCAGTACACAAAACCCCCCTAACCCCCTTTATGTCCTGGTGCAGTTCGGGGGACATGACCCACGGATTATGGGATTTGTAGTACTTTCTAACACTTTGGTTCCCACAGACCACTGAGGCCACCAAAAAGGACCAATACAGACCACGCTTAGCACACACAGCCCCCATGACTCACTCTACGTCCTGGTGCAGTTCGGAGGAGGGTGGACCATGGATGATGGGACTTGAAGTACCTCTACTCACTTCCCAAGTCCGCTGCAACCCTCATCCAATCACCGATCGAGACCAAACTTGGCAAACATAACCCCCATAACTGCCTTCACGTCCTGGTGAGGTTTGGGGGAGGACTGACAATGGATGATGGGATTTGTAGTACTTTCACACCCCTCTGTTCCCACAGACCACTGTGGCCCCCAACAAACACTGATAAAGACCACACTTGGCACACAGAGCCCCAGTGACCCACTCTACATCCTACTGAAGTTTGGAGGGGGGCAGAACATGGATGATGGGACTTGCAGTGCTTTCACTCACTTTCCAAGACTGCTACAAACCTAATCCAATGACTGATCAACACCAAACCTGGCACACAGAGCCCTCATGACCCACTCTACGTCCTGGTGCAGTTTTGTGTGAGACGGACCACGGATGATGGGACTTGAAGTACCTTCACTCACTTCCTAAAAACAATGCAACCCTCATCCATTCACCAATACAGACCAAACTTAGCACACAGAGCCCCCATGACCCAATCTACATCCTACTACACTTTGGGGGAGGGTGGACCAGAGATGATGGGACTTGCACTACCTTCAGTAATTTCATGATACCACTGCAACTCCCAATAATGATGGATCAAGACCAAACTTGGCACACAGAGCCCCCATGACCCACTCTACATCCTGCTGCACTTCTCAAATCACCCGGGCACCGCCGGGCCCCCAAGCTATTTGGGTTATAAATGTCATTTCCTAATAACATGAAATGAAAGACTTTCTAACACACCAGTCTTTTCCTTCGGTGGTAAAACCAGATGCTTATGGAAAGCCCGCAATTAAGAAAAAGAGATCCCACTCAAACATTAGGAGGAATTGCTTTAATGCGACAGTTGTTTGATAGTGGACTAGAATGCCCTGGAATGTGGTGGACCTTCTTGGGAGGTCTTCAAACAAGGTTGGATAAGCATCTTTCAGGAATGGTTTAGTTGTGAACTGTGAGAGCAAAAATGGAAGTATATACAGTTGATAGTTTATCCAAAATTAGGGCATATAAATATTGGATAAAACTAAATGCCATGGCAAATGATAGACTACCAAAATTGTGCCTATTAGAGCAAACCAAAAAACAACATAGCGCAACCAACAAAGTCCATTAGGAGTTGTGGACTTCCAATTCTATACCCAAATCTTCTAAAAGAACTAGACCCAAAAATAGTGGCACAACGAATACAGGAGATAGAGGCTCAGAAAGACATTGCCACTCTCAGTAAAGCCAGCTCACTGAATTGGCCTGGGGCGGTCCTACTGGTAGGCAAAGGACGCCGCTGCGTGGGGCGCCATCTGGGCAAAGGGCACATTCCCCCACCCGCCAGACAGCATCCAGCCGATGTTCCGCTTTTGGGCCTTGTGCGCTCCAACGCCGCGCCGTAGCAAACCTCCCTGCGTGCTGAATAGGGAGTGCTGTGTTTACAGGCTTTTGCGCCTGCGCACAGGAGCTTCTGGGCATGCATGGAGGGGGGGGGTGTGCCAAAATAATGTTTGGGGGGGGGCAAAATAATGTTCACTTACCATTTAAAATTACCTTAGACCGCCCCTGGAAATGGCCAAGTCGCTTCAAACATACTTTTCAAACAGCCAAATACCTAAAGACAGAAATGCCTAAACATTCACCACAACCAGATTCGAACAGACAAATACAATGGTTAAACATGGAAGATTTAACCAAGTTCCATATAACGAACGATTCTGTATCTATGGGGCGACAGAGGTGGAGGATATTACACATGTACTGTTTACTTGTATGTTGTACAAGAAAGAGAGAAATCAATACCTCGGACCATTCATTACACAGAAGACTCACTGGGATCCCCATATCAAAACTACATTCTTAATGGTTGGCCAGAATGCTAAGATAACTTGCCAAACAGCCCTTTTTCTTCATAAAGCAACACAGCTGAGAACTGCAACCAAGGGCCGATAAGCCAGCCAGGCCCCCCCGGCTGCTAGTTTGCATGGACAGGCATTGGGCCGCTCGCACCCCAGGTTTGCAATGTCTTTGGACATTAGTGGGGGCTGTACGACCCTAATCCAGGACCCATGTGTGGCCGCCAACCCTTTGTTCCTGTTTACAATAAATGAGTTGTGGCCATTTTCATCCAACTACTTGTGTCTGTGTTATTGCCCTTGGCGCGAGGTGTGTCCGAGCTGGTTGCAGGGCAGGGTTGCCCTTGCCGCCATCTTGCGAAGAGAGAAGGGGCTTCTCCTTCCCAGAAGCCTCTGGGTGTGGCGGGAAGGTTTCCCGCCACCAACGCTGGCCGGCCAATAACAGGGCTGGCCCCGCCCTGCCCCCTCCATGCACTGGCTGGCTTGCACATCTGCCTGGGCAGCCTATTTAAGGCCGCCCGGGGCTGCCCAGTCTGCACGTGAGGCCAGGTCTGTTCAGTTAAATTAACCTCCCCACATAGTGGTACCTAAATTTCCTACTTGACAGATGCAACTGTCCTTTGAACTGCAAAGGTCAACAACAAGCAACACAATTTTGGTCGGGAGCTCACTCCAACCCGGGCTGGCTTTGAACTCATGACCTTTCGGTCAGTAGTGATCTTAATGCAGCTGACTCCCAGCCAGCAGCGCCACAGTCCCGGTGTGTAAACTTTGTATGTATGAAAAGGGTGTTGGATCAGTTGGCCTTGTGGTCCCTTCCAACTTTAGAGTTCTATGATTCCATAATAATAATAATAATTTACCTCGAGGCAGGCACAACTCAGTTAAATGCACATCATTTTAGAACATTGAATAAGAAACCTACATATATTGAAACAGACAGAACAAAGATTAAAATTTATAGCTAAAAGTTGACTCGGTAAGCCTGTTGGAAGAGGTAAGTCTTCAACTGTCTCTCAAATTCCTTTTTTAAAAAAAAAAAATCTTTATTGCTTTTTCCAGAAATAAAAAGTAGAACATAAACATTGATAAGCACATTTAACACAATAAATCAACAATGTGAACACATTATTGTGTCCAGTCTTCTTCCTTTGGGTATAGTAAGGGTTATACCCCTCGTCGATTAAAAAAAGAGTGAAAAAGAAAAAACCAAGACATCAGAAACAAAGGAAAACATAAAATAAGAATTAAGACATAGAATAGACGCAGTGTTACAAGGATGTAGAAAAAGATAGGGTAGACAGACTTTCAGCTGTTATCAGGCTTATTTAATGACCCCCCCGTCCCCCTATATTTTGGATGGTTGACGTTCCTCATTGATATCCTTAAACTACCTGTAGAGCGTAAAAGAAACGAGAGAGATTCAGGTATATTATAATACTTTGACATGTTATAGTGAATTATCGTTATCATGTTCTTATTCATAATTCCACCAAGCCCTCTTAGCCGTCCCAGGGCGTTTAGTCCCAGTTTAACTTTAAAACCGTGTTATGTTCCTTGAGGCAGTATTCTTGAATAATGCTCCAATCGGTACCACCTGTTGGACCCCTCTCTGTCTTGTTATCTTTTAAGGCTTCAGTGAGCCAGTCCATTTGGATGGTATCTATAATTTTTACCAGCCATTCCTCTTTGGAGGGGGAGATCTCGGATTTCCAATATTTTGCATATACCATCTTTGCTGCCATAGAGATGGTGAGAAAAACCCTTCGGTCATTCGGGGAGAGTTCCTGCTTTGGGTCACTTAACCCAAGCAGATATATGTCTGGTTTCCTAGCTATGGATTTTTTAAAGATCTTACCAATTTCACGATTGATCATGCACCAATATTTACTAGCTTTAGGACATAACCACCAGAGATGGAAGAAGGTGCCGTTTTTCTGGCCACAGTTACAACAATTTGTTTTAGTGTTTTTATACATTTTGGCGATTTTAGTTGGATCTAAATGCCATCTGAATGCCATTTTTATCCAATTTTCCTTGTAGCTATGGCAAACTGAGGTGCTTATATTTTGTTTCCATAGTTTTTTCCAGGCTTCCCGTGTAATCTTGTAACCAATATTTCTTCCCCAGATTTTGATGGTTTCCTTTACTCTTTTGTCTTCCCCCTCTCTTAATACTAAAATTTTGTAGATATTCCTTATCCTATTTTTATTTGAGCCCAATAGAGGCTTATCTAGATTAAACTCTTCCTCCAAAAAGCCCTTCTGTCAGCGGCGCCTTGTCCAATGCGGGATAGCGCAATGGACAAAGACGCGGCTGCCATCTTGGAAGAGGATCGAGCGATCGGAGCGCGCCGCCATTTTGGTTCTCCTTGTTCCATGTTGTTTCTGTAGCTCCATGTTGCTCCTGTTGTTTCTGAGCTGTTGGAGTTCCCACCCGAAAAAGGACAATAGGTGTGGGGTTCCGGGGTTATGTGTTCAAGGATTGGCTATTCGCAAGAGGTGCAGGGGCTCTGGGACTTTTGAGCAGGGATTTTGGAGGGAAGGCTTCAGTACGGTTTTTACTGCCTTGGATTAAGGACTCATAAAGCATTTCCTCAATACCCGAGTGAGTGTGATTATTGAGCGGCCTACCAACGCTCACACAAAACCGTACTCACAACCTGACTCGCAGTCGTGAGCCGATCCGCCCGCCCCCCCCCGAGATGTCTAGTGGAAGGGAAGAAGACCTCCAGGAGCCCCGAGTGGAACCGCGCTGGCGGGGATCCGAAGAGGTGGAAGATGGGATCCTCGGTGAGGCGGCTGGAGGCCCGGAGGGGGAGAGGCCTGTGATTGTCTCCGGAGCAGGCGACCAGGAGGCCGCGATTCCTCCCCTCCTGTGGGACGAGAAGGTGACGCGGCGGAAGAAGGGGAGCCCCAGGCCCGAGGAGGGAGTCGGTCAGGGCCCAGTGGAAGGCACGAGTCGGGGCGAGCGGATGGAGGAGATGATGGGAGAGATGGCCAGAGCCATAGCCGACATCCGCCAGCAGATGGGAATGATGCAGAGGCGGATGGACACATGGGGGCCCCCACCGGAGGAAGATCGAGGCACGGAGGGGCGTTCAAGCTATGCGGCCCGGAGGGCAGAGAGACCGCCGTCAGGCAGGGCCGCCTTCGGAGGGGCCGGCGCCGATTTCACCCCCGCCAGGGGACCTCCACTCAACCTGGGCCCAAGCGACTGGACCCTGGAAGGAAGCGGCCATCGGAGAGACTTAAAAGTCAAGTTCGACGGAGACCCAAGCCACCTTTCTTTTTTGGTCACCAATGTCCGCAATTATGGAAGACTATGGAGAAGGCGGCCCAAGTGAGGGCCGTGGGACGCAACCTGAAAAACGCTGCGGCCGACTGGTTGGTCCAGATGACCGAGACCGATGCCCCGGAGCTTAGGGGTCTTGAGGCCTTCCTGAGGGCGCTGCAGCAGCGGTTTAGAGACCCGCACGCGGAAGCAAAAGCTAAAGCAGAATTGAAGCGGATCTACCAGGGGTCGAGGGCGGTATCCGAGTACGCCCTGGCGTTCAAGGCCCTTGCCGGAAAAATCCGCGATTGGTCAGAGGCGACCAAATTAGACTATTTTAAAGCAGGACTGAGGAGAGCCTGGATTGGGCTCTGAACGGCAGAAACCCGGACACTCTGGAAGGATGGATTGACCTGGCCGGCCAAGTGGAGTGCGATCGGGAGGCGGCACCCAGGAGGCCCCGAGACGCCCCGCGAGCATGCGACCCGGCCCCAACCATGCGAACGGGGCTGGCCCGGAGGTCGCCAACCCGGCAGAGGTCGCCAAGTCGAGACGCAAACAGACTGCGGAGAGGCGCTTGCTTCACCTGCGGCCGAGAGGGGCATCGGGCGGTCGAATGCCCGAGGAGGCCGCCCGCCGCGAAGGGGGAGAAGGGTCCGGACCCGACCCCCGGGACACCGAAGACGACCAAGGCCAAGGGAGCGGCGGCTAGAGAGTTGGCCCGAGCGCCAACCAACCCGAGGGGCGGAGGTGACTACGAGAGAGGCGCGGAGGAGAGCGGATCGGAAGAGTCGGCGGAAAACGAGCCCGATCTGCCGTGAGCGCCCGGCGGCAGATCTCACCTTCCCAGGGCGGTGAGTCGGAGCCTCCCAGTGGAGGAATCCTCACATTTAAAGTAGCCGTGCGCGGCCCCGCCACCGGCAAAGAGACCGAGGCTAGTGCCATGCTAGACTTTGGGTGCACCAGATGCTTAATGTCCCCTGGCTTAGCAGCCCAGCTAGGAGTGACCCCCCCCGGGAGTTAGTGGCCCCGGTCCTGTTCGGCGCAGCTGGATGGGACCTTCGCCAACGGGGCGCCAGCCACTAGAAAGACCGGGGAGTTAGAGGTGCGGATAGGGACCCACAGAGGGCGCATCAATTTTGTGATCTCCGAGATGGCTAACCAACCCTTAATTCTGGGCAGCCCCTGGTTGGAGGAACACAATCCGAGGATCAACTGGAAGACAGGGAGGTGCGCTTCAGAGATGGGCAGGTTCAGGCTAAGATAGAGTACCCAGGAGAAGGAGGGAGTCCTAATACGGCAGGAGCCGGGCTCGCCCAATTGGCAGGAGTACCGCAGGACTATTTGGAGCTGGCTGAGGTGTTCAGCGAGAAAGAATGCGACGAGCTGCCACCCTCCCGCGCCATGGACTGCGCCATTAAGATAGAAGAGGGGGCGACACTCCCCAAACCCAAGATGTATGCAATGTCGGAGCCGGAGAAACGGGCGCTGAGGGAGTTCATAGACAAAAACCTGGCCAGGGGTTTTATTAGACACTCAGATAGCCCACTGGCGGCCCCCGTGCTCTTCCGCCCCAAGGTGGATGGGAGTCTCCGGCTCTGTGTGGACTACCGAGGGATAAACGCCATCAGCTCGGCGAATCCGTACCCCTCCCCTTGATGTCCGAGATCCTGGCCCAGCTGGGGAAGGCTAGGCTGTTCACGAAGCTAGACATTCGAGAGGCATTCTATAGAATCCGGGTCAAGCCAGAGGACTGCTGGAAGACGGCCTTCAACTGTCACTTGGGCCATTTCGAGTTTTAGTCACCCTTTCGGCTAAAGGGGGTGCCAAAAATCTTCCAGCAGTTGATCAACGAGGCCCTCAGAGACCTGTTGTACAAGGGGTCATCGTATACCTGGATGACGCCCTGATCTACACAGAGACCCGTACAGAGCACGTGGCGTTGACCCGGGAAGTCCTGAGGAGGCTGAAAGACAATCGGCTATACGCCAAGTTGTCCAAATGCGAGTTCCATCAGACCGAGTTGAACTACTTGGGATATCGCATCTCCACACGGGCATCGCGATGGACCCGGCGAAGGTGCGAGACGTACTGGAATGGGAAGCCCCCCGCACGCGGAGACAGCTGCAGGGGTTCCTGGGATTCGCGAACTTCTACCGGCAATTCATCCCGAATTTTGCAGAGACTACCTTAGCGCTGACAGACCTGCTTAAAACTAAGGGGTTGGGAGAAACCAGGAAGACCAAAACCCCTAGCGCCAAACTTCAATGGACACCACAGTGTCAAGAGGCGTTCGTGAACCTCACGCGACAGTTCACCAGCCAGCCCCTGTTGATTCACCCGGTGATGAGCAGGCCTTTCACACTGCAGTGTGACGCGTCCGTCCGCGGCGGCGTACGGAGCCGTCCTCCTCCAGCCGGATGAAAAAGGCCACTTGCGGCCATGTGCTTATCTCTCCAAGAAGTTCACCCGAACGGAAAAAGATGGCACGTATGGGAGAAGGAGTCGTTTGCCATACGGGCGGCTCTGGCCCATTGGAGGCACTTCCTGGAGGGAACGCCGGTCCCTTTCGAAGTTTGGACAGATCATAAGAACCTGCAGGCCCTGCAGACCCCCCAGAGACTGAACGCTAAGCAGCTGAGATGGGCCCAGTCTTTAGCAGATTCAATTTTAAGTTAAGATACATCCCGGGCCCGAAAAATGTCGTAGCGGACGCTCTCTCGCGCATGCCTGATGCGGACTACTCGGCCCCAGGAGAGATGGGAACCGTATTCTCTAACCCACAACTGGGTTTGGTCGCGCCACCCGGGAAGCAGTCAAAGCAAAGGCCACCGCCGGAGAGCTGGCAAAGCCTCTCCTGGACCAGATCAAGACAGCGTCCCGCACAGACGAATGGCTGGTCCGGCACCCGGAAGGCCTGGAAGAGAATGACGGCATCTGGAGCCAGGGAACCAAGGTTTACGTCCCCGAGGCCCTGAGGGCACAGGTCCTAGAAATAGGGCACGACACGCTCATGGCAGGACACTTCGGGCTCTCAAAGACGCTGAAGCTACTCGCCCGGCAGTTCTGGTGGCCGATGAGGAGGAGGGACGCAAAACAATACATCGCCCGAGTGTGACGTGTGCGCCAGGAATAAACGAAGGTGGGACGCCCCACGGGCCTATTGCAGCAAGTAGCTGACCCTGCAGAACCATGGAGAGAAATAGCCATGGATTTCGTAGTGGACCTCCCGGAGAGCGGGGTTCACCACCATCTGACGATAGTGGACCTGTTCTCCAAGCAGGCCCACTTTGTGCCGCTGCGACGATTGCCAACGGCGCCGGAGCTGGCCAAACTCTTTATACATCATGTATTTCGCCTGCATGGTAGCCCTCGTCGGGTCATAAGTGACCGCGCCCGCAGTTCGCTGCTAAATTTGAAGGCGTTCCTGGTCGCCCTGGGGACCCAACGGGCGTTGAGTACGGCATTCCATCCCGAGACAGACGGAGCGACCGAAAGAGTTCAGCGGACGACGCCCAGCAATACTTGAGGTGCTTCACGTATCAGCAGGACCAGTGGGCCAACCTGTTGGATGTGGCAGAATACTGCTACAACAACACCGACCGCGCCCACGGGGGTGTCTCCGTTCCGGGCCGTGGGTGGTCGGGACTTCCTGCCCTTCCCAGCTATTGATACTTCTGCACCTCCGCCTTGCACCCCGAGTCCTGGGGCGCGGGTTGCCGCAGCCTGGCCAGAGATCCAAAGGACGCTGAGGAAGGCCAGAGAAGACTACAAAACTCATGCAGATAAAAGGAGGGCCACAGCCAACCTATGTGGCAGGAGACATGGTATATCTCTCCACTAAGCACCTGCGATCGACCCAGCCCTCCCGCCAGTTTGCGGACAAGATTGTTGGCCCTCGACGGGGGACTGAAGGGGTCAACCCGGTCTCCCTTAGGCTAGACCTTCCCCACACGTGGCGCAAGGTGCACCCGGTGTTCCACGTTAGCCTGCTTAGAAAGGCAGTGACCCACCGCAAGGGGTCTCCACAGGGGAGCGCCCCAGTCCCGATCATGATCGGGGAACATACCCACTTTGAGCTTAAGGATATTTTAGACTCTAAAAGGATTTGGGGCAGACTTCAATACTTTGTGCAGTGGCTTTCCAAAGACTTGCGGCCGGAGTGGGTGTTAGCAGAACATGTCAAGGCCCCCAGATTAGTCAAAGGTTTCATAGGGCCTTCCCGGACAAGCCAGGGCCCTGAAAATACTTTGCTTCTTTTCCCCCAGGTCGGTGGACTCCTTCGGGAGGGGGGGCGCTATGTCAGCGGCGCCTTGTCCAATGCGGGATAGCGCAATGGACAAAGACGCGGCTGCCATCTTGGAAGAGGATCGAGCGATCGGAGGCGCGGCCGCCATTTTGGTTCTCCTTGTTCCATGTTGTTTCTATAGCTCCATGTTGCTCCCCTGTTGTTTCTGAGCTGTTGGAGTCCCGCCGAAAAAAAGGACAAGAGGGTGGGGTTCCAGGGTTATCTGTTCAAGGATTGGCTCTTCGCCAGAGGGGGGGGGGGGGGGGATTTGAGCAGGGATTTTGGCGGGAGGCTTCAGTACGGTTTTTACTGCCTTGGATTAAGGACTCATAAAGCATTTCCTCAATACCCGAGTGAGTGTGATTATTGAGCGGCCTACCAACGCTCACACTTCTTTACATCGTCTAGGTATTTTTGTCTCGTCTGGAGGTATGGAAACCAGTTAATTGGTTTATCCTCTTCGATCAATTGCTCCCTGGTCTTTAGAGCGAATCCCAGGCCATCCCATCTAGTCAACTCTTTGTAGGTATACCACTTTGAATTGTCAAGTGCTCTTATTTTGAATGCTTCGAGGGGAGAGGTCCACATGGGTACTTTGGATACCAATATTTTGTAGTATCTTTGCCAGATTCTATAGAGTCTCAACTTCCAACAGCTGATTGAACTGTTGGAGATCTTCTGGCAGGTCATTCCACAGTCTTGGAGCATCTGATGAAAAAGTCCTCTGGGTGACGGTTGCCAGTTGGGTTCTGGCTGGTTGGAATAGGCATCTCCCAGAGGACCAAAGTGGGGCAGATTCTAAGGATTCCATCAAGGCAATAGCAACCTTATACTTTTCCCCCACAACAACTGGTATTCAGAAATGCACTCAATACATAACAAGAGAAAGAGAAGAGTCTTGTGGAGCCTTGCAAATTTTGGAACCAAGCGAGGTGTTGTGGAAGCTATGAGATTAATATATTTATTTAGCAATAGCTTCCATAGATGAGTAAAAGCAGTGTAATCCAGGAAAGCTCATGTTAAAACAAATTGGTGTGCACATGCGCACTTTATTTTTTATTATTATCTTTGAATGGTAAACCAAGGAAGGGTAGTCAGTAGGCCTGTTTTCTAACATTGGATACATCTGAAATGTATTTATTTCTTTTAAGCTGAACCAGTCTGACATGGCTACTTTCTAGAAAATTTTTACAACAGAGGCCACCATCATAACCAGGCCTGGATCAGGCCCGTTTGCCACCCTAGGCCAAAAGGGCCATCTGCCGCGCCGCCGCTCCCGCCCTCGCCCCTCGCCGGCGAGAAGGAGGAAAGCCTCACCCGGCTCCGCCTTGGCTCCTCCCTGCCCATCCCCGGCTCTGCTCGCTCCCCGGCACCCCCCGCCCTGCCCCCCCCTCGCCGGTGAGGAGGTGGAAAGCCTCACCCCCGGCTCCCGCCTTGGCTCCTCCCGCCCGCCCCTGCTTTGCCCCCGCCGGCAAGGAGGGGAAAAGCCCCACCCCGGGCCTCCCACGGCTCCTCCTTCCCTCCCAAAGCCAACATGCTGGCAAGGAGGCAGGGGCGGAGCTGGGGGCGGTGGGGGAGGGGGCAGAGCCTTTGGAGTGAGCAAAGGGGGGGCGGCCGTGCACATGCACACTTTATTTTTATTATTTTTTAGAATTTCTTTTGAATATTTTTTCAATTTTTTTTTACTTTTTAAAAAACTTTGGGGGGGGGGTCCGGACCTGCTGCCCCCCCCATGGGTGCCGCCCTAGGCCTTGGCCTAGGTTGGCCTTATGGGTAATTCGGGCCTGATCATAACTGGCAATTGGCAGCTGTCTACTCCATAAAGTTGTCTAATCCTTAGCCATCCATGTTGATAATGATCACTACATCTATTAAAATCAAATGAATATCCTCCTTATCATATTACATCTTTATGCCATGCTGTCTCATTGGAAATCTATTCTAGTCAGTCTTTAGAGGCTACTGATTGCTTATGCTGTTGCATTCTTGCCACAGTTATGCTTTACCAACACTTTTAAATTGATTTATAATTTTTAATGTGCATGTAGGGTTTTATTGCCTACATTAATGACATTATTACCAACTCTTGAACCCCACCCTTCATAAGTGTATTGTAGATCAACCAGAGGCTGATCTACAACACACTTAGAGAGGATTGTGAGCTTCCTGTGGCACAGAGTGATGGGTTCTCAAGTCTGGAAAGTGATGGTTCTCTGGAAAATGCAGGGTCTCAAGGCCATTCAGGAGTCAGAAGTAGCAACAGCAGAAAAGGAATAGAGTGAAGAGCGGAGTGATAAGGAGGGTTCTCACAAGAATTCACCTGTAGCTATGGAGATCAACAAAAGTCTTCATTTACAAATCAGAGCTGATAATATATTGCGTTGTTCAGAGAGATGCATTGGGAAAGTTGTGAAGGAAATTAATGGGAAACAGAATGATTTCATGAGTATCTATTAGACAACAAGTTGTTTACCTTAGGGTCAGGTCAGGCAATGCTGCATTAGAGCGAAAACTTAAGCCTGGGTTGACTTGTTCTTGGTTCAAATCAAGCTTTGATTTTAGAAGTTTTCTCTGTTCCTGTTCAAGTTATACTAGTTAGACCTTCTGGATTATGGATTTATGCTGTCTCTGTGATTTCTGGCTGTTCCTGGACTGCCATCTCTGGAACTTTATGAGATATTTGGATTAATATTTAGTTGTCGCCTGTTGCTAAACCTTTTGGATCATATATCTTCCTTTCTTATTCCTGATTTTTATGTTTTTGTATATGTTTTACAATAAACTGCTTATATTCCTGGACTCTTACGTGGTGCGGTGGTCATAGATGTTTCCAGGCCTGGAGTGCAACAAAGTGATTCATCTATATATTTTTAAAATGTATCTACAATAGCGCAGTAATGCTATAGTGCTGTCATAACAATATGACAATAGAAAGCTCTCTACAACTGTCAAGATCTTTTATCAGAAAATGTCTTTTATGAGATAATTGACAGAAGGAAATAAACGGATACATCACCCTTTCCATTTTAATCCTTTCTCATACAAAAAGAGGCCGCCACATTTTTTTACTATGCCAGTTTTGCTCTTTATATGGTATTAGCTGTACCCGGCACGCGTTGCTGTGCCCTATTTAGGAGATGCGAGAAAGTCTGAGTGTGTAAGG
>JARBWK010000010.1:117024660-117064134 GCA_030556195.1 Anolis apletophallus
GGAATAGGCATCTCCCAGAGGACCAAAGTGTCGGGGCAGATTCTAAGGATCCCATCAAGGCAACAGCAACCTTTTACTTTTCCCCACAACAACTGGTATTCAGAAATGCACTCAATACATAACAAAAGAAAGAGAAGAGTCTTGTGGAGCCTTGCAAATTTTGGAACCAAGCGAGGTGTTGTGGAAGCTATGAGATTAATGTATTTATTTAGCAATAGCTTCCATAGATGAGTAAAGGCAGTGTAATCCAGGAATGCTCATGTTAAAACAAATTGGTGTGCAGTAAACCTAAAACATAATTGTTTATTTCTTTTTATGCTGAACCAGTCTGACATGGCTACTTTCTAGAAAATTTTACAACAGAGGCCGCCATCATAACTGGCAATTGGCAGCTGTCTACTCCATAAAGTTGTCTAATCCCCAGCCATCCATGTTGATAATGATCACTACATCTACTAAAATCAAATGAATATCCTCCTTATCATATTACATCTTTATGCCATGCTGTCTCATTGGAAATCTATTCTAGTCAGTCTTTAGAGGCTACCTGATTGCTTATGCTGTTGCATTCTTGCCACAGTTGTGCTTTACCAACACTTTTTAATTGATTTATAATTTTTAATGTACATGTAGGGTTTTTATTGCCTACATTAATGACATTATTACCAACTCTTGAACCCCACCCTTTGCTTCATAAATGTGTTGTAGATCAACCAGAGGCTGATCTACAACACACTTAGAGAGGATTGTGAGCTTCCTGTGGCACAGAGTGATGGGTTCTCAAGTCTGGAAAGTGATGGTCCTCTCTGTGAAAAAACTAGTTTGGAAAATGCAGGGTCTCAAGGCCATTCAGGGGAGTCAGAAGTAGCAACAGCAGATAAGGAATAGAGTGAAGAGCGGAGTGATAAGGAGGGTTCTCACGAGAATTAACCTGTAGCTACGGAGATCAACAAAAGTCTTCATTTACAAATCAGAGCTGAAAATATATTGCGTTGTTCAGGGAGATTACGTGGGAAAGTTGTGAAGGAAATTAATGGGAAACAGAATGGTTTCATGAGTATCTATTAGACAACAAGTTGTTTACCTTAAGGTCAGTTCAGGCAATGCTGCATTAGAGTGAGAAGCTAGGCCTGGGTTGCCTTGTTCTTGGTTCAAATCAAGCTTTGATTTTAGAAGTTTTCTCTGTTCCTGTTCAAGTTATACTAGTTATACCTTCTGGATTGTGGACTTATGCTGTCTCTGTGATTTCTGGCTGTCCCTGGACTTTGCCATCTTTGGAACTTTATGAGATGTTTGGATTATTGTCTGGTTGTCGCCTGTTGCTAAACCTTTTTGGATCATATATCTTCCTTTCTTATTCCTGATTTTTATGTTTTTGTATATGTTTTTACAATAAACTGTTTGCTTATATTCCTGGATTGTTATGTGGTGCGGTGGTCATAGATGTTTCCAGGCCTGGAGTGCAACAAAGTGATTCATCTATATATTTTTAAAAATGTATCTACAATAGCGCAGTAATGCTATAGTGCTGTCATAACAATATGACAATAGAAAGCTCTCTACAACTGTCAAGATCTTTTATCAGAAAATGTCTTTTATGAGATAATTGACAGAAGGAAATAAGGCGGATACATCGCCCTTTCCCATTTTAATCCTTTCTCATGTACAAAAAAGAGGCTGCCACATTTTTTTACTATGCCAGTTTTGCCTTTATATGGTATTGTTTTGCAATGGACTCGGTTATAAGAGAGCCAGTATAGCAGGAAACAAAATCAATTCTCACTAATGGATTGTTCACAGAAGAAGGCATTATGAGAGATTCACCCCTGAACTTGCTACTGAATTGGAGTCATTAATCGTTTTTTTTTTTTTAAAAAAATGTTTAAAATAGTACATATTCACTGACCTTACAATGCAGCAATGCCCGGCGAGCAAAGATATTGTGCAATAAAGTTGAAGAAATATTGGGAATAATGTGTTGCTATACGGTATTTCTCGGCATTACTTCGCGAACGAAGATTCTTAGGAAGGACTCATCCCACGCTTTTTACAAGCACATTGATGACTAAAAAGGCCAATCTGAGTTCGGTTGCAGAAAGCACAGCAGAAAGTCTCCTTGGTGATGTTGTTTCCAAGTTGTGGTTCTTTCTGCGTTGTCGTTTCTCTTCGAGACGCATTCGGCGTGTCTTTTCAAAAGAGGCCGCAGCATTGTGGATAGTGCGTCTCCATGCCTCCCAATGTGAGGCCAGGGTGGACCATTGTTGGTGATCAATCTGGCCGAGCCTGAGATGTTGTTTCAGGGAGTCCTTATATCTCTTTTTGGGGGCACCTCTCTTGCGCTGACCCGTGGCGAGTTCACCATAGAGTAGTATCTTTGGGAGGTGGTGGTCCTCCATCCTAGAGACATGCCCTTCCCAGCGCAGCTGTGTTCTCAATAGCATGGTCTCAATGCTGGTGATCCCCTCTTGCTCAAGGACAGCAACATTAGTCACATAGTCAGTCCAGTGTACAGTATATTTAGGATTGTGCAAAGACAGTGCTGATGAAAGTGTTCGAGGAGTCGTAGGTGTTGGCGATAGGTGACCCATGTTTCAGACCCATAGAGGAGAATAGACAGTATGATAGCTCTGTACACACTGATTTTTGTGCCTTGTCTCAGGTGCTTGTAGCTCCAGTTTCTTTTGTGAAGCCTTCCAAATACACTAAATGCCTTTGCTAATCTGTGATCTATCTCTTTGTCAATCTTGGCATCTGAAGAGATGATGCTTCCCAGGTAGGTGAACTGCTGAACGGACTTAAGCACAGATTTGCCTATGCTGACGTGGGGATGATGGTGTTTTTTCTGGGTGCGGGCTGGTAGAGAACTTCCGTTATCTTCCGGCTAACTTCCAAACAGCTCTGCAGCTTCTGCAAAGCAGGATGTTAGGCACTGCAGGGCTGCTTCTGAATGGGCGACAAGGGCAGCATCGTCAGCAAAAAACAGCTCACGGACTAGATAGTTTAGAGTCTTAGTGCGAGCCCGCAGATGGCTTAAGTTGAACAAGCTACCATCAGTACGATAGCGTATATATATGCCGTCTTCTTCTTCTTCAAGATCTGCCCTAGCCCTTTGGAGCATCATGCTGAAGAAGATTGTAAATAGGCTTGGTGCAAGAACACAATCTTGTTTCACTCCATTCGTTATTAGAAAGGGCTCTGAGAGAGCATCGCCGTATCTGACTTGACCGCGCTGGCCCTCATGTAACAGGATAATGATTTTGAGGAATTGGGGGGACATCCTAGACATTCCAGGATCTGCCATAGACCTTTTCTGCTCACAGTGTCGAAGGCTTTGGTGAGGTCAACAAATGTTACAGTATCACAGCATGGTGTAATAACATCCTGAGTCTCTCATCCTTCTGGGAACACCCTTGCCATGCTATTCTGCATCTGGTAGTTTCCTCTGCAGAAGAAACTTCAGAAGAAGCAGGATTAAACTAGAAGGATGGCGTACATTTTAACAAATTTAAGTCTACTCTGGCTCCAGGGCCGTAGCCCGGATTTTGATTTGGGGTGGGTCTGAGTGAGAGAGGGTCTACCCTAGCAAACCTTTTGTATCGTTATCCCAATACCCCCATGCATATGGGATATATTGAGCATGGTGATCAGATCATGATATTAATAAACTGTCGCACCCCAAGGGCTTCAGACGGCATCTTTCCTAGGGTCTGCATTTTGCCCGCCTGACTCCAAGAAACTTTCCAGCACAGCTGGGTTAACTCCCGGCCCCTGCTGTGGGCCTCTTTGCTGCTTTTATGTGCCTCCCAGGAAAGATGCTACAGCAAAGGCATGTCAAGGCCAGGCGGGGCCCACCAGGCTGATAGCAGAAGCGGGAACTCGGAGCACCAAGCTCTACTCCCCAGGCCAGGTGGTTCGCGCTAACGAGGCGCCGCATTCTTCAGGATTGAGGTTCTCAAAACAACACAGGAACCATCCATCACAGGTTGTGACGTCCGACGCACTCTCAGAATGCTATAATTGCTCGGAGCACCCTCCAGTCCTTGTCTCTTACCAACATCACATTCAAGATGAACTAAGGGAACGGCCGTGGGGCTTTCCCTCCCAGGGACGCCAGCCAGCTAACTCCAAGTGGGTTCGTCTCTGCTCCACCGTGCCAGGACCCTGTTTCATCCCCGATTGGGCTGTGCCCAGCATGCACTCCAGGTCGCCGTTGGAACCAGAGAGAAAAGCCTGAAAGACTTTCCCAGCTAATGCTGAAACCGGAAGGACCTTCTCAAGCTGTTACTCTACCCTGTTTCCAAGAAACCCTTCCTGGGCTTCTTGTGTGCGGCCAGGAACCCAAGGAAGACTGCTTAGCTACCTATTGGCATACTACGCAACGCCTGCCCGGATTCCCTCCGCTGCAGGATCATCTTGGCATTGTTTACCGTGGATACTTTCTACATAGACTCTGTGGCTGCTTGCCGCAAAAGCCAGGCCTTGATGGGGACCCTGTGCCAAGCCAAGTCACGTCAACAGCGGTAAGCCTTCCCTGCTTTCTAAGTGCTACTGTGGAATCACCTTGCTAATGGCTAAGCATTATTAGATGAAAGACTGAAGCTGCTAGCCTCACCGCCTTCGGGCTATTAAGGCCTTGTACCAGTAATCCTGCTTTTGTTTGCAACTAAAGACTAAAGCGAATTGCTAGGCAATTCATCCCAGCCACAGTGATTCAACAGAGCTTATTAGAGACCTTCCGTACACCCGGTTTGGGTCTCAAGATTCCCTCCGCATGAGATTCCGCATGGGATCTCATCTGTGAACCTTTGGTGTTTCCCTGTCTACTGCATCGGCAGAGATACCATCCAGGGACACTTTTGCCCTGCCCTGCACTGAGCCGTGCTCCAGGTCACCGAGGAGTCTTGGGACGATCCCTTGAAAGACAAATTGCCTGCTGGACTTCCTTGCATTCTTTCTACGGAGCTCAGCCTTCTTGCGCCGGCTGAGCTCCGCAGAGATCATCTAGCACATCCCGGACTTTTGCATTGGCCGAATACTTTCCTGAGTTTTCCCTTTGGCACCCGGCTTGATCCCTGCCAGCGGCCCTATTGCAACGGGTCGCTGCAACCCTGCTGTTCCTGTTTGCTACGGGAGTATTTACTCCTTGCTAATCCCTGTTATAGCTACTTTTCCAAGGCCTTTTACGACTGTCTTTGAACCTTTTACCTTTGCCTTGCTATATTCAATAAAACCCGGTTGTACCCTTGCCATTGTGTGGTCTGTCAGGGAGGTCAAGTGTCATGGCCCACTGCGGGGCGACATAAACATAACAGTTTAAAGAATGTACCAGTAAGGCATGCTCATGGACCACCCTCAGAATTTCGGGGGAGGGGGCTGAAGGCCCTCAAGCCCCCCCGGGCTACATGCCTGTATGGCTCATACATTTCAATTATTAATTATTATTTAATGAACTTATTATCACTCATGCATTTAAGTAATTAATTATTATTTAATTGGTTCATAGCCCTATTTCAAATCCAAAGGCTTTTGCTGTACTATTTTTTTTACACACAAACTACGCCAATTTTCATTTACATCTTGTGCAGCTGTAGTATTTTTCTTAATATTGCATTTCTTGTTCTCTAGGGAAAATTGGAAAATGCATTTAGGGGTGGGGATCTCTTAATAGAAAACAGATTCACCATTAGTGTGGTGAAGAAGTCAGCTTCATGGGACCTTGCCTCCCCCACAATTGCTGAAGGCAATGTCTAGAGAAGATGGAGAATCAAGAAGCAGGTCACTCCATCAGTTCAGCTGAAAGGTTAAGTCATTCTAGTCTTTTCCTTTCTTTAAACACTTTTGTTCCAGCTGGTCATAATGAGAAATCCAATTGCATCCAGCTGTTTGGTAACTGGTCATTACAAACCATTAAAAATTGATGCATTACTTTTTCTACCGTATTTTTCTTTCTTCTTTTCTTTTTCATCCTTTCCCCCCTTTTCTCTCATGACATTCCAAATGGTTGGAAGTCCTTTCCTTTGTAAGCCCGTCGGGGAGCATTTCTGAGATTCTGGAGATTTAAATAGAAATGCTTTGAATAAATGAGTAACAACATTATCAGCATCTTATTTATTTATTTATTTATTCGTTCGTTCGACTTAATATACCTCTCTCTCTGGAGCCTAGAGCGGTTTACAGAGTTAAAAACAGATAACCACATAAAATGCAATAAAACCAGATAAAACCCCCAGTTAAAATCAAATTCCAGCAGAACTGCAATGGCAGTAAGAATATGCTGACAGCGACACAACAGGATGCTGATAACACGGCATTGGTTATGGACCAAATGCCTGTCTGAATAGCCAGGTCTTTACGGCTCTACGGAACGGCATTCAGTCCCAAATGGCTCGCAGCTCTTCGGGAGGTGTTCCACAGGGTTGGCGCAGCTACGACAACGCCCTCTGCCGCGTGCTAGCAAGTCTATAGACCTTAATGCCCGGCACATCCAATAGATTGAGCCCCTCTGAGCGCAGGGCACATAAGGGGTAAGCTGCTCCTTCAGGTACACTGGCCCCAAACCATATAAGGCCTTGAAAGTTAAAACTAACACCTTGAAAGTGACCCGGAATTCAATAGGAAGCCAGTGCAGCTCGTGCAAGAGTGGAGTCACGTGGGCAGATCTTGATGCTCCTGAGAGCAGACGTGCTGCAGCATTCTGCACCAGCTTGACTTTCCGGATCGCCGACAAGGGTAGGCCAATGTACAGCGCATTACAGTAATCGAGCCTCGAGATGACCGTGGCTTGGATCACCGTGGCCAGGTCGCAGCGGGAGAGGTAGGGAGCCAGATGTTTTGCCTGTCGTAGGTGGTAAAAGGCTGTCTTGCAGGCGCAGGCAATCTGCGCCTCTATAGACAGCTGGGCATCCAGACGGACCCCTAGGCTCTTTATTGATGGTTGCGGGCGAAGAGCCACGCCGTCGAACGTCAGCAACTGGGTCTTTACCCCTCCCGGGCGGCCCAGCCACAAGATTTCCGTCTTCGCCGGGTTCACCTTCAACTTACTGGCTCGCAGCCATCCAGTTACGGCTTCTAGGCAGAGATGGAAATTATCGGGTACAGAGTCCGCCCCGGGGTCCATCCTCAGAATGAGCTGGGTGTCATCAGCGTACTGATGACATTCCAGCCCAAAACTCCGTACCAATTGGGCGAGTGGTCGCATGTAGATGTTAAATAACAGCGGGGAGAGAATGGCCCCCTGAGGGACGCCACAATGTAAGGGGGAGCCCTCGGAGACCACCCCTCCCCACTTCACTCGCTGCAGGCGGTTTTGGAGGAAACTTCAAACTGTTATCATCCCCAAAATTGTTGACTGCGGGCAGGGCACGTCTGTGATATTTAAACTGATGTAAAACTAGGGGAGCTTCCTTTTTTTGCACTATAATTTCCAGAATCAAAAAAAGAGAGTAAAATTTCCAAAGTCTGTGAAACTATCCTAAACATCTTACTTCTGAGTTGCCTTAAATGCCCTGAATCTGGTTTGAGTGTTAGGCTATGACTGTGGGGACCAGGGATTGATTCCCCCTTTGTTCACCTCTTAGGTGAGCCATACACTCTCAGTAGGGTTGCCACTTTTTCATATAAGATATTTATTTATTTGTTTATTTATTTATTTATTTATTATTTGGACTTGTACGCCGCCCTCCCCGAGGGCTCGGAGCGGCTCACAATCATATAAAAACATAAACAAGAGTAAAAGCAACAAGTTAAACTAAAATAAGGGACATTTACCTAAAAATATGGGATTTTTCACAAAAATAAGGGATACTTGATAAAATCTTCAAAATCAAACCTTAGGTAGAAATAGTTTTATTAACACAATAAGATCATGATTGAAAGTCATAAAAGAAACTGACTTACACCCTCTTAACAGTACATAGTATGTTTCTGCATGTTTTGTCATACCTTATGCATTGTATTTTTATTTATTTAAATTTATTTTAAAATTTTTATACCCCGACTTTTTCACCTCCGAAAAGGGACTCAATGCTAACATTTAAAATCTAAAACATCATAAATTTACAATAAAATTATCAAATACAAATACAATAAATACATTTAAAAAGCCATTCGCCAAAGTAAAATCGAGTCCAACTCAATCCGTATATTCCGTCCGTATCTAGTGGTTAGCGACTTTAGACGATTTGCGATCTCCTCCTTCATTCTGCGAAGGCCTCATTGCACAGCCACGTTTTCACCCGCTTCCTAAAAGTCAAGAGGGAGGGGGAAGATCTGATTTCATTTGGGAGGGAATTCCACAGCCGGGGGCCACCACAGAAAAAGCCCTGTCCCTCGTCCCCACCAGACACACCTGCAAAGGTGGTGGGTCTGAGAGCAGGGCCTCTCCAGACGATCTTAGCACTCTTGACGGTTCATAGGGGAGAATACATTCGAACAGGTAAACAGGGCCGGAACCGTACAGGGTTTTGTAGGTCAAGCAGCACTTTGAATTGTGCTCAAGCTAATTGGCAGTCAGTGGAGCTGGCGTAACAGGGAGTTGTGCGCTCCTGTACCCCCACTCCCCGTTAATAATCTGGCTGCTGAGCACTGGACTAATTGCAGCTTCTGGGCAGTCTTTATAGGCAACCCCACGTAGAGAGCATTGCAGTAGTCTATACGGGATGTAACTAGAGCGTACTACATACAGTACTACTACTACTACTACTACTAATAGCTTTATAATAGCAGCACAATGCATTAGGTATAACAAAACTTGCAGATAAAACATGCAGAGGTCCAGTTTCAATTTTGGAGAAGTTTGCAGGGACTGCCTTACAGTAGACGATGGGATCAAATATATCAGCAAATTTTACCTTAAAGCATTTACTGTTGGCCTTGGAAGAGAGCACATTTTCCATTGTTGTGGCTAGCGAGGTCCTTCTTTATAAACAATAAGAAGCGGCAGAGACGGAGAGATCCAAGAAGTGACGCAAGGAAGGGAAAAGAGGCCAAGGGAGACACAAATAAGAAGGGCAAAAGCACATGGATGTGCATCATTGTCACACCCCTCGACCGACTTAGGCCCTCCACAAAACTCATGCCATGTCAAATCTCAAAGCAGAACCACAGTTTCACAGAGGCCTGTTAGGCCTGCTCAGCCTAACCAGCCGAAGCAGGTTCACTCATTGTTCAAGGACACCGTACTCAGAGATTCACCTTGGGCTCAGAATGATAAACAGTGCCTGGAAGATCCAAGTGGAGTTAACTCCCATTGCCAGCTGCACTCGCTAATTGGAAGCACATTCCAAACCGGTGTGGCAGGGATGGGAGAACGGCAGCTGGGTTAGGTTATGGGAACTGATGTCTGACGCACCTAACACCGGACAGATCAAAGCCTCGCACCCTACTTAAGCTAGACCCCAGCTATGGGATCCTATCCTTCGCCAATGTTCAGAAACGCTACGTTGCCACGGAACCTCGTTCGGGCCTCGGGCCTTCCAGCTTCCAAAGACTTTGTTTGCCAAGCCTTGCTTCAAGACCCTTCCTTGGATTTAGCCCGCTTTGGGCCACAAAGACTCTTTTGCCTTGTTCCTGATTGCCAAAGGAATATATTTACTCCTTGCTTCCTGTTGGACAATTTGCTGCTACCTTTTGTTGCTCAAAAGGCTTCCATAGACTATATTCTCTAGCCTCTTTCCTTTAAACCATTTATCTGTATACCTTAATAAAGTGGAATGTTTGTATGTATGTATGTGTGCGGAGGGCGGATATGTGGCAGCTATTTGCATAAAGTCCTTTGATTGGCCAGCCTTGCCACTCCAAAATTCTATTAGCCAGCATCCCAGAATCCAGGCCTCTACATTCAAACAACAGGATTTCTTCCCACTGAGGGGAAAAAAGCCAGCATCCCAGAATCCAGGCCTCTACATTCAAACAACAGGATTTCTTCCCACTGAGGGGGAAAATGTGGCAGCTATTTGCATAAAGTCCTTTGATTGGCCAGCCTCGCCACTCCAAAATTCTAAGGCACCAGACAGAGGGCATTGATTGCCACTGATTAGCCAGCATCCCAGAATCCAGGCCTCTACATTCAAACAACAGGATTTCTTCCCACTGAGGGGGAAAAATGCACCATCAACATTCCCTCCCCAGTTGGCTCTGTGAAAACAAAATGGATTCCTGTTTTCTCCTCCCTGTCAGCTTTTAGAAAATGGCTGTCTGCCATTCGGCCTTTTAAAGTTACCAATTACCAGCAGAGCAGGCCAGAACATTACAGGCCCCAAAAGAGAGTTTAGGACAGGATGGGCCACGAATGATGGGATTTGCAGTATCGTCACCCAATTAACTTCCCAGAAAACACTGTAGCCCCTACAAATCACAAAGCAGGCCCAAAATTTACAGTACGGCATCATTAACTTGATTTCCCTGACTAGGCCTCAGTTAATGGGACATTGTGTATGGCCTGAATTAACAGTAACCAACCTTGGCACACTGAGCCCCTATGACCCATGATTCATTCTACTGTAGTTTGGAGTAGGGAGGACCATGGATGATGGGACTTGAAGTACCATCACAGGTTATGAGATTTGTAGTACTTTCAAACTCTTCATTCCCCACAGACCAAGGCGGCCCTGAACCACAAGACCAAACTTGGCACACAGTACCCCCATGACCCACACTCCATCCTACTGCAGTTTAGAGGAGGATGGACCATGAAGGATGGGATTTCAAGTACCTCCATTCACTTCCCAAGCCCGATGCGACCCTCATCCAGTGCATAATCATGACCACACTTGGCACAAAAAGCCCCCATGACCCAATGGACGTCCTGATGCAGTTCGGAGGGCGGACCATGGATGATGGGACTTGAAGTACCTCCACTCATTTCACCAGACCATTGCCAACCTCATCCAAACACTGATCAAGACCAAACTTGGCACGCAGAGCCCCCATGACTCATTCTACATTCTGGTGCAGTATTGAGGAGGATGGACCACGAATGATGGGACTTGAAGTACCTCCACTCACTTCCCAAGACTGCTGCGACCCTCATTCAATGACTAATCAAGACCAAACTTGGCACACAAAGCCCTCATGACCCACTCTACATCCTGGTGCTGTTTGGAGGGGGATGGACCATGGATGGTGGGACTTGAAGTACCTTCACTCACCTTCTGAGACTACTGCGACCCTCATCCAATGAATGATCAACACCAAACGTGGCACTAAGAACCCCCATGACCCACTCTACATCCTGGTACTGTTGGGAGGGGGATGGACCATGGCCAATGGGACTTGCAGTACCTTCACTAACTTCCTGAGACCACTGCAAGCCACATACACATCTAATAGGAACCAACCTTCGCACACAATGCCTTCCTCAAATAACCTGGGCACCGCCGGGTCCTCAGCTAGTTCTAAATAAAGCATTTAACCTTTGCCAAGTGTCAAGTGGGTTTACTGAGGGGCACCAGGTCCAAGTGCAACAATCAGGACCATCTTGATTAATCTTCTGCCATCGTACTTTTTTCACTTGTTTTTAAAATGCCACAGTTTTCCTCTCATCTCAGTTTCTCTCCTTGTCCTCAGCTTACTTTATTTGCTTTGGACTGATAGCCTCATCACAGCCAAGCATCTCACTTCACCTGGCATCTGATAGGAAAGAGGGAGCAGTGGGGTAAATCTGGTGCCCTGCACGCAGATCCCAGTCTGCAATGCTTTCCCCATCACACGGGGAAAAGGAAAGACTCTATGCTGGCTCCATCAGAGCCAGCAGAATTGCAATGGAAAGCATCCAGTGACGCTTTCACTCTGTTTTGGGATGGGTTCTCCGCTGGAACTCACACAATGTCGTATGATGTGAGCCATGGGGATCAGTGTTTCCCAACCAGTGTGTGCCGTGGGAAATTGGAACCTCCAACACCCTTTCTTCCCCCTCTTGCTGAACACTTTTTCTTCTCCACTCGGGCTCCCTTCCTCCCAGCCTCGCTCTGCTTGCTTTGCCTCGCTTTGCTCACGCTGCTGCTTCTGCGGGAGGGGGGAGGGAGGAAGACATGACCCGTGCGAGCGCTACTGCACAGACTCGCCCCACGTCTTCCTCCCTCCCCTCCACAGTGCTCTCTGGATATAGGTGAACTACAACTCCAAAACTCAAGGTCAATGCCCACCAAACTCTTATAGTATTTTCTCTTGGTTATGGGAGTTCTGTGTGGGAAGATTGATTCCATTCCATCATTGGTGGAGTAGTTCAGAATGCTCTTTGATTGAGGGTGAACTATAACTCCCAGCTGTTGAGCAAGACCTTCATGTGTGTCTTTTTGCAATTCCTGCCAGGATATCTATGTTGTGTTCACTGAAACAGGCCCAGGTTTCACACTGAGTGTATACATTAAAAAACATATTAACTATATGTATTACTGTGTTAGAGTGTCATTTTGTGTCATTTTGGTTGGTGGTTTGCCCCAGGATTTTGTAAATGTAAAAAAATGTGCCGCGGCTCAAAAAAGGTTGAAAAACACTGCTCTAGATGGGGTGAAATCATCCTAGGATGCTGAATTTACCCCATCCGAAGAAGAATCTTGTCCTTTCCTTTGAGGCTCAGACAAAAACAGACTGGTGTATCCACTCCTGGCTTGTGTGTTCTTCATCATTAATAATGTTTGCCAACTCTGGTCTTATTTGACCATATGCTGTCAGCGGTGGAATGTTAAAAGGTATGATATATGTGCACAAATTGTTTTCAGGCTGTAAATACTACAGTAGCATTTCCAATTACACGCATCCTTCCACATACACTTGGGTTAGGGGCACAAGGCCCCTGTGAAAGTGAAAAGCAACAAATAAAAAATTGTTTTGGCTTGAGATAACATCTGTCTAGAAATTTCCGAGTCTTCCAGCATGATTCTACGGTCAACTTAACCGCAACATTAATTTGGAGGACCAAGAAATTCCCAAGAGAGGTGTTCCCTCAGGCCAAAATAATCAAGCATTTTTGATTTGTGATATTTCACTTTCTATTTTCCCTAACCATGACTGTGGGAAATTGGCCATAGAGTCACACCTAGATATTTCAAGAAAGGCTATTCTAAATCAAAACTGCAAATAAATCAAATCTGCAAAAGTTAAAAAAAATGTAAGTATAGAGGTATGACTGTATTCTTTATTTTTACAACAGCAGCTTTTAAGTCTAATCTAGAAGAAAGAAAACTGTTGAAAAGAAAACAAATCATTGGGGAAATAGCTTTTATTATGTGATTCTAATAGCATGTTCCGGAGAAATTACAGTGTTTGGCCGGTATTACACCACCTGACATCTGCCTGGAAGTAGTAACCAATAGTGAAAGGACTAAGGCAGTGACATCTCTGGCCCATCCCCTGTTTGGATATCAGCCAGCATGCCAATGACTTAAATCAAGAAATAGTTTTCTAAGATCTACAGAGACACTCGCTGGAACACCTCAGCAAGTGAAAGTCCAAAGGTGGCAGGCTAAAACCTAGAACATTAATCAGTGGCTGATACCAAATGAGAGACTTCCTCCTGGGCACACAGAAAATGGGGCGACTTGGAAGGTGCTGAACAGACTGTGCTCTGCCACCACAAGATGCAGAGCCACCATTAAGAAATGGAGCTACAATGTGGAGTCCATGACATGTGAGTGTGGAAAAGAGCAAACCGCAGACCATCTACTGCAATGCAAACTGAGCCCTGTTACATGCACATTGGAGGACCTTCTTATAGCGAAACCAGACGCACTCCAAGTGGTCAGCTACTGGTCAAAGGACATTTAATAGAATGCCAAGTTTGAAAACTTCACGTGTGTGTTTTTTTTAATTAAAAAAAAATACAATACAACTGTTTGATTAGCTCCTGATACGATAAATGACTAAGCATGTTCTGGATCGCACAGGGAATTTACAATAATTTCTAGACTGTCTGTGCAAATCCTCATTCTGTTCTCAAGTAAGATCGTGCATTATTTGTCCGCGAAGCAAGATGAAAAGTCATGTATTACAGAACAGTGTGAAATGTAATATGTTAAAGACAAATTTCCAGCAGTGCCAGCGGGTTCAAGTATGAAATCAAAATGTAAACATAGCTGGGTGTACTTGGGTGAACCTGTTTTTGGCATCCAGACAGGAACAAAATAGGAATAGCTATGAAGTAATTCATTGCACCTTTCAAGAAAAGGGGTGTTGTGGTGTCGTGACACCTGAAACTACACACAATCTAACATTAAGCAGAACATTTAAGTCCTCAACCTGGGTTGCAAAAAAATCAGTATGAGATGGGGACTGAATAATAAGAATTTAAAGCAAGATAAGGTTCATACGCCACTGGAAAATGTGCCTGAAATATTCCTACACACATCTTGGGAGGGGGGGGGGGGGGGTACAAGAAGGCATTGCTTTGATTTTAGGACCAAATTTGCCAAAAGTAGCTGAACTATTTTTTTCTTGTGTAGAAATGACTTTTTGACATAGCAGACATCAGAGCAGGCTGCTCTTTCGAGATCTCTGACATTATCTCTGGCATTACTTTGCGAACGAAGATACTTAGGAAGGACTCATCCCACACTTTCTACAAGCATGTTGATGCTTTTTCGGAGGTTTGATGTGCCCTTTGAGCCTGTGCAATGGATTTTTCTGGTGGAGCGCAGCGTGCACAGGACTGGCCTCACCCTTTAAACCAAAGGTTCGTCTACTGGGGCCTAGCAAGCTGGGACGGTGGCAGCGAGGTCCTCAGATCATAGGTTTGGTTTGAGTTTCCTTCTCTAGATGGTTGACCTTACAGGGTTAGATGAGCACCATCTGCCCGGGTTTGAAATTAAGAGTTTTCCTTCTCTTAAGATGGTTGCCAAAAGGCTAGAGAGCCCATCCTGCCCCTTGATGCTCTTTGTCAGACCCTTCGGCTGTGACCTGTCTGGCATGGGAGGCCCTACCAGTGGCTATTATGCCACCGCCAGCATAGCTCACAACTTCATTAGGTTATGCAAGCCTCTTCCCAACGACAAGGGGGCGCCAATGGAGAGGATAGTTATAAAATAAAAACAAAAACACAAAATAAAATGGATTGGTTTGTATGCAAAAAAACAACAACAAAACCACCTGCAAGGATCTGATGGGAATGTAAGCCTGGAAAAAAAGTCAACCATTTGAAGTAAAAATAAAATCTTATGGCATTTGAAGATTCAAATTGATCGATGATAACAATATAATATACCAGATGTAAATGTGGTTGAGAAGAGGACTTTAAATCCAGACTATTGATTTGACAATCTCTGGAGACAGCTGAACCGAAGACAAAGGGAGGGGAACGATGATGAAATAACAAGACTCATAAAATGAGATTCAGCACCGGGTGCGAAAAGAAATCAACCAGGTACTCCGCAACCAAATGAAAACAAAATGGCAAAGCATCTGAATGTAATCACTGTAGATTGGATCACAACAGCACAATTGGAAAATGCAATACTTCACAGTTGCTGCAATATAATCTGAATGTTTCAGTATCACCAGATAGGCAGAGAAACCAAAATAATATACCAGTGGATCCAGTGGTGATATATGCCCTTGCAAGCAATTCAAAACATTGGGGTGTATGGCCATGTTGCGGATGCATGGGTGATATGCCTACCGCCTGATAACCAATAAGACACAGACACAATTTCTTGGAATAAAATTGGCCGCAACTCATTTATTGATAACAGGAACAAGGTTTGGCAGCCATGCATGGGCCCTGGATCCGGGATCGGACAACCCGCTGTTGTCCGAAGACGCTTGCATGCCTGGGTGCCACGTGGCCCACTACCAGTCCATGAAAACTCGGCACTCCAGGGGCCAGGGCGTTATCCCCCCTACCATCAGGGGGTGATAAGCCAGCCAGATCCAGGGCCCATATAGAGTTGCGACAATGAATACCCCAAACACAGTTGTGATAATGAACACAAGTAACAGCAAGAAAAGTTAACAAGATACAAACAATGAATACACAGCATGAAAAGTAAAAAGATACAAACAATGACTGCAAGCAGGGTGGGTGGGATGGACAAAAACAGGAACAGGCCCAGTCCCTGTTGAGGAGCCTCGGGTAGCCTAAAGTAGACTGCCCAGGCGAAAGGGAGGGCTGGCCCGCAGATGGGGCAAGAGAGGTGGTGCCAGCCCCATCATTGGCCAGCTGACACTGGTAGCGGGAAACTCTCCGGCCACCCTGGGGGCTTCTGGGAAGAAGCCCCCCTGCCTTGGAAAAAAATGGTGGTGAGGACACCCTGCACCGCAACGCGTTCGGCCCGGTGAGTCTGGCCAAGCCATTTCTAGCAGCATTTTCTCTAAACATTTCGCTTGCATCTGTGTCTGGCATCTTCAGAGGATCTTCGATAATACAATTCCAAACATACTGGAAAGGTCTGTGAATTGTGGCTTTGTGAATTCAAGCACCACATTGCCTGTGTTTATCTCGGGAGAAGAGTCACCTTCCACAACAACTTGCTGAACTGAATTGTATCTCTGTGGGCAAGGTGACCTAACATACTGTGTACCACTAAATGCACATATTCATAATATCATCTTCAGTATGTAGCAGGCATGACAATTAACGTATGCATATGTTTTGAGAACCATGAGTCTTCAAGCTCACCCTCCACTTCAAATTGCAACCACCAGTATCAATTGGTAGCAGTTACAACTGAAACATCTCAAACAGCGTCAGGGGAAAATGTGGAGAGATATAGAAGGGACAAAGGATGATTTGGGGTGAAAACTGCCTTCTCAGAGGTAGCAAAATAAAATGTCATTTAAAAGAAGAAACAGGAGAGGCGACATAATAGTGGTATTGTGTGATGCTGACAGTCTATGTCATGCATTTTCCCCATACCGGAGACACCCAAATAATAATATGTGGATGCACTCATATACGTGAAGAGTAAGTAAATTTTAAAAAATGTCATTTTTTATGTGTGTTCATTGTTGTAAACTTATGCTGTCACCATTTATTTATTTATTTATTTATTTGTTTGTTTATTTGTTTACTTATTTATTTAACACATTTATATTCCGCCCTTCTCAACCCGAAAGGAACTTATATACTTATGTATTATTTATTTTATTTGCGGCACTCTGGGGTGCTTTTGTAAGTCACCCTGACCCCTTTGGGGAGATGGCGGCGGGGTATAAATAAAGTTTTTAATCACAGGTTTGAATCCAGGGAGTGGGTGGATGAACTCCCTCTACCAGCTCCAGCTTCCCATGTGGGGACATGAGGGAAGTCTCCCACAAGGATGGTAAAACATTTTAAAAAACATCCGGGCATTCCCTGGGCAACGTCCTTGCAGACGGCCAATTCTCTCACGCCAATTCTCTTCTCAAGTCCCTCCTGACACAAAATTATTATTATTATTATTATTATTAGTTATTCCCCTGTCTATTTCTGGAGCTGACTCTGAATAAAACTGTCATCACATCTAAGAATATTTGAAAGAAGACAGACATTATGAACACATCAGCCAGTATCCTAATTTCAGATGAAACTTGAAGTTTCATCAGCAGAACTGTATCCTTTCCTGCCCTGAGACTCCCAAATTTCTATAGCTACCTGACACAGCCACGAGGTAGCTATATGGAAGTAATGCGCCAAGTCAAAAATTGTCTATGTCTGTTTCAGCTGTATGATCATGATGTTATAGTCTTAGTACCTCATCTTATGTGCCGCCAAAATTGCCACGGATTGTGGCAAATCAGGCAGTGCCCAGTGAGGGGTGTGAGGAACCTGTCACCCCATGCTTCACATTGCCCGACATACCCCAGGCCCCATCTCAGAGTGGGGGGGGAGACAGTCTGAAACCTGGTTCCCCCTCCCCGGTTGATCCCAATGCAACATGGGAAGTGTCCCGTGTTGCTGCCGTGGCGATACATGCCAACTTCTCTTCAATTTTGCAACAGAACCCAGAGAAGTATGTTGCGGGATGGGAATTGGCGGGCTCTGTCACAAAAGAGAAGAGCAACTGACATATGCATCAATTTTTACCCCATCTGATGAAGTCAAAAAAAATAACTTTCAGAAGATGTCCCAGTAATTTCTAAAGGATGATTGGTTCCAGGTATTAGAATATAGTTTGATGCTTTTCTGCTGTCTCCCACTCCCATGGCTACTACATGGCCATGTTGGAGTGGGCCACTGGGACATGGCAGGTTTGGAGCAAGGCTTATTTTGCTGTGAAAGAGAAATAGTGAAATATTCCCTCTATAGTGACCAAACAATGCACATGCAGATATAAGTTGAAATTATCCTTGCATATGTCGCCAACAGGATTACTTAACTTAATTGCTTGAACACAGCAACGCCTTATGGCTTCAACCAAGAACATAACGCCCAGCATTACTAATTCATTTTGAAATATTGTACCTTCTGTATATTGTAAATAATACCATGATGTCATCTGAGGTCTCTTTCTTGTCACTTAGCCTAGAACTTGGCCAAGGCAGCTGAGGCTTCAAGGAGCTGAGGTCCAAAACATCTGGAGGACTAAAGTGTGGGATTCACTGCTCTGTCTGATATCCAATAAGGTTGGGTGTGGATCCAACTGGAGCATTTTGGCGCACAATTTAAATCATAGAGTTGGAGCCAGGTCAAAGATTTTTATTATATATATGTGTATATATATATATATATATATATATATATATATATATATATATATATATAAAGGAGACGTGGTCGTGCAAAGATGGATATGCACGGCCAAACCATAACCCCCCCAAACACAAATCCCACGACACACATTCCCCCAGACCACGAGGTACAGACATAACACTAGAAAACCCACCTCACTAACTTGCAACCCCCCACAAGCAGCCCCCAAAAACCACCCATTGACTCCCGTTCTGCGCTGGCCACGAGCGCAGAACACAGTGATTTCTCCATCGCGCAGGCGCACTACAACCCCCCCCAACACCACAACGCAGGACAGAAAGACAGCAAACACACTGCGCACTCTGACTCCCCCAACCCCAACCCATTCCCTCCCCTCTCCCCACACACCATCAACTTCACCGCGCAGCCGCTCTCTGCCGCATCGGTCGCTTCTGCGGCTCTCCGGGAAGCAACACTGCAAAAAAAAAAAATACTACAAAAAACATGGCGGCCGAACCACTTCGGTCCGGCCGAAAAACTCGACGGAAGTCAATCCGTCATAAAAGAGTCCGGCCGGAAACTGATGCCGCATACCGGAGGTTCCGCCCCGCCTGGCCCGAGGTGCCGCCAGGAAAGATGGCGGCCGCCACGAGCAGCGGCTACCACAAGGAGACCTCCTGGTTACTCCGATAAGACGCCGCCCCCGGGCCTGCCCTCCGGAGGACGGAGGGTGAAGAAGGACGAGGCCTGGGGACGCAGCCATCGCCGCTACTGCCCTCCGGATGGCAGAGGGTGAAGAGGAAAGGACCGGGCCGCTGCTGCCGCCTTCTTTTCCCTCCTCAGCCCCCTTCTGCTCCTCCATCAGCCTCAGGACCTTTCCTTCTCCCCCTCAGCATATGGCCCCCAACACCCCCCACGTCAGCCCCAGGCTCCTTCTCTTCTCCCCCTCACCCTCAGCCCCCTTCTTTTCCTCTCTCAGCCTCAGACCCCTTCTTCCCCCTTTTCCCCACCTCATGTGTATGTACACATGCACACACATATACAGTACCATACACACGCATACATATATAAACACACATACCCATATATACATATACACCCACATATATATACACTACATACACACATATACACATGCACACACCCACCAAGACCATAAGTAGCATCATTTCAAACCCTTATATACTCAGACTTCCCGCATCTCTAAGTAGGGCACAGCAACGCGTGCCCGGTACAGCTAGTATATATATATATATATATATATATATATATATATATATATATATATACATACATACATACATACATACATACACAACAACAACCACTTCCAATTAAGGGAATCTCCAAGTTATGAACAAGAAACGTTCTGTTGGTTTGTTCTTAAGCTGAATTTGTATGTAAATTGGAATAGATACATTTTTTAAGCATAACTCCAGCCAAAAATAGCATTTTAAAGCTCTGGATAGCATCAGGAATAATCAACATCCCTGTGGTGTTTGTTTTGGTGTATGTGCCCCTTTTCCAAAGGTTTCACCTCACTTTCTGTCCCTATGATAATTGGATTTTTTTTTTGGGGGGGGGGATGTGGCAAACAAGGAGTGGTGGAAAAGCTTCAGTGGAGACCTCTTTCCCCCATGATTCCTCTTTCATGAGTGAATTTCCCTTCCAAACGGTACATTTCTCTCACTTCCAGTTGTCTCACCCCTGTTCTTAACTATGAGTTCTTAACTAATGATCAGTAATTCTGGGACCTAAAGTCCAAAACAACTGGAAAAACAGAGTTTGGAGTTGCAAGTTGGATTTTTGTAATTCGGGGACGGCCTGTATATGTATTATATTCCTTCTGATTTTTCATTCCTTTTCTTAAGAATGGGTTATTATTATTATTATTTTTAATTAAATTTTTATTGAAAGTTTTGGATACGTACAGATGGGGGTGGTGGTTTTTGGGGTAGGGCGAACTGGGGTATATAGGGGGTGAGGGGTAGAGAGGGGTGGGGGTTAAGGGCGGTAGCGGTGGTAGACTGGTCAGGGATCTGGGAAGGATAGTAATGGATAAGGGTGTTGAGAAAGGATAGAAATAGGGGTAACGAGTTTTCTTCTAGCTTCCTTTTCCTTGGGTTCGTCTTGTTTATCTTGTACAGTCCCTGTTTGGTATCCATTGTCTGTTCCTTGTCCTTTAATATAGCTAGATCTGTACCCCTTCATCTTCCTCAGTCCCCTTTCTAACCATTCTCTTTAGGAGATTCGAGGCTTCTTACATCCATTTCCAGTTCGTCACATACAACTCTAGAGGGTAAAGACACCTTTTCTTTAGATTTTTCTTTCCTTTTTGTTGGGCTGTTCTCATCCCGCTTCTCTTCCTATTGGGCTGCGTCCCTATCTTTTTGTCTTTGTTCTTATCTGCAACCAGGGTGGAACTTTTGGAAGGTGCAACATCTTCTTGGTTTTTCCCCTCTTCTCTTTTTTGGGGGGCAGAGATTTTGGAATCTTTCTTATTCGATCTTGGCACTTCCAGTGGAACTTCCTCTCTCTTTTTGAAGTGGAGTTCGCTTTCTTCTGAAGTTTCTTGCTGTTTTTTAACCTCTTCCCCTCTCATCCCTCCACCTTCACGTATTGTTACGTTTTTTCCCTTGGCCTGAGGCGCTTCTTTTCCATCTTCATAGGGGTTCATCAGCTCCCTCTTTGTGGGAAGTGTTTCTCCGGTTGGTTCTGTTCTTGCATGTTGGGAGTGCTCCTGGATCGCTTTGATCTGCCTCTCTTGCCTCGTCACTATAGAGTCGATCGTCTGCAGGAGTCCATCTTGAGCTTCCCCCAACCTTCGTATTTCTGTGAGAATGTCCCCCAAAGTTACCTCTTCCTCTTCTGGTCTCTTTCCCCGCCTTCTCTTCCGCTCTTCCGCTTCTGGGGCCCATTCATGTAGCGCCGCCATCTTTTGCTGTCAGTTGTGCTTTTACTCTGTTTTACTCTTGAAAGTATGTCTTTTTCCCCTTCCAAGATGGCGCTCGTGCCGAAAAGCTCTTCTTCCTCCCTGCTCCTGGGGCTATCAGAGCTCATCCGCCATTTTGGCACCCACCAGCTCTTTTCCTTCTTCACCCTCTTCCTTTGCCAGGAATGGTTGGCTGCCCCTCTGTATGGCCTGTTTGCTGGATTTTTATTGCCCTTTTCTTGGGGGCCCGATCCACTTAATGTGTGTGTGTGTGGGGGGGGGGGTTCCGTGCAGCTGTTGGAAGCCCCGTTGTTTGCCCACACTCTTCCCTTCCGCCTCAGTATCGCCTCCCCAGTGCCGTACGGGCCGCTGAACCCCGTGCTACGACCTCCTTCCTCCTCAACTCTTCTGTAGCCTCCTGCCCTCTGCTTAAGGTGGGGAGGGGAGGCCGGGCTGGGCTGGCAGTGAGTGTGGGCTGCGCCCACTACCCACTTCCGGCTCGCTCGCCGCAGTGACGTCGGTCCAGGCCTCTCAATCTCTCCCTCTTGGGGAGGGAGAGATCTTTGGGCCGCCGAACCCCGTCTGCCGGCTTCGCGCTCGTCTCGGACGCTTCTGTCCGCGAGGGAGGGGCGTAGATCGCCCTCCAGCCCGAAAAGTGGGCGACACCCCAGGGAGCCCTAGAGTGCCCGTCCTGCCGCCATCTTCGCCTGGCCGGGAGTGAAGAATGGGTTATTATTTAGGTACCTGGTCAGCCACTCCCAACCTATCTCTGGCTGAATTTCCTCCAAAGGCTTTGCTGCATTCTTATCAATTTTCTTGGGCATCTGATTACTCTCTCATTTGTGTCTCAAATCAAAATCTCTTGTCGCTTTTACTATCTGTTTTGTAACTGATATGCTCAGGGTGTGCACTTATTTGTGGAATTCCTTCTACTTCGTATTTTCTTTCCTCTTGTCCAACATTAGTCATATATTATATATATATATATATATATATATATATATATATATATATATATATATATATAAAAACTCTGATAGGGCTTACATATTTACATAGAACTCCATGTGAGCAGAATTCTCCTCAAAAACACTCTCAAAATGTTTTCTTAAGCATTTTCTCATGTTGAAGAAAAAAAACAAACTTCACAGCTGAGTCAAGCAGAACGTCATTGCAAGTGAGAATTCTGCATTCCACTTTGTGTAACATTAGTACTCAACTCCTTCCTTGAACAGGGATTCAGAGAAATACACATCACACATCCTGCTTGAATAATGAATCATACAGTAAATTCCCCTGCATGTATTGTGCATAGTTTATCAAATTATAGAATAAGTTGGGAACATTCATGGGAAGGTTCTAATGAGGTGAATTCAAACAGTGTTCCTTATATAAAATGGCAGGAGTCCCCGGTGGTGCAGCGGGTTAAACCCCTGTGCCAGTAGTACTGAAGACCGACAGGTTGGAGGTTCGAATCTGGGGAGAGCGTGGAAGAACTCCCTCTATCAGCTCCAGCTCTCTATGTGAGGACCTGAGAAAAGCCTTCCACAAGGGTGGTAAAATATCAAAACATCCAGGCATCCCCTGGACAACGTCCTTGCAGATGGCCAGCTCTCTCACACCAGAAGCAACTTGCAGTTTCTCAAGTTGTTCCTGACGCAACACACACACACACACACACACGGGTTGGATAAGTTCATTTGGAAGAGCCTGAAAGTTGGGAAAAAACTATTAGGAAAATGTATTTCTACTGTGTTTGTATTTTCCTAACAACAACAACAGAAACAGCAGCAACAAAACAACACCACCACACTTTATTTATATTCCACTTTATCTCCCTAGAGGGACTCAGAGTGGATCACAGTACATAAAAGGAAAATATTCAATGCCTTTTAACATGAACAATGGCATGCAATACACATATATAGGGTCAAGGCCTTCCCCTTTATTTCATTTCTGGCATCTGGAGGCGATGCTCAACTTCTGGCCATGGAGAGGTGCTGTTTTTCTATTTTCCATGCTGAAGGAGCCTCTGTAGACTTCTCCAATCTTGTTGCCAGTGTGTCTGCATGGAGCATCCTTTTACCTTCCCGTCAAGGTGGTACCTATTGATCTACTTGCATTGCATGTCGTTGAAATGCTAGGTTTACAGAAGCTAGGACTGACAGGTGAGAGCTCACCTCGACTCGCGACTTTGAACTGTTGACCCTCCGGTCAGCTGGCAGCTTTTAACTTTTGTATTGTTGCTTTTTATGTCTGTTTATAGATTTTGTGTTAAAAAAGAACTTGATAGGTCAATGCTTATGTGCTCTCTGTGATTGACTTTAGCTGGAACTGGTAGTGAGATTTTGGCTCTTGGATTAAATATGATTGAGATCAATTGGATTTATTTTTGTGTAGAAAATATAGGGTTGCTCTGTAGTTTTGGTAAAAACCATAATGTCCCATGGCTATGTTTGCTATGTTGAAAACTTCAGATCCTGTGTCTAGTACAATAGACTTTGTGGTTTGTGGTTATCTGCCTTAAATGCCAGTGTATCACTGCACTTGTATTAATTTTGAAGCAGCAGATTATTCCCAAAACCAAAACCATGTTCAACGGTCAACCAAGGAACATTGATGTTCTATCCAAGAGTCTCAAAACCTAAGGCATTTCCCAGACATAAAAACTTAACAGATGTGTTTCACCCTTGCATAAAACCAAAGGGCAGTTTTACGCAATAATGAACTAAAATGAATACACGGAAGTAATTCTAACTCAGCATTACCTTAACAATGTTTACTTTTAATATATTAAATAGGATTGTTATATTCTGTATGGATTTAAAAGCTTACGAGATTTAGAACTTGGCTTAAGTTATAACAGATCTTTATGGCTGAGAACGATGCTACTTAAGAACGAAACATGTTTTTACTGGCATGGGTATTATTCTGCCTTCCAACATTTGTGGTGTAAGAAACTGTGGTTTTGCTTTCCTTGATTATAAAGCTACATACAACCAGTAGGCATGGGTAGGTTCAGTCAAAATTTTCATAATTTGGAATAAATTCGGATCAAATGCCTTTTTGAAGTGATTTCGAAGCGATTTGGGAACCCGGAAGCATCCTTGCCATTTCGAAGCTTTTTCCACCATTTCTCTTATGAATCAATAAGTGAGTCGGAAATTATTCAGCTTTTCAAATCAGTGTGGATAGATTCTCTTTGTTTCCTTTCCCTCCCGCATCAGTCCTGGGTGAGAGCCCTGTTTAACCCAGTTTTGATGGCTTTCCTTCGGTTTCCTTTCTCTCCCGCATCAGTCTTGGGCGAGAGCCGCTGTTTAACCCAGTTTTGATGGCTTTCCTCAGTTTCCTTCCTCTCTCACATCAGTCCCGGGCGAGAGCCCTGTTTAAGCTAGTCTGGATGGCTTTCCATCAATTAAGAAAGATACTGAGGCACTTAAAGTGTTGGAACTGTGTGACAAAACCTACTATCGGCCAATAAATGTCCTTTTGACTGTGTTAGCTACTCTACCAGTAATGACATGCAGTGTGGAAAGATCGTTTTCAACCATGAAGAGAGTGAAAAGTGTATCTAGAAGTTTAATGACAGACCAGAGACTTAGTGGACTAGCCATGATTTCCATCCATTGGGACATCACTATCAAACCAGAAAAAGTAATTGACAAAATGGCCGGGGAGAAGGAAAGAAGACTGTTGCTGTAAAAAATAAGTCAAAAAAAACAAGTCAAAAAATATTCTAAACATTTTGTTAATGAAATTAAATAAATAACATTTATTAATTAAAATTTTACATTTATTCATATCATGATCTGATCACTCATGCCCCCAATCAAAATCTCCCATGGCCATGATATTTGCCATTGTCCACAGGGATTTAGAATAATGCCTGTTAGAATAAAGTGCAAGGTTTTTCAAATAGGGTAGAACCTCTCTCACCATCAGACTCAGCCCCCCTCTCTCCACACTATGGAATCAAAATCCTGGCTGCTGCCATTTAGAGCCTGGCCATTTGATATTTGGCCCATTGTCCACAGGGCTGTGATTTAGAATAATGCCTGTTTAATTGAATAAACTGTTTTTATGTTTTAACCTGTGGGATATTTTCAAATGGCACTCCAAAAATAAATAAATAAATAAATAATAAATAAATCGTAAGTTGCTTGAAAGTGATCACTTCTAGTAATTCAAACATAATTCATGCTCATCTCCTAGTAGTAGTTAATATCACTGCACTTCAAGGGTATCTATACACTGTAGAAGTATTTTAGCAGTACTTCAACTGATGTGGTTTAATGCTATAGATTAGAATCAACGGAGCTGTGGTTTGGTAAAGCACCAGTGCTCTTTAGCATTATTCCATAGCATTGAGCCATGGCTGTTAGTAGTGTCAACCTGTAGAATTGTTGTAGTTGCAGCCCGCATCTTCGATGTTGAAGTGACTTTCATGATTAAGTAGGTCTACATTACAAATGACTAAATTCAAGCAAGGAAGCCATGGTCCTGGGCAGGGCCGTAGCAAGGATTTTGATTCGGGGGGGGGGGGCTGAGTTTGGTTCGGGGGGGCTGAAGCCCCCTTAGCCCCCCCCCCTGGCTACATGCCTGGTCCTGGGTGTGCAAGACCTGAGGAGGAGTTTGGAAGACAGGATGATTTGGAGGACTCTGCGCTGGGCAAAAGCTCTGGAAATCTGGGTTTGATCTCCTGCTTAGCCATGGAAACCCACTGTTGACTTTGAGCAATTCACACACTCTCAGCCTCAGAGGAAAGCGAAGACAAATCCTCTCTGAACAAATCTCGACAAGGAAAACCCATGAGAGGTTTTCCTTAAGATTCCTATAAATCAGCAGCCTCTTGAAGATGCACAACAACAAACCTTAAATTAATGGTAGCAGCCTTTCATTTGCTATCATGCATTGTTGTGAAGCTATCCTTGGTCTCTCCAGCACCTTAGCCTCAAAAATCAATGTAAGAGGCAACTACTCCCAAAATAGTAATTGATTTATAGACATGATTTATATAGCAGTATAAATATCCTGCTTTTCCCCACCAAAAAGGAAGTCCTCAAAGAAACTATATATAAACATACCTGTTTCTACACCTCCGTCATTAAAGGAAGATTACCAGACTAAGATCAACATGGATGTTTTGCAACTGTAGTACCCTAGAAATCTGAACATATTTGAACTGGAAATCGCAGAATATGAAATAGTCTAAATGGGATGAATACTGGTGTGGAAGGCATAAGTACTTTACGGTACTTTTGGGCCCTATAAGGTTCTGGCCTAGTTAACTTGTCCGAATGTATCTCCCCTTACGTCCCACCTCGAAATTTATGATCTTCCAGGGAGGCCCTGCTCTCGATTCCACCATCGCAAATACGTTTGGTGGGGACGAGTGTCACGATGCACGGACTTGACCGGCCCCTTAATCACACACACACAGACAGAATAAAGGCTAACTACTTTATTGAATATAAAAACAGTTCCAAAGAATATAGTCCAATAGAATATGATGTAATCCAAAAGGCTTGAAGTAACAATGTCCAGAATAACGTGGGAAATAGGCAAAAAGCTTGGCAAGGCTCCGCAACCGATGCGGATCAGGAACAGGGCAAGGCTCCGCAAGGCTATGCGGATCAGGAACAAGGCAAGGCAAGGCAAGGCTTGATGACCACGGCTAGCTTAGCTTGTGGTCCCACCGCTCACGCCTATTCAGATGAGACGTGGCCGGAGCACTGAGGATCGTTCCCACGGATCCTATACTTAATCCTTCGGCCGAGGTCACCGACGCTCTAGGCTTCTGCGTCTCCAATCGCTGCTCACGGACCTCGGCCGGTCTATGCTCTTAGACCATTCCCTTCTGCTAGACTCTATGTTCCGTCTCCTATCAAAGGTTCGGCCTTGTCTTTCCACAGCTGTGTTGCTATCTCCCTGAGAGCTCTCCTCCCTAGTCGTTTCCCATGCGCCTTCTTCCATATCTTCCTCAGGAGGCTCCTGAGAAGATCTTCCTCCCGGATGTTCATAACTCCCAGAATCTCTATCTAACTGCACCTGGTTATCTAAATCTTCCCTAGGACCAAAACACATTTCTTCCCAGGCCAAGCTCTCTGTGGGCGAAAGAGGCAACTGAGTGGACAGCTGCCCAGCGCCCCAATCAGCTAGCTCATCCTCTGAATCATGTTCTGGCACTGCTGGTTCTAATGCTAATGGGACCCCAAGTCCTGTCCCCTGCCCTCCAGGCACAAACGAGAACTGCTGTGCTACAACGAGGGACAGGGCCTTCTCAGTGGTGGCCCCTCGCCTGTGGAACTCACTCCCCAGCAAAATTAGGTCAACTTCTTCCCTCCTTTCCTTTAGGAAAAAGTTGAAGGTGTGGCTATGGGACCAGGCATTTGGTTAGATATCGTGTATTGAGACAATAAAATGATGACAGTGTTATGAAAACGGACTATGGACTGGTTTTGGACAAACTTGCGATCACAGAACTCGGATTATATGTATTTTAAGTATTTGTATTTTAATTGGTTTTTAATCTATTTAATGTATTATTTATGATGTAATTGTTGTTTTATAGACTGTATGTGTGGGGCATTGAATTGCTGCCTGTTTGTTAGCCGCCATGTGTCCCCCCTCGGGGGTAGAGAAGGGCGGGGTATAAATAATTGAAATAAATAATAAATAACAATACTTTTCAGTCAGTAATTATTAAGGACAATAACAGGGCTTTCTTTCCTTCCTTCCTTCCCCTGATTTTTCCATCACCACAGATGCTCACACAAATTAAAACAATCTGCAAAATAAAGAAATCACAGAGGACCACAATTAAAACAGACTAATGAACTGCAGAAAGTTTGGTTATTGCATCACTTTTTCTTTTGATCACAGTTGTGGACCTAGTAACTCCTCCTGCAGAAAACCAGCAACGAAAACCAGTCTGTATTCCAAAGGCATGTTCCTTTTATCAACCACACACTCAATCAAATACAACAACATTGTTTCAAAGCTCCACTGGCTTCTTCATTAGTGTCATTATCTCGTGGATTTTGTTTTATTTTGCTGTGTGCCCAACACAACTACCCTGAATATGCCGTCATTTGTCATTGCTGTGCCTCCCATCACATGACTGTAAACTTACGACTCCTAGGCACAAGAACAAAATGATTGTAATGTCATTATTACCATTGTGTCCATTATCATGTTGCATAGTTTGATTACAGATGTGGTCTTATGACTGGAACTCACTGAAAAAAATCCATGAAATGCTCTGCCTACTCTACTGTTGTACAATGCTTTTATTGTGGTTATTGTTATGTTTTCTTATAAAGAACAAACATACTTCTCTCATTCTTGTTTATTTCAATTTAATTTCCCAGGAAAGCCATCTTTATTACAATTGCTTTATGATTTTCCCTTATGAAAGGGTGTTGTTCTGAACTTCGGGTTCATTGTTCTGCTTTTCCTTCTGCTTCTCATCAGTGGAAGGAGCAGGCTTAATGCTTCCTCTAACAATTTTGAACAATAGTAATCTCTTATTATATCCAAATACAGAACCGTGTGGTTGATTCTGCTACCCAAAGACACAAAACTGTGCAGTGATCCAGGCATGTTCCAAAACCCCCATTCTCATTTTTGAAGGAGTAAGGAAAATAAAAGAGCAATGGATGAGCATTCAGTTTACTGCAATAAGTTCTCGTAAAGGGAAACCATGGAACAATGAAGTCTTGTAGTAATCTGCTGCCATTTTTCATATGTGTAATTTGGCGAGACATCAGCACTATTTAGCAAAGAACCTTTGAAGCAGGTTAGATAAAGTGGTATCAAGCTGCGTTAATTCTACAGTGTAGATTTATTTATTTATTTATTTATTTCAGGATTTTACCCCGCTCTTCTCAACCCCCGAGGGGGGACTCAGAGCGGCTTACAGTAAGGCGCAATTCGATGCCCACACGGTAACAATATAAGACCCCAGAACCCTTCAATAATTAAATACATTACATTAAAATACAATTACCTAAACATCATGCGCATTCATTCCAGATTAAAACAATGTTCTGTCCATAAAAGCATTGGCCCTATTCATCCACTTTCCCTTAAAATCCCATCTAAAGTGCTGCCTTGTGCTGGTGTCCAAACGCCTGGTCCCACAGCCAGGATTTTACTTTTTTCCTGAATGCCAGGAGGGATGAGGTGGATCGTACATCGATAGGGAGCGCATTTCACAGACAGGGAGCCACCACCGGGAAGGCCCTATCCCTCGTCCCTACCAGTCACATTTGAGAAGTAGGCGGGAGCGAGAGCAGGGCCTCCCTGGATGATCTTAGATTACGAGGTGGGATGTAGCGGCTGATGCGTTCGGACAAGTAAGCTGGGCCAGAACCGTATAGAGCTTTAAAGGTCAAAACCAGCACTTTGAATTGAGCTCGGAATTGGACCGGCAGCCAGTGGAGCTGACACAACAGGGGGGGTGGTATGCTCCCTGAATGTAGCTCCCGTTAGTAATCTGGCTGCCGCCCGCTGGACTAATTACAATTTCCGAACTGTCTTCAAAGGCAGCCCCACGTAGAGTGCGTTGCAGTAATCTATTCGGGATGTGACCAGAGCGTGGACCACCGTAGCCAGATCAGACTTCCCAAGGTACGAGTGCAGCTGGCGCACAAGTCTTAACTGTGCAAAAGCTCCCCTGGCCACCGCCGAAACCTGGGCTTCCAGTCTCAGCGATGAATCCAGGATCACTCCCAAGCTGTGAACCTGCGTCTTCAGGGGAAGTGTAACCCCATCCAACACAGGCTGTAACCCTATGCTCTGTTTGGCCTTACGACTGACCAGGAGGACCTCTGTCTTGTCTGGATTTAGCTTCAATTTGCTAGCCCTCATCCAGTCTGGCACAGCAGCCAAGCACCAGTTCAAAGTCTGGACAGCCTCCTTGGTGACAGGTGGGAAGGAGTGACAGATCTGGACATCATCTGCGTACAGATAACACCTTACTCCGAAACTCCGAATGATCTCTCCCAGCGATTTCATGTAGATGTTGAATAACATCGGGGACAGTACTGAACCCTGAGATGCACCATAGGAGAAAAGAGCCCATTCTTTTTTTGGGAAGATCAACCAGAAATTAACTTGAAAACTTGGGCAAATTGGGAACTGGAGGCCTCTCCCCAACCTCTCTACAAAAATGTGCAATAGAATGTCTCCATCCTCTGTATGCTGCCATGAGGTCTTCAAGAGAGGTCTTCAAGAGAGTAAATGCTCAGTATCACACCATTTTCATAAATATTGTCCATAAATATTGGATTTGACTTCAGGTCTTGTTTTGGGTTGCAGAATATCTTATGACTTCATTAAATGTGCTGCCGGAGTCACCACGGATCATGGCAATGCTGCCAGTACATGCCAGGTAGCATGGGGAACCTGTTGTCCCATGCCCCGCATTGCCCAACTCATCCACGTCCCCATCTCACAAGGCAAGGATCGACTTTCCAGCTTCCCCCATTGTTCTTGGTGGAACATAGGAAGCCTCCCGTGTTGCTGCTGTGGCGGCATGTGCTAATTCACCTTCTCTTTAACTATGGAGCCCCATCAGAAGTAGCTATGCATTGTGGAATGGGAGCCAGCGGGCTCTGTGGTTAAAGGAAGGCGAACCGGAGCATGCTGCTGAATTCACTCCCACCTGATGAGGTTGTTAGTGACCATAGTGGATTACATTAGCTCCCTTTCTTTCTTTTTTCTTTCTCATGATACTTTCCTGCTGAAGAAGAAGTGAACCTTGAATCCCCATTAGTTTGGTCAAATCCCTCAACTGCCTTTTTTTTTGCCGCTGACAAAAGCAACCTTGTTTTTGGAAGTAATTCCGAATGATGCTTAACAGGTTTAAAGACCATGCAGAACAGAAGGAACTTCCAATACGTTATGTTATTTAGACCGTAGTGAACATACAGGGAGAGATGGTCCCTCAAGTACACAGGCCCTAGACCATATATGTCCTTAAAGGTTAACATCAACACTTTGAATGTAATCCAGTACTCTACTGGGAGTCATTGCAGCTGCTGCAAGATGGGAGTTATGTAGCATCTAACCGGGGGCCCGGTGAGTAAACGACCTGCAGCATTCTGCACCAGTTTGAGTTTCCGGATCATGGACAAAGGAAAGCCAATGTAGAGGGCATTACAGTAGTCTAGTCTCGACATGACTGTCACCTGGATAACCGTGGCCAGGTCGCCCTCAGACAGGTAAGGTGCCAACCGTCTAGCCTGTCGCAGATGTAAAAATGCGGATCTGCTGACCATAGAGACCTGGGCCTCCATAGTCAGCAGCGGGTCCAACTGGACCCCCAGACTCTTTACCAAGGACAACGGGCTGAGTGCTTCGCCATCCAGGGTAGGCAGCCGGCACTCCCCCACCACCACCAGGCGGCCCAACCAGAGGAACTCTGTCTTCAACAGATTCACCTTCAACCGGCTGGCATGTAGCCATCCAGTCACGGCTTCCAGGCACAGATGGAAATTATCAAGTATGGAGTTCAGTCTGCCCTTCATCCTCAGCACAAGCTGGGTGTCATCAGCCTACTGATGACACTCCAGACCAAAGCTACGCACCAGCCGGGCAAGTGGTCGCATGTAGATGTTAAATAAAGGGGAAAGAATGGCCCCCTGAGGCACCCCACAAGTAAGGAGGAGACTCTCGGAGACCACTCCACCCCTCTCCACCCGTTGTCCCCGATCTTGAAGAAAGAAGGCCACCCATTTAAGGGCAGTCGCTCTCACTCCTGTCACGGCTAAACGGTGGATCAACAATGCGTGATCTATGGTGTCAAAGGCTGCCGTGAGATCCAATAGACGAGCAGCGCAGATCCACTTTGGTCCAACTGGCAGCGCAGCTGGTCTGTGATGGAGAGCTAAATTAACAAAAGGGTACAGTTGCTAAGCACTATAACCAATACACATGAGATTCAAAACAATGTTGAATGTATTCAAGTATCTCATAAATAAAGTAATAAATCCATCTTGGATAAATCTATACGAAGAGAGTGCAAGCCAGATGTGGCCATAAATTGAGCAATGTCACAATAGTTCAAAAAATAACAGTGTTAAGTTCACACTAGTCCTCTCAAGATGCAATTTCAAAGTACAAATAATCCACCTAATGTGGTAAAATATGTCTCCATGTAGATATATTTTGGTCTACTCCCTGGAGGGATATTCACCCTAATATTGTCCAGTTGTTTGGCCTTGACAAAGACCGCTGCAGGTCGAAACGTGTGAAGGGTCCCGCGCAACCGCGTCCTCGTCGGCCACGGACGTGTGGATTACAAATATCATTTTGGCTGCTTATTTCGAATGCTACTATAACACGTAACAACGTGTGGATTACAAATATTATTTTGGCTGCTCATTTTGAACGGTGAATACCAGTTTACCACATTAGTATGTGTATTGGTATTGGTCACTGTGATGGAGAGCAGCACCGTCTCCGTCCCATGCCCAATACGGAAACCGGACTGGAAGGGATCTAATCCGGCAGTGTCCTCCAAGAACCGCTGCAGCTGACCCGCTGCTGCCCTCTCAATCACCTTGCTCAGAAATTACAAATTCAAAACTGGCCGGTAACTGGAGGAAGCCGAATGATCTAATTCCGGCTTTTTCAGCAGCAGGCTTACCATGGCCTCTTTTAACCCCTCTGCTGTTGAATGGCAATTTTCAGCAACTCTTGTAAGCCTGGCCTGTATCCTAAACATGAAAGAAAAAGCAGCCTAACAGCACTGGAAGGGACCACAGGTCTCCCACTCTTTTGCAAGAAAACTTGACATATCACTCAGTGTCTTTAAAAGTGTTCTTCTGTACAAAACAGCTGTTGGGGTTGCTTATATAATTTGCCCAGTATTGTTCTCGGATGGCCATTTGCCCTGTCTTGTGGTCTCTTTAATAAACAGTGATTCTGATTATAAGATGGCAACCATTTATACTCGGGCTAGAGATCTTGCATAATAAGATGTATTTCCAAGCCAAAAATTCATTCCAAATTATTCATCTTGGCAGAGACCTGCAGCAAAATGTTGCTAGCAACATATTTCAACTGATGTCAGCTTTAAAGTAATTGCTCCAGGACTTTTTTATTATCTTTGTTTAATTCTTGACCAGGCATGTAGCCAGGGGGGGTAAGGGGGCTTCAGCCCCCCCCCCCCGAAATTAACAGGGTGGTCCGCAAAAAGGCCTTACTGGTACATTATTTAAACTGTTGTGTTTATTCATATCATGATCGGATCACCATGCTCATTATATCCCACATTAATGGGGTTATTGGGATAACAATACAAAAGGTTTGCTAGGGTAGACCCTCTTCCACCCAGTCTCAGCCCCCAGAACCAAACTCAGCCCCGAATCAAAATTCTGGCTATGGCCCTGTTCCTGACAGTGTTTTCCATCTATTATATAAATGGGTTCACGTCATGTGATGTATACCTCAAACAAAGAAACCATACAACGCAGAAACACAATACTTGCCAACAGAAATAGGCCTCAAGCAAGGTACGTTTGTAGCAAAGAAACTTTCCCCCCCAAAACCTAAAAGGCCCCCAAAGCAACGAGTAAAAACAAAACTACATTTACCAGCATCCTCTGGGGCAGCCAACGACTCACCCAGCCTCTACATTCTGAACAACATGATTGGCTGCCAATAAGGGCGGATTTGCATAACTGCTGTAACCATAGCAACGCTGGCAAGAGCCATCCAAGGCTAGGATAGAATGCTGAGAGGTTTCAGTTGGTGTTTGAGGGTTAAACTGCCAAAACCAAACTCTGAGGGAGCAATTCTCCAGCAAATTCCTACCCACACAACACAACACAACTTCCAATCACAACCCATCCCACCAACCTTACGGGACCCCGTACACACAACACCTACAAACACCACAAACTAAAACCATTCCTTCCTTCCACACAGACATAAACTGACCTAAAAGACAAGCCATGCCTTATAAAAATAACAGCATCGGACGACACACTCACAACACTACATACATCAAACAAAAAAGGGCAGAACAAACGCCAGAACAGAAACACACTGCGCAGCAGAGACACAGACTACAGGTCACTGCACGGCGCACAGCTGAGAACCAAATGCAAAGAACTGCACGACAAGAAGAAGCGCGCAGCCAGGAACAACAAAGACGCAGAAATGCAACACAACAGCAACGCGCAAGGAGCGCAGAACACGACGTCGCAACACAGAAAACAAACTTCAAAAACACCACAACCAATTCCACCGCCTAGCCTTCAGATACAACGCTGCAGAAGACTACAGCATGGTGCCAGAGGGCGACATTGGCACCCTAACGCACATCTGCACACACTGCAAAGCCCTGAAATACCCAGCAGAAACAACAGGAATGTGCTGCCTAGCCGGTAAAGTCTCTCTACCACCACTTGCCACTCCTCCACAACCACTACAGACGTTGCTGAGTGGACACACTCCAGAATCAAAACACTTCCTCCGCTATATAAGACAATACAACTCATGCTTCCAGATGACATCATTTGGAGCACACATAGAAAGTCGCAATTCATGCCTACATGACCCCACCAAGACCGTAAGTAACATCATTTCCAACCCTTACATCTCACATCTCCTAAATAGGGCACAGCAACGCATGCCGGGTACAGCTAGTGCTATATATTTCTAACCTGCAAAGCCAAATCAAATCATTCATTTCCAGGCTCTTCTATTGTCCGGCAACTTCCCACAACTTCCGTCCTCCAAACCAATACTTTTGCTTCCTGCTCTGTTCTTTTGGGTTTTCCTTTATGAATCATCCTTATGTGATAGCTGTACTTCCCTTAATCAAAGTTCAGGATATATTTACTTTTCCAGGGCTTGCCATCTATAATAATAATAAAGAATAGCTGACCATGGCAGTTATAACTATTGTGAACATAATGATAAAGGCTTCAAAATTCAACTATGCACTTCTGATAGTTTCCCAAGTTGCTGTGCCTAGTTTTAAGCCAAAGTTATTTTCTAGAAGTAAAAAAGGACAACCCCAATTAATGAATTTTTAAAGAGGCAAAGAAAGCAATGGACGGCTCTTTGAGGTTTTCTTGGTAGGATCCTTGAGGATGAAATAAAGGAGGGGACACACAAGATACTAAGGCGGGTCAATAAGTCAGTGACTTTTTGAATGAAACACAGGTTTTTGGATAAAAAATCATTTTATTTTTCAATGTAGTCTGCTTTGAGCTCTATACACTTTGTCCAACATTTCCCCAATTTTTTTATCCCTTCCAAAAAAAAAGTTTTTTCGAGGTCATCAAAATAGGTATTTGTTTGTGAGATGATTTCATTGTTGGAGTCAAATCTCTTTTAGCCGAGCCATTTCTTCAGGTTTGGAAACAAGAAATAGTAACCCGGGGCTAAATCCAGAGAATAGGGCGGATGAGGGAGTAATTAGTATCCCAATTCATGGATTGTTTCCATGGAAACTGCACATGTGCACACCCTTGCATTGTGTGCACCCTTGCATTGTCCTGGTCCATCTTGCAGAAAGCTTTCTCATACCCAAGTGATCCTTTAAAATTGAAACCACTGAGCCATGTGAGATGCCTATGGCTTCCACAATCCCTTGCACTTTCAATCTCCTATCGGCCAACACCATATCATGATTTTTTAAAATTGTTTTGGGTGTAGGGACCTCAACTGAATGTCCAGAACGTTCGGCATCTTCTGTGCTTGTACAGCCACAATGAAATTCAGTAAACCACTTTTTTACCATTGAAATTGATGGTGCAGAGTCCCCATAGTATTTATCAAGCTTAGCCTTGGGTTGAGTTTTTTCCCCGCCAAAAAAAAAAAGCTTAATGAGCACACAAAATTCACTTTTTTCCATTTTCTCCTCAAATCATGCAGTAGTCTGCTATTAATGGCTATCAGACACAAACTAAATGACGCAGATTGTTCATATTTTGACAGGAGTTAACTGATAGATGCCTGTTGACAGGAGCAGTGTTGCCCTTTCAGTTAAGAGGCAGGAAATTCAAGAAGTCACTATAACTTATTGACCCACCCTTATACCTCCTTTAATCACTTTTTGGGGTTAGGTGTGCAACCATGCAGCTCTAGGCATACTTCAGCTAGTTAGGAAATAAAGACCTAAACACCTAGGCTCAGAGACATAGATGACGATGATGATGATGGTAGTGATGATAATGGTGGTGGTGGTGATGGTGATGTTCAATGTATAGTTGAAGGCTTTCATGGCTGGAATCACTGAAAAACACAGCAGAAGAGACTTAAAAAGCAAAACAAACAAAACAACAAAAACATTACAAAGCATGCACAAAACCACATATATACACACAAACACACATATGTACACATACTGTATACACAAATATATATATACACACAACACATATACACACATTGGGTCACAGCAATGTGAGGCAGGGGACAGCTAGTCTCTCTCTCTCTCTCTCTCTCTCTCTCTATATATATATAGACATGTTGTCTATATATATATATATATAGACAACATGTCTATATTACCCCCCCCGCGGCTCCGCCCCTCCTCGCCGGATTGAAGGAACACAAATCTCGAATTAGGAACCACTCCACGGATTCTGGATTCTATCTACATTGTGACACACTTCAACATGCTCCTAAGGACCTCAAAGTGCAAGTACTGGAAAGGGTTAACCCCAAACCACATGGAGACTTCAATAAACTACTCAGGAACAGAGAAACCACCTGGATCCTCAAGATAGGATCAGAGGAGGGTTCAGGATTAAATGATGCAATCACAATTAACGCTTTATTGGGCCATTAATCCCCAATTGAGCCTCTCTACTTAACATGTGGAAAACCTGTATCTCCCTTGCAGTCGACTGAATGTCATGGCGTCTCTACCTTCCATTGAGGATTGATTGACCTGCAGACTCTGGTAACTATACTTGCCATGCTTCTTTTATGGTTACCTTCATGTTGGACTTTTACACAAGAAAGCCGCATTGATTATTGTTACTTTCAGATGCTTTGACGCCCAGCAACACGCCTGAGAGATTCCCCTGAGGAAGCCCGTAGGGGGCGAAACGGTGACGAAGCCAGCCTTGCATTAGTAGCGCCGTCGGGCTGCCCTACTCCCTACCAAGGAGACCCTGAGCAGTTCCCATCATCTTACCTCAAACACCCTGGATGACTCACCCTTCCGCTAATTCTTTCCTTGCTGCTCATTTCAAAACGACACCGCATCGCGGCTTTTTTTCGCTTCCGCGTTCGTCAGCGCCATTTGCGACCTTTACGGCTCACCCTCACTAGAGGAGCTCCTACCTGACGACTACTATACAGAGGATACATTCGGACATACTTTGCCCTCCTGTAAGTGACTTTATTGTTTCATTACACATTTATTTGAAGCGTGGAACGCCGGATTTAGCAGCAGCTCGCCTGGGGTCCCCCTTTCAGCGAGCTTCAAGGATTGTCATTAGCGCACCGGGACTGTGTTTATGAGAATTCCCATTGTGATGCTATAGAGTGTCCCTGTGTGTGATCGTCCATACCCCTATGTTTCTATTTGCCTTACACCATCTGTAATCTGTTTATATTGTGTATATTGAAGGCGTCTATATGTTCACATTATTTGTGACCTGCTTTTGCTCTATGTATGATATATACCAGTGATACTTTTGTTATTGTTTGAATTGATGCATTCATCCCAATAGAGTACTAAGCATCCCATTGATTACTATATGAGATACCTATTATAATTTGTATTTTGCTATACCAGACTCGGTGTCTACATTATTACTTTCATATTGCTCTAGTCATATACCAACTTGTGTTAGTTTACTTGTACCTTCGGTACCCACCCTATGTTTAGCCTTAGCCATCTGTGTTCTCAGGGCTCCGTCCTAGAATGCTTCCAGGATGGATCCAGGATGGCGTCCCACCAGAAGTAGCCCTGCATCTTGTGAAGGGCTCCTTTGAGCTCCGTCCTGGAAGTGTCCTAGGATGGAGCCAGAAGTCCATGTGATGGTATTGATAAGTTTCGGTTTCTTGCACATTCAGTCTTTTAAAATCTCTTTGTGTCATGAATATGAAAAAATCAGCATATTTTGGTAATTTCACATCAAAACTAAACTGAAGCAAAACTATTGTCTCACCTAACCCAAAGCCTCAAAATACACTGATTGTTTCTGCAGTCAATAGACATACACAATAGGCACTACATTCTTTTTACTCCCTCATCTCCCATCCTAGTTCTCCATATGACAGCCTGGGCTCCTCATCACCCTGAAGGCTACCTCAGGTCACTAAAATTCAGGTCTGATCCCACTGGGGAAAGTAGTCCTCACAGTAAAGCAGAATTGGTGCTTTTAGCAGAAGTACAGTCAGAGGAGAGTGATGCACAAGCACAGGCCTTAGTATAGCGAGATAGCTTGCCAGAAATCATGCTAGCATCCAAGACGAGAATAATGCACTCTGATTGGTACGTCAGGCACAAGCTGTGATTTGTTAGAGTATATCATGTGCCTTTCCTGATAACACTGGCCGTGATTGGCCTAGCTAGCACCCAGCGTGTGTCTGTTTACATTGTTACTGATTGGTAGGAACCGCGCATGGGCAAATGAGACCGTTCTTCCCTGCTGGCACAGAAGGACGGCATAGAAATGTTGCAAATTAAGAACATGGTGCTCATATGGCAGATAACATACCGTGAGAATGAAGAATTAATACTGCGCAGTGCTGTTTAGCAAATAGGAGTGCAAATAGAGTGTGATGCCAAATAATGTGATGTTTAATTGGGTAATGAAAATGAGTTGATGCTGTGAACCAATGATGATGATGAAGAAAGGAGGGACAAGAGACCTGCCGCCATAGAGTGTATATAAGGGATAGTCGGAGATTGTACGGGGCTCTTGCCCTGAAGCAGTGAGTTCTGTGGGCAGGTCCGTCA